>CAWUFW010000441.1:1800000-2197500 GCA_963921515.1 Calotriton arnoldi
GTTGCTGAGTCCACTTCGCAATCCCAGGACACCAGCTGAAGTGCGCTACAACAATGCCCATGGGAGGACACGTCGGGTCATTGAGCGAACATTTGGCCTCCTGAAATCGCGTTTTCGATGCCTCGACAAGACCGGAGGGGCTCTGCAGTACTCACCCGTCAAGGTGTGTCAGATAGTGGTAGCATGCTGCATGCTACACAACCTGGCCGTGCGGAAGGGGATCCCCTTAATCCAGGATGATGATGACCAGCCACAGCCCCCACCTGCAAACACCCAAACGTCAAGTGACGAGGATAGTGGAGAGGAGGAAGGTGTTGGACAGCGTCAGCAGCTCATCAACAGCTACTTCACTTGATGGTCAGTGGCAATGTCAATACTGGCTGTTGTCTGATGATGTTGTGCTTGGTGAATATGTGTATGTGAGTTTTGTGACTACAGCATGTTGCAGAGTCAGTGCTGGCTGCAGGTGTGTATGGCAATGGATCTTTTGACACAGCTACTTGATGTCTATGTTGGTACAGTTGCTCCTTGTGACATGTGCAGATTGTCGTACCTTGATGTGCTGTGTTGTGAGATGGTTGTTAGTCCGCCACCTGAGTAGCAACTGATGTTCTGTTGTGTTTTCCTAGGTCCCTTCAGCCTCTCCTTGCCTGCGGAGTATCCCTGCTCCTGTGACATTGTAATCATGGGTGTGAGTTAACATACTGTGATGAACATGGAACAGTGACAACTACATTGGTGCGTTATTAGTGTTTATTTACAGTGGATACATGTGATGTAGATGTGGATATTGACAGATTTGTGAATGGTGAATAACAGATTTGTCAGTGATGGTAGATGAGACAATAGAGTATACACTAGATCAGTATGGCAACACAGTCCAACAGTCATTTGCCATTCCCACGCCATTGTGTGTGGGGACAGTCTGCAGGGTACACAGCAGGGTGTAGAGGGGTGCCATCATGGCTGGCTACTTGACTGGCTTTTGCCAGGTGCTTTGCCACGGGATGCTCCCAATGATTTTTTCGGGCGGCCCTTGCTCTTTTGGCAGGGGGGACACAGGTGCATGGCCAGTGGTGTCTGATGAGTCCCCATGCTCGCTGGACGCAGGGGAGGGTGGGTGTCTGTCATCCTGCGGCACAATGGAGGGAGCTGTAGGTGTTGGCGGTGCCGCATGCCTGTCCCCACTAGCTGGCCCAGGAGATCCCTGATTTGGCCCATGCAGGCCACGAGTTGGCCCATGCGGTTGTCAATTGAGCGCAGCATCTGTTGTTGCTCACTGGCATCCTGCTGAGCCTGCCTCAACTGTCCCTGGGCGTGTTCATAGGCCCCCACAACTCTGTGAATGTGTTCCAGTGATTCAGTGGCAGGGTCTTCTTCCCTTTGGGTCAGCCTTGTCCTCACACCTGGCCTGCTGTCACGGCCCTGTTGCCTCCCTCCTGTGGGCACCGGCCTACTCTCCCGTACCTCCGCAGTTGTTGTGGTCTGGTTGGCCTGTGGAGCAGGGCGAGTGTTGCAGGCAGCAGTGGTAGTGGTTGTGGTGGTGGAGGTGGTGGTGGTGGCACAGGTCGTTGCAGCAGGGCTCTGCGTTGATGTTGTTGCTGAGGGTGGTGGGGCTGTGGGGTCCTGGGACACATTACGCCCTGCCACACCAGATGGTCCGGGTTGGTCCTCCTCCTCCTCATTATCCAGGAGTCTGCATCCGAGGGGAGATGTTCGGGAGCTGGTGACTGGCTGTGCTGGTTGAGGTTGTCGTCCTCTGCAGTCAGTTGTTGGTCACCTGTGGGACAGGAAGTAGATGGTAATTGCCTTACACACCTCAGGGTTGCTGTGTTTGATGTCTCTTATTTACATGTTATGCTACACACAGTTGCCTTTTTCACACATTGTATGTCTGCACAGTGATGTGCCTCATGCCATGAAGTGGAGTTAGATTCATCATTTCACAATGGTGTGACCTGTGATTGGTTAGCATGCCACACGTCTAGTATTGGTGATATCAATGTGAGGTTGTCATCTGACAACTGGCATGACTACAAGTTGATGTTCAGCATCTTTGCTGATCACTCTGCCTGGCAGACATTACCTGTGTGCATGGACTAGCCATTGTCATCACATGCATACCGTTGACATGTCCTGTGCTTGTATTTCTTTATACAGCAGACCATGCTAGTTTGGTTTTCCCATGGTCCTTCATAATCAGCTCCCATGTACGCTACAGAGGGAAGTCTGGGTGATGCATGTCAGAGGCCCGTTTACTTGGACATATTTGTTGAGAGTCACAGTTCTGTTTCTGTCACAGTTACGTACGCTGAGCTGTCTGCATCCTGTCAATGGCTGTGCTTTACTTTTCTATTTTTGGGTGAAGTAGAGCCTCATGTTGTCATGTCTCCCAATGCTTTTGTTGAGTGATGGTGGTGTACATGCACTGTCTGATTACCTGTGCAGTGTCACTTTGGTTTTTACTTACAGACACATGCTTCTGGGTGGGGTGCTCCATCCTGCTGAGGGGTGGGAGAGGGGGCCTGTTGGGAGTTGTAGTGCTGCCTCCAGATAAACATTCCCCATCCCTGTGAAGATGGCTACCTACCTGTTAGGTGGTGGGGGTGCATTCAATGGCTGACACATGCTTCTGGGTGGGGTGCTCCATCCTGCTGAGGGGTGGAGAGGGGGCCTGTTGGGAGTTGTAGTGCTGCCTCCAGATACACATTCCCCATCCCTGTGAAGATGGCTACCTACCTGTTAGGTGGTGGGGGTGCATTCAATGGCTGACACATGCTTCTGGGTGGGGTGCTCCATCCTGCTGAGGGGTGGGAGAGGGGGCCTGTTGGGAGTTGTAGTGCTTTTTGTCTGTACACATGCATCCCAGTTGGTTTTGTTCAGCTTTGTGCTTTTTCAGGTTTAGTGGTGCTTACATCTGTGTGACCTGTTTTGGGTATTGTGGGTCAGACGAATGTCCTTTGGCCTAGGGGTTGTAGGTTTGAATTTGTGCAAGACGGTACATGGCAATGTGATGATATACATTGGTTTGTACTTACCAGCTTCCAGTCCCCCGCTGATTCCTTCAAGACTCTCTGGATGTAGGATTCCAAGGACCTTCTCCTCCCACGGACTGTATGGTTTGGGTGGGATGGGAGTGCCTCCACCAGTCCCGTCAGCCAGCTGATGGTTCTTGGCCCTCTTCCTCTTCACCACGGTCTTCAGGTCATGCCACCGCTTCTGTATTTCCTGCTTGTTGCGGGGGGTGGTCCCTACTGCATTGACCTTATTGACTATCCTCACCCACATTTGGGTTCTTGTGGCTAATGGGGTGTGTTGGACCATGTTGCCATAGAGTTGTGGTTCAACTCTTATTATCTCATCTACCATGACTGCAAGCTCTGTATCAGTGAATTTTGGCATTTTGTGTGGTGCCATGGTGTGTGCTGTGCAGATGTTCTGTGGTGCAGTTGTGTGGGTGTTGTGGGTGGTGCAGGTGGTGTGTGTGTTGTGGTGGTGCTGTGTGCAGGTTTGCCTCTCCTTTGTTCTCTGGGGTTGGGACCTTCAGTTGTGGAGTGTAGCAAAGGATTGTGGTCAGGAGGGGCTAGTTTTATGCTCGGCTATGGGGGTGTGGCAAGCTGGTATGTTGCTGTCAGGTGTGTTGTGTGTGTTGTCCTGTGATTGGTTATTTTGAACTTTCTGGGGCTGTTGTCATTGGGCACTTTTGGTTTGTGTTGGGACAGGTCTACTTTAGTGTGTGCATTGTTTGTTTGTTTTTTTTTCAACGTCCGCCATTTTTTTTGCGATTCCTCCGCAGCGGTTCCTCGGCAGCGGTGGCTATGCTGCAGCCCTTCCGCCGCCTATCGGATTCATCACTGTTCGCGCACAATGCGGTCCGATTCACAGGTGGGTACCATGGTGGTGGCGGGGATGTCATAATGTCACGGGCGGTTACTCCGTGTGCATGGCGGCGGTTCTTGGCTTTTCCGCTGAGTATCCGGCCGTTGCGGTCGGATTTTCAGCTGGTCCGGCGTGTGCGGGCGGTTTTCGTTGTCTCCCGCCGCCGCGGACGGGTTATTGTGGCGGTTCATCGTAATGTGTCCGGCGTTTTTCCCGGTGGCCATGCGGGCGGTTTTTTGCCGCTACCATGGCGGTCGGTATGTTTTTCCGACCGCCATCGTAATCGACCCCTTAGTTATGTCGCAGTAGACAATCCTCAAAAATGAAAAAATCCATAGTAGATAAATTGAAAGACGAATCCATTCGAAAAGAAAGCCCCCAAAAAAATGCAAAAATATAACTGTAGAAAAAAGGCTCGAACGACACAATCCTCTCAGTAACAAAACCCTCGAAAACATGAAAAGTAGCTTTAAAAACAAACGCTCCAACAGACCCAAAGAATAAAAGGAAATGTAAATTAACTTGTTCTAAAAAACAAAATACACTTTCCTTTAAAAAAATAAATAAACGCGTCGTTAGCACCATCCGTTTACAAAACGGAAAACGTGTAAAGAAAAAAAAGAACACCCACCCACAATAACATGTACAAATCCACACGTATTAATATCAACATTAAAAACAAGATACCACAATTAAACAACACATAACTAACATTACATAACACTCTACTTCTATCCAACACTACGTCAAACACATAAAACACTAAACTACCAAAACAACACCTAACTACACCAAAAACAAACAAATAACGTCCTAACAAATCTAATTACACTACTACTACCTCGCTCCTACCCTAAAACTACCTTAAAGGTAAATTAAATTAAACTTACCTTAACCGACGAAACACAGCTCCTAACAGCGAGGGTCTGTCTTCCAAAATGACCTAAAAAATGAAACAGATAGACAGAAAAGTGAGGAAATTAGAAAGAAAATGGCCACATAATAAAAATGATACTCCCCATAGACAAGAATGGAGAAATAATAAAAAGAATCCCAAAAATTAAATGTATATTTTTATTTATTGCAATTTTTTTACAAATGTTAAAAAAATACAAAAATGTGTAAAATATACATTAAATATTATATTATCAAAAAACAAAAATTGAATCTTTAATATATATTAAAATGTATGTTTCTTTCATGTACTGTAAATATGCAACCAATATGAAAATGTTTAATTAAAAAATATATGATAAAAAAATGTATTTACTAAACAAAATGTAAATTATTTAATATCTTAAATTTTTTTTTTTTTTTTAAATATTCAATATACTACATAATAAAATGTACAAAATGTAAATTTGTAAAATACATATCATATAATTGTACAAAAGATAAATTTACATAAAATGTATTAAACAAACGTAAAAAGAAATGTATACAAATATTTACTTTTTGTCATGAAAAATGATAATCAATAAAAATAAAACTGTTTATAATTAATGAACTAAAAATATATATACTTTACTATTACATGACTATACTTCAAAAAATTTACCATTTTTTTAATCTGTTAAAAAAATATGTAAAAATATATTTTTAATTTTGCAATTGTACATGAAAAATGTATGTAAAAATATATTATACTTTATAATAAATTCTGAATAACATCAAAATTTCTGAATCATGTTTTTAATATTGTGAAAAATTCTATAACAAAACCAAATGAAAACAATTTAATTGTGAACCAAAAATAAAAACATGTGTTTGAAAATAGAAATGTTCACAATAAAAACTAACATATGTCTCCTTTCTTATTTCAATGTACATATAAACTCTATAAAAAAATACATAATAAACAATACAAAATTACTATTCCTAACTCCAAAACCAACTAAACTCAGGGAAAGTGCTGGATAATAAACCCAAAAGAAATTACTATTCCAACTCCAAAACCAAATAAACTCAGGGAAAGTGCTGGATTATAAACCATGATAAATTACTATTCCAACTCCAAAGCCAACTAAACTCAGGGAAAGTGCTGGATAATATACCATAATAAATTACTATTCCAACTCCAAAACCAACTTAACTCAGGGAAAGTGCTGGATAATAAACCCCAAAAAATTACTATTCCAACTCCAAAACCAACTAAACTCAGGGAAAGTGCTGGATAATAAACCCCATAAAAATACTATTCCAACTCCAAAACCAACTAAACTCAGGGAAAGTGCTGGATAATAAACCATAACAAATTACTATTCCAACTCCAAAACTAACAAAACTCAGGGAAAGTGCTGGACAATAAACCCCCAAAAATTACTATTCCAACTCCAAAACCAACTAAACTCAGGGAAAGTGCTGGATAATAAACCCAGACAAGTTACTATTCCAACTCCAAAACCAACTAAACAAAGGGAAAGTGCTGGATAATAAACCCCCAAAAATTACTATTCCAACTCCAAAACCAGCTAAACTCAGGGAAAGTGCTGGATGATAAACCCCAAAGAATTACTATTCCAACTCTAAAACCAACTAAACTCAGGGAAAGTGCTGGATAATAAACCATAATAAAATACTATTCCAACTCCAAAACCAACTAAACTCAGGGAAAGTGCTGGATAGTAAACCATAATAAATTACTAATCCAACTCCAAAACCTACAAAACTCAGGGAAAGTGCTGGATAATAAACCCAAAAAAATAACCATTCCAACTCAAAAAACAATTAAACTCAAGGAAAGTGCTGGAAACTAAGCCCAAAAAAATGTCCTATTCCTAACTCCAAATCAAAAAAAGAAAAATACTACTTAATAAAAAATTTACAAATATAGAAAAATCAAAAATAATTTTAGAACAATTTTTTTAAATTTACATTTCTTTACAAAAGAAAAAAATTTAACACCATTTTTAAAAAATTTGTCACACAAAAATTCAAATAATATAATTTCAAATAAAAATTTTGTAAAAAAAAATTTGAGACACCCTTCTCACAAAAATAAAAAAATATAAATATTACATTCTAAATTACAAATAAATATAAATATTTAAAAATTCAAACTTTTCCAATTTTTAAACTTTTTTTAAACTAAAAAAATTAGAAAAAAATAAAATAATATTTTTTAAATTCAATTTTAAAATAAACTAATCATTTAAAGGCCCATTACGATACCCGGCGTAAAAAAATCCGCCACGCATGAAAGCGGCAAAAATCCGCCCGCACACACCGTCTGAACATCGACCATGCCATTACGATGACACAAACCGAAAACCGCCATCGGCGGAAAAATCACACAAGATACCGCCCGCCCTCGTCTGAGTCGGAGTCAAACCGCCCGCCACGGACGGAAACACGCACGACAACACAAAACCGCCCGCCCTCACGGCCGACAGCCCGCACGTGAAATTACGATCGCACCGCCATGAGCGCGGGAAAACTACAAATATACCGCCCGCCAGCGCAAACAACGCCGATGAAAATTGACACGGCAGAAGCCATGGCGGCCACGTCCCTGCACAGAAACCATCTGCTGACAAAAACAATCGCACACAACATGGCCAACAAGTCCACACAGCAAGGCACGCACAAATACACAAGCACAGTACACATCCCGAAAACCCCCCCTGGACAAACAAAAACTACAAAGGCCAGAACACCAGACACAACACACCTGAAAACAACAGACCATGAGGACACACCCACATAGGTAAGTACAAAAGCAGCACTCCCACAGACCACAACCCCTTGCAACATTGCAAAGCAGAGAGGAGAGGAGAGGACACAGTGACACAGCAAGGACAGCAGCACACCACAGAAACGCACACATCACAACCACCACCACCACCACCAAACACCGGCACCACAAACCCCCTGCACATTACACAACACACACCGTACCAGCACCACAAACACCATGGCACCACAAAGAATGCCCAAGTTCACGCCCATTGAGCTGACGGTCATGGTCGACGAGATCATCAAGGTGCACCCACAAATCTATGGAAACCTGGTCCAGCACACACCACTAGCCACCAGAAACAGAATGTGGAACCGGATCGTAGACCAGGTCAATGCAGTCGGGACCCTGCCCAGGAACAGAGGAGAAATAAACAAACGGTGGAATGACGTCAAAAGCCTGGTCAAGAAGAAGGAGAGCAAAAACAGAGAGCTGGCTGCCGTCACTGGCGGAGGGAATCCCGCGCTTTTCAAGACCTTCAAAGCGTGGGAGGAGAAGGTGCGAGTCATCATCCATCCGGATCTCCTCACCGGATTACCAGGGGAGTGGAGGCTGGTAAGTACAAACTAATGTATACCAGCACACCGCTATGTACTCACATTCCCTACCACCATGCCACAGCTCCCAGGGACAAACACCCCCATGTCCAGCACACAATACACAACACATCACACACACATGCAACAGACACCACCACACACAGCCCAAACCTAACAACTGAAAGATACGTGGGGGCATGTGTACACTCAGCCAGCCACGTAACCACCAACAGGTCCCCAAGTATGCCAGAAGCGCCACAACGAGCACCCACCACACCCATGTGTCCGCCATAGCTGCACTAACCGACAAGTAACAGGTAAGTGGCAGGAACACAAAGTGCAGTGGGTGGGAGGGTGGACAGCTCAAGTACAACACACACCAGGCCCCTAGTCCCACAGCACAGCAAGGAGGAGCATCCCCCACACCCCACAGCCACGTGTCAGCCACCGCAGTGCACACCGACAGCCGAAAGGTAGACATCACGGTCCACAACAATCGGTGTCAGTGGGTGTCCAGCCATCACCACGACCCACAACACCGCCCCCACCCCCACAGACCTGCAACATGGGGCCCCCCCCGCTTAGAACCATGTGGCATCCAGTACAGTGCACGCCCGAACAACCTGCAGGTGGGAAACTGGACAGGGCTGGATTACTGGAGGCATGAGGACCGTAACACGACCAACACATGGGACATGTCACGTAGCAGACGAACACGCAGCACCGCCCACTGTCAAAGACAAGTGAACAATGTGCACACGGACATGAACCACAGACTCACACCCCACATGACCCATCACAGACACAGCAACACCCAAGGAGCCACGTCTGCATGCACAAGCCACACTGAATATAGTACCACACGGCTGCCACTGTGCAACCCATCACACACAACCGAAACACCATTGAAGTCCTGTCCATGTAGCCCCTACTGCCTGTCAACCACACACCCCACAACTACGCCTATGTAAGACAAACAACACTAGACGCAACAGAGCGGAACAACATAAATGCACACGAACACCACTGAACCCATCAAACACACAGACACACCATGCACATACAACATACCATCCATCCCATCCGTCAGCCCCAGTCTCATGAAAGGCATGTCATCCGAACAGCTGCCACACATACAGCAGTCACGCTAAGATACATGCCCATGACCAACCATGTGCCAGAAGTCAATGAAGCGCACGCCACACTGTGAGCAACAACACACAACATGGGCCACACCCCCGAGCACTGCAGTGATGCACATGGCACAGGGCAGCACGCACACCAAGGAGATGGGACAACTGCAATACGTCGGGTGGCACACAACCATCACACACTCATAACGATGCGTCCAATGCCATGTCCAGTAATCACAACAGACAGCAAATATGCAGGGTATGTCAGGCATGCACACACCTCAGACCATGCACTGTCATGCTGCCACAACACATGTCACGTTCGGCACCCATGGCTCACAGCATGTAGCCCAAAAGCATATTCCATCCCAAATGCGTTTCTGGGGCATGGCCCCCATGTTGCCATATGCGTTCCTAAGCGTCCCATTTGAACCCCAAAAGCAAAGTACAAACCAGACCCAGGATGGGCCAGGAGCCCGCATACACCAGAGTCACAATAAGTAGGAGCACAGCAACACACCCATCGGCATGGCCAATCCGTCCCATGCCACATGTGCACAGCACACAGTCCCATTGCCAAGCACACACAACTACAAATGGTACAGCCACACACACGCCTCCGGGAAACCCATGTACGAGATTGCACGAACTGTGAATGTCAGATGACAAATACATACTTCGCCAGGTGCAACACATTAACAAATCTCATTCTCCCCACAGGTGACGAACTGCTGGATGCTGGGGATGCACAGCCAGCCTGCAAGCACAGCCAGCCTGCAAGCCCCCAACAAGGACACATGGATGTGGAGGATCTGTCCTCCTCCTCGGACACGGACCACCCAGCAGGCCCATCCGGTGTGGCAGGGCCCAGCCGCTCCCCAGGCCCCCACCTACCCACCAACCCATCATCCAGGGCTGTTGTACATTCACAGCCCCCTGCAGCCACTGTCGTTGCGGCCACACCCACGGTCATTGCGGACACACCCACGGTCATTGCGGACACACCCACGGTCATTGCGGCCACACCCACGGTCATTGCGGCCACTACTACTGCCGCAACCGCTACCACGTCTTCGCTGACCCCAGCACCAGCGCAGGTGGTGGCCCGGCCCACTGGATCCACCCTGGGAGCCAGGGCGAGGACCGTGGTGAGCAATGTGGATAGTGGGCAGGCCGGTGGCAGCAGGACTGGTAGGAGGAGCAGGGTCAGGGAAACGCCAGTCTCCCTGGGAACCATGCCCTGCCTCAAATTGCCAGGGTCCTTGGGGCCTATGAAGAGGCCCAAGGACAATGGGCCAGGTCTGCTACAGACACGCGTGAGGTGCTGGGGGTGCTGAGGTCCATGGACGCCCGTATGGGCCAACTCGTGGACCTCATGGGCCAGCTGGTGGTGGCGGTGAGGTCACAGCCAGAGACAGCAGCTCCCCTCCGCCACCACCTGCCGGGGCGCAGGGTCGAGCAGCAGTGTCCAGTTCCCCTGCGTCCACAGCCAGTGAGCACACCTCAACCACCAGCAGGTCGCAAGCAGGCACCCCCTCGCAAGCGTGGAAGGGGCCGTCCGAAGTGGAAACAGATCTCCCGGGAGGACTTCGCACGCTCCAGACGCAAGTGAGGCAGCCAGCCAGCCTTCCTTGACCACCCACTGCATTGACTTGGACTACGATCCCACTCCACACAGCCATCTGGATGGCATGTGTGTGTTGGACTATGGACATAGAACCAGTGGGTACACCCTGAGCATCACGCAGCCATGACCGACAGCTCATTGTCACTGCACGCACCACTTTTGTCATCACCTTACACACAATCACATGTCACAGTTTGAAATAAATGCACCTCTTCCACAAACTGCTGTCTGTGCCCTGTGTTTTAATTGTACGGAATACAACGGCCACCTTGAGCGGAACGGCACCTGATGCGTGGCATGGCAATGGAACCGGAGGGCCTGTAGGGACCTAGGGGTGGGAGACAGAACAGGAGCACATTCAATGAGTGTGTCACACACCCATCACACAGTACATGTCAACAACTACAAGCAATGTACACACATCGCACAGAGCAATAGGGCACAATGCCACAGCCACCAACAGTGGCATACTAACCTGGCCATGGAGCGTTGACACACAGCACGCAGTGAACAAAAGGCCACCCTGACACAGCACACACACACCTGCACAGATACAGCCACATCAGCCGTCGTACATGGACACTCACCGTCAAGTGAAGTAGCGGGCGATGAGCTGCTGACGCACATTCCCAGCTTCATCCTCTCCGCTGTCCTCCTCACTCGAGCTGTCCTGGTCTGCGGGCTGGGGCCCTGGTTGATCTCCGTCATCCACGATGAGGGGGATCTGCTTCCGAATGGCCAGATTGTGCAGCATGCAGCACGCCACCACTATCTGGCACACCTTCTGTGGGGAGTACGCCAGCGCACCCTCGGTGCGGTCCAGGCACCTGAACCTGGACTTGAGGAGGCCAAAG
The DNA here is from genome assembly GCA_963921515.1 of Calotriton arnoldi. Classification (NCBI taxonomy): domain Eukaryota; kingdom Metazoa; phylum Chordata; class Amphibia; order Caudata; family Salamandridae; genus Calotriton; species Calotriton arnoldi. The sequence goes on from CAWUFW010000441.1 coordinate 1,811,769, forward strand.
GTACGCTCGACCACACGTCTGGTCCTCCCATGTGCCTCATTGTAGCGAACGTCTGCTGGGGTGCGAGGATTTCTCAATGGACTGAGCAGCCATGCCCCATTCGGGTACGCAGAGTCACCTGGGTGTGAGGGACACAGAGAACCGTTGCTATTCCAACTGGACAGGGGACAGCATCGCACAGCCAGCACGCTACACCACTCCACATACTCACCGACAATACAGCCACGATCCTGTTGCAGATTGGACATCAGTCGTGGCAAGATGCTGTTGCGCATTATGTGTGCGTCATGGGCCGAGCCTGGGAACTTTGCACACACGTGGGTTATCACCATGTCCGCAAGGCACACCACTTGCACATTCAGGGAGTGCGTGTGCTTCCTGTTGCGGTACAGGTGCTCAGTGGCCTGTGGTGGAACAAGGCCAACATGTGTGCAATCAATGGCACCAACGACGTGTGGGATCCTGCCAAGGGCATAGAATGCACCCTTCACTGCCGCCAATTCACGAGCCCTGGGGAATCTGATGTACCTGTTTCGGTACAGCATCATGGCTGCCAGTACATCCCTCACCACCTTGCTGAACATGGGCTGGGACATCCCTCCTCCACTGCCCACTGTGTGCTGGAATGACCCAGTGGCGAAGAAATGCATGGCGGCCATCACCTTAGCCGTGGGGGTGAATGCTGTCGGATACACCCTGCGGGGACGGAGATGGGGTTCCAACATGGCACACAGTCGATGCAGGGTTGGCCTGTCCAGCCGAAACTTCCTTATGACCTCAGTATCGTCCATGTCCGCCAGCAATTGGTATGGGCGGTCAATGTTCGGTCTCCGCCTAGGGAAGATGGCAGTGGACACATGTCAAAGCAACACAACACATAGCAATTTCGCATTCACATCACTGACATGACTGAGCAAGCACATGAGTCACAGCCCAGCTGTCAAGCAGGGACGGCACGGCCACAATACACTTACACAGGTCTCCCACCAATGGCAATGGCTAGTGATACAAACCACTGCCATGAGCATGCACATGGGGATCTAGGCCCCAATGACTTGCGGGCGTGCTGATGGGGACTGACTGCATATTCGTCAAGCGGCAACGCCACGGCAACATGAATGTCTGCTGAGCATGGCACTGCTTCCGAGGCTGGATGAGTATGGCACACGACGACGACGATGTGGGCACAGGCTGAGCGGCCAAAACAAGTGGGACCTGTGGCACGAGGGGATATGAGACAGTAGTAGGTGTCAGCACTGCACCCTATGTACAGCACTGTACGGATCACACCTCCCGAAACATTGACAGGTGTCCACATTGACAGCCCCATGCCAAAACGGCTGTGTGCTTGCAGACACACGTCACAGGTGAGAGGTTACATTGCACGTGCCAGGTGGCAGACGTACATAGTGGGAGCTGGCATGTGTGTGCATGTGTCTCCTGTTCAGGATCCACCAGATGGGCGCTGACTCTGTACTGACCATTGGACACAGCATGTTTCGTGGAAGGCTTGTGTGTGTGGGATGGTGGCACTGGATGTGCCTCCGTTGGGTGGGGGCCATGCACAGGGCGGGTACGTCGATGATTGCGCATTGTTGGTCACGGTGGGTGCACCCACTCAGATGTGTTGCCCTGTGTTCAATTCCTATGTCCGCATGATGATGGACTGTAGATGTGGGCAGACTACACATTGGTCGATGTGCTGTCTATATGCATGTGCCTTCACACCAGGCACAGCTGCCCCTGCACATGTGACCCCTGCTGGACTCGCTGCTGGGTCTGTGGAGCTGATGCACCTTCTGTGCGTGGGGCGGACAGCTCTCCTCACTTCCCTCATTGCGCATGTCATGACTTTGCCGCAGGTGACATGGATCATGGAGGGCCCACATGTACGCGTGGGTAGGCTACACATGATTGTTCACTGGTCGCCACCCCCAGTCAGTGTTTCGAATGGGAAGGTTGTTGTGCTGGTGGTATATTCGATGTGGCGGATGGGCGGGCCTAGGTGCGGGCTTACATTCCGGACATGGGGGGTAGTTGGATTGGCGACTAGTTGCAGTACACACGGGACACGTCTCTTCCTGTCCACATCTGGGTCATCCCTTGTACTCACTGACAGTGATACTGTCATCTTCGCCCCAGCCCTCATGTCCTCCCCTCGCTCCCCCAATATGCATGTGCACCTGCGAGGCTAGCGCTTGCACAGGCAGCCCCGAGCTCGCACCAGAGAGGGCAAGGAGTGTATGTGTGGGTCCAGTTGCACGAGTGGGCTGTCTCAGGGTATGATGTGTGGCGGGACGCCGTCCACCTGCGTGGTGCCCCAAATGGAGACCCGGCCTGCATGGACTATGCATCACAGTCTTCGCCTTCCGGATCCGCCACCTGCGACACCCAGAGGCTGTGGCTGCCCTTGCGGCCAGGCCGCGTCCGTCTGTAGCTGATGGCCCACACATTCACTCTTTGGCCTCTCTGGGGAGGGCTCGGGGGTGGTGGCGCACGCGCTTGCACTTTGTCGCAATGGCATGTGGCGTGGTTGGAATAATGGGCAATGGATGGGATGGTGCGAGCCACCTCCCGTGACGTCAGTGCTGCTCGTGCTGTGGTGCGTCCCCCTACACTTCCATTTGACTTGTGCCATGCTACACGTTGAGGTTCTATTGCCTGCGTGATATGACCAGGAGGAGCGCGAGGAGACCTCTCACACACCATGCTCCACTGCCATCCCGTGCCCTGTATCGCCTGTGCGGATTGACTATGTTGGGGTTACACCTGGTCGACTGGGGCTGTGTGTGCCTTGTCAAGGGGCATGGCGGGCGCACAACAGGATCCAGCTTGTCCACAGAGGGTGGGCTGACGTGTGCGCCTGGTACCGCATTGTTCGTGTGCCCGGCTGCTGTGCACACACGTGTTCACTTCCCCCGACAGGTGTCCTCTCACAATGCCCAGGAAGCGGTGGTGTACTGTTCATGACCCCTCCCAACACGGCGTGCTCCAACTTGGCATGTGCGCATCTACCCGTCACACCCACCCACCTGAGCACTGCGTCCATACGACTTCACACGACACATGTGTGTCTTCCACAGTTGTGCTACTCATTTGCGTTGACATCCAATGCCAGTGGACTACATGGTCATGTCACGACTGCCGTGTACTTCACATACTCTCATCCTCTCTCAATCGTACTTGTGTATTGAATCAGCGGAGACAGTTTTGGTTTCAAACATTATATTGAGTCTTCTGTCCTCTGTGATGCAGTATAGTGGACACTACTGGCAGCGGAATACATGTTGAGGATATACTGAGCATGATTACAAATGGGATAGGGTGTAGGGTTACATGTGATTAGCTGTTGCATGTGGGATGTGGGCTTCAGAGTTACATCTGCTTGGCCAAGGCTGTGCTAATGTACATTTACGTATAGCTGCGGAGCTGCGGACTTTGACACAGACGGTATACAAGTAGCCTACCAGACCGCTTGGCATCATGGGCACAGTCCATCTCAGTTCCATGTGACAGGTTTGCTGCGGTTGTTCCTCATGCACGCGTGCATGTGAGATGACATCAGGGCAAGGGCTTGCGTGCATGCAGCGGCGTGCCACTTGTTGTTGCAATGTGGTGGTTACTGGACATGTCACAGTCACTGGGGTCGTGTTGTTGTTGTATGCACTTGTCGTCCATGCAAAGGTCCTGGTATGGGATTCCCGGGGCGGGGGTGGGAGGGTGCAGCACCCACAGACTCCAGGCGACCTATTCATGTCCACTGAGCGGTGTGTGTGTCCATGGGCGCTGGATCCATGTCGTGTCCTGGTTGTTCGTGCAGTTCCGTCCATGTGGGTGCGATACACAGACCCCATGCCACTGCCTCCCACGATGCATGCGGTGTTCCTGGATGTGATGGGGAACAGTGTGCATGTCCCGGTCATATCCGATGTCATGGCGATGTCGTTGATGGTGTGGTAACAGTTGCCGGTCGTTTGGTATGGCTGTTGTGGTGGTGACTGGCCAGTCCGTGCGGAAGCTAAGCATGGGTGCGGGGTTGGACATCATAGGTCAATTGGGGGACTTGCGTCGGGGTCCGACGAATTGACAGGTTGTCAGGTATGCGATGCCGTCCAGCAGGGCTTCCATGTCATTGGTGGTATACATGTTTGCCAGCCAATGTAGCGGATGGTGGCTGTCAAGGTGTTGTTCATAAGTTGTCCCTTGGAGGAGCATGATGGGGCATGCTGGGTGACATTCGATGTAGCTGTGCTCGATGATCCGTCGTGTGGAGGCACAGTGGTCCCATTGCAGTGCGGGTCCGATGTTCGCCACATACGCCATGCCCCCATAGGCTGAACAGGCCCTGTCGTGTGCGTCCAGAGGGAGGAATAGTTGTAGCAGGTCCGCCTTTAGACATGCCGCGTTGGAGAGACACAACTCCACAGGATGGTGGAAGGGACACCTCCGACAGTAGAAGACGGGTATGACGCAGCTGAACAATGTGATGCGGTAAGTCAGTCGGTAACTTACGTTCAGCAGGGACAGGGGTTCGCATCCCAATATCTGTGTCAGGTTGTGTTTGTACAGCTTGACCTGTCTGGCGTAGTTGGGTAGGTGTGTTGAGAGTGCCATTTTGCAGCGGTGCGTTGTGGTGGCGTGCTCCGGCTGTGTGTGCAGTCTGTAATGTGCACGCTCCGAGGTTGCTGTGAGCTCTGTGTAGTCGTAGGGAGACAGGACTTGTGTTCTGTTGGCTTGTGCGGAGGACACGGGCCCTCATACCACATGCTTCTCAGACTGTTCAAGGTCAGTGATGTGTGACTCCTTCCAGATAACTTGCATGGGGCCGACATGGGGGAGTGTTTTCTTTTTCTTTCCAGTCCGTAGTGTTCTTCGGTGATATGCGCTATCTGCCCTGTGGTCGGTCTCCTCTGCATGCCTGTGTTGGTCTTTTTTTGGACAATGGCTGTATTCACCGGCTTCTTTCGTAGGGCTGTGGTTTCGGAGTTGGAATGGAAGGTCATTCAGTGCTGTCTGCTCTCCCTTGTGCTCTCCCTTTTGTGGATGTTATTCTTGGGCCACCTGTTGTCGGTCCCCGGGCTCTTTGGTGTTCCGTTTTGTATGTCTTGTTCATGTGTGCATGGTGGTATGGGTGTTTCAGTGTGGTACTGGCGTTCCTCTTCCCGAAGGGGCCCTGCTTCTCCTGGTTGGTGTTGCCGCCGCTGTGTGCTTCGCCATGTTTGTTACACTGGGGTGTGTCCTGCTGTTGCGTGACTTCACTGACATGTGTGCGTCGGTTGTGTGACGTTGGGTGTTGACCGTGAATTGGGCGTTGGGGACATGTCTGTGGCAGGCCTGTCACGTGTCATGTGCGTTCGGGGTGGGGCTGGTGTGTGTGCTGCTTGGTTGTGTCCCTGTGTCTGTGTGCGACGCATGCATGGCGCTGCGGTTGGCCTCTGCGTTGTGCGCATGTGTGGCAGCGTCATCGCCGCTTTGGGGCCGTGACGGGGTCGTTGGTTCCTAGTCCCAGGTGGTGTGTACACATGTGTTACGAGATGTTACAATTTGGCCTGTGTGTCATATGTGGATGCAATGGTGGATGTGTCGTGTACACGCGGGGGTGGGGGTTGTCCGCTTTTCCGCCTTTGCACTGTGTGCGCTGTTTGCGTGCACTTGTTGTGTGTGTGCCTACCTGCGTCTTCGCGGTACGTTGCGTCCTTGGTGGTGCATCAGATAGAGCATGGGGAGGGCCTGCAGTGCTGGATTCATGCTCGGGGAGCCGCTTCTTCGGTGTCCGTGCTCGGCGTTCGTGTTACCGCTTCGGTTTGACGTACAGTGTCTCTTAGCCGTGGGATCCGTTTGTTTGCGGCATCGTAATTTGTACGCCGGGCGGTACGTGTTTCGTCGGACGGTGTGTGTCAATTGGGCTGCGCCGCTACGTGTACGGGCGCACTTTGATGGCGGACGGTGTCGCTGGCTTGCCGGCGGTGTTTGGCTGACTTTTCGCATCGTAATCGGGCGGGCGTGTGGACTGCTGCGTGCGGACGGTAACTGGTGGTTTTGGCATCCGCCAGCACGGCGGTAGTGCTTCCGCCCGACATCGTAATGGGCCCCTTAGTTTTTTAAAAAATTTTAATTAAAAAATATATTTCTAAAATATTTTACACAATTTACAGCAAAATATTAGCACCCCAAAAAAATTCAAAATTTTTAAACATTTAAAAATGTAAATTTTGTTTTGGAAAAATATTTAAATAAAAATGTACTTTTAACCAACATTACTCCCCACCCTTATCCCCTATAAACACAACATCCCGCTACTAAAATTTTACATAAAATAAAAAAATATAAACAATTTTAAATAAATATTTTTAAATTACTCCCCACCCTTATCCCCTATAAACCCAACATCCCGCTCCTAAAGTTTTACAAAAATTTGAAAAGTATTTCAATTTTACACACATTTTTTTAAATTACTCTCCACCTCTTATCCCCTATAAACCCAACATCCCATTCCTAAAAATGAATTAAAAAACAATAAAAACAAACATTTTAACATAAAAAAATGAATTAAAAAATATAAAATAACTAAAACCAAATTAATTAAAAAAATACATTAAACAAAAACAAAAACAAAAAAAATCGATATCATTTACAACTATATATTTGCCATCGATAATTACAAAATCAATATTTCTACATTGCACAAAAATCAATATTTTTAACAACAAAAAACTTACCTCAATATTCTTGACTTGATATTCATGCAATTCGATATTTCGGCGTCGATATTCTGTCTCTGCACCATGGGCCTCATAACGATGGCAGTCGGAAGAGCGTCCGACCGACATCGTTTCGGACATGAGACCATCCAACAAGGAGTCGGCGGTCCTGACAGCCCAATTACAATTTGACTGCTGTTCAGGCAGTCGTAAAATGCTTTTTACTATTGTGGCTTGTGCAGCGGCTCAGGAAAAGGGTCCACAGCACAAGCCGCAATAGTAAAAAGCATTTTCAAAACATCCATGCACCGTGTTCTAGGCACCCTATTGCGACTGAGTACAGGTAAGCGACTGGATTGTTGACAGTGGGGTTTGTGGATGCACGGTGACTGTGCCTGCCCCTTTTGGACCCGTTATGGACTCTTATCTTTGTGGGCCCCGCATGGGGGCGTGGATGTGTGCGGATGTCTGTCACACACGAGATCAGGGACAGCACCGCAGCACTTACTTCGGTTTTCTCGGTGGGACTTTTGCCCGCATCATTCCCGCACCTTGTGTCGGGTCTTGGGAAACTGGCCAAGGGCATGTTCTGTGACCATCCCTACGTACTGCCAGTTCGCTTGTCTTACCCGCTACTGTTGCAACGAGACGGGCTGACTATGTGTGTTTGGTCAATACATTATAGATTTATATAAACCTTTCTTGAGGTTTAACCCCCTCCATCTGTTTTTGTTGTGTTTTTTCCACCATGACTAGACATCCTACTACAGATGTCTTTATTTAGTGCTGTAACAGATGGGGCGTCATTCTGATACTTATTAGGTGAGTTGGAGATTGCTTACTTCACCACTCCTCACTTAAGCACCAATGATGATATACACCAGATATCACTTTATTACCAGGATACTTGTTCATTGCTGTCTTAATCTATTTCCATCTGTATGTTGCTATTCAAGTAATATGTATTTTTAACATGCGGTTTATGAATAATCATTCTCGTTACCGCTTACATTGTGCCTTTACTGAACAATTACAGGGGGCTCTTCCCCCCCTGTTTTTCTTGTTTCACAATGCGGCTTGCACCTTGTTGGGCAATCTACTTTTAGATTTATAACTAAGTGTTGTTTTCTATTATCCTTATATGCAGGTTCGTCCCAGTACTAACAGGTAATACCCTGTTCATCCTTATAGTAGTAGGCAATATCCTCACACTATTATTAGTTTTATTTTAGCTATGGGGCATGTTGCACACTCCATTCACTGTAGATAGTCATTTCTCACGGTCCTGAAGAAACGCCACTGCCGTGAAACATGTCGACCATCAAGGAGTAGAGCGCCTCTTGAACCCTGGTAGCTTGTTAGTCGCCTCTCCTCACTATTTTTAATCAAGTAGGGATCCATTTAGAATAAAATTTGCTCTCATAGGAATCCCCTCTTGTTTTATATTCACTTTCAGCACATCTACACTCACACTAGGTCCCTTACACCCACGGCACCCTTACGGCAGGAACAAAAGATCTCCGGCAAAGAGCCCCTCTATGGGTGCCCGTCGGGTATTGCAGCGCCGACCCGACGAGGAGCAGACCCATATGATGAAGCATGACACCTAGCTTGCTGGGTGTGTGAGGGCCTTAGTTCCAAAAGGAGGAATTCCCCTCCTTTTTGGGTGCCTGGGACACTACCTGCATATTGAGGAACTGCGTACCTCTTTTTTGCGTTCACCCTATTGTGCCTGGCACATGGTGCATGGATGTTTTGGGGGGCACCACATCGGCCCCCCCTGGCCACATAGCGGAGGCCTATGGGGGCCCTGATAGCGGCCCCCAAAGTCCGTTTCCGACACCCTTTTCATGGCGATTGGACTGCCATGAAAAAGCTATCAGAAACGGACATCCTAATTCCTATGGCTGTGCCCCCACAGGCACCGCCTCCATTGTAAGGATTAGGCTCCGACCGCCGTCCCGACAGGCTCCTTGAGCCTGTCAGAGGTGGCAGTCTTTTCCCCTCCGACCGCCGCTATCATAATCTGGCAGTCGGACCACTGCCCTAGATGCCGGTTGGACCACCACTGATGGCCTGTCAGTGGCGGTCTGCTTGACATCGTAATGAGGGCCAATGTGTTATTGTTAAAATGTTCAGGTATGTGTATGTCTTAGTATCTTCTATTTTATTGGGATGTTTTTTTTAGTTAATGCAAATAAACGTTTTTAAGTGGAGATAGGTGGTAGTTATCCTGTTATATGTTCGGGGATGTTAGGAAGAATATCTTTAAGGATTTTGCTTGTGAGTTACTGGGAGCTAGTGCTTGCCTCTCTTATATCCTGCAATATTTCTCTTACTTCTATTTCTGTCACATTTGGGGGATGGTTGTGCTCTCTTGCCAGAATTACAACAATATCTATTGTAGTTGCGCTCCTATAGCATGCATTAGAATAATATATAGTACTTTTCCAATTTATATTTTCTGATGATGCACTTTCTTGGCTGTAGTTGCAGTGCATGTGATTTAGTAACGGATTTCCTTTCTGTGTAGTGATAAATTTGGTAGCCTCTGTCATTGTATCTGAAAGAAGTGTAATAGTATGAATATATATTTTATTTTACATTTTGCGCATTTGTTATTAACATGTAAAAAAAAAGCAACTACTTCTATTTAGTTTACTTACATTTATGTTGTGTTTAGATGTTTCACATGGTTTTGCATCTTTTCCCATGGGGGTGTTATAATGTGGAGCAGGTGCTTTCTTTTCTGTTGGATGAAAAGAAAAATGTAAGTTTCATTTTTAGATGTTAATTTGTTGGTAGTTTGTAGAGGTTGAGGTAGTTAGGTTTATTTTTGCTTGTCATTTGGATGACTTCATACTTTTTTATTAATTTATGTATACTTACTTTTTTATATATTTTTGCTGTTTTGTTATAGTTTTTTGGGTTTCCCCGTTATTGTGTAATGGTTTGTTATAGTTGTCATTTTCTGGCAGTTTATCGGTTTTTAAGTCATATATTTTTTCTTTTAGGAAATCTATGTAAAGAGAAATAAGTTGGAGAGTGTGTTCATATTTATTTGCTATTTTACATTTGTATGTTTAATAAGTTAACGTTTTAGATTAAATATAAGTTTTACTTACTTGATTAGGTAGTTGTTGAGATGTATATATTTTTTCTTTAACAGTCTGGTTAGAAAATCTGGCAGAGTTTCCACGTCTTGCAGCGTTATATTGGTGTGCCTTTAATATTGTTGATTTAGGGCCCGATTCCGATCATGGCTCGGATCCGGAGGTCTTTCTGGACGAAATGTGCTCCGGGAGTCCGAGTGAGCGAGTACGATGCGTCTGTAAGCATACGGACTCGATTCGCTCGGACTTCCATTGAACTCTATGGGAGCCTGCGTACAGACCCGTACACAGGCTCCCATAGCAAAAAAGGGGTGGGTGGGGAAAAGCGTACACCCTGTGGCGGACACCCCATGGTGACCACCACACTGTGCATGCTTGGATCGGGGGGACCCATGGGCACCCCCATGAGAGATTCGGAGGGCCTGCTACGGCCCCCCGAAGTATGCTTCCGACAGCCATTTCGTCTCGGTGAGAGCGAGGCGAAGCGGCTGTCCGAATCGTGCATCGTACTCGCTCGGTCGGAATCCGGCTCCATTGCATGGCACGATTCGTCTACGAACAAGTCGTACGGGCATGATCGCGTTCGGAAACGATTCGGACAGCGCATACACGAACTTCACATCGTACTTGGTCGTCCGGACCTGTGTACGATATTGTCATAAACAAGGGCTACGAATCGGATCCGGTAAAGTCAAATCCGATTTAAAGGCCTTCCGAATGACATCGGAATCGGGCCCTAATTGTTTTTTTGATTTTATTAGTTAAAGTTGTTTATAGTTTTATTTTATTGGTTGGTTTAGTTTAGTTTGAATTTTTTTATCAGTTGAGTCCTTCTTTGGTAAATGCTAGTAGTTGCTGCTAATTTTGTGTGGGTTGTAGTGTTAATATTTTATATATGTAAGTTGTTTGGGGTGAATGTTAAATATTTTGTTCATGTAATATATATTTTTTAAATGTATATATGTGAATAACAAGTTTTGGTTTTATTTGAAGTAATTGTTTTATGGTAAAAGGGTTTTTACCAATTTATTAATGATTATTTAATAGTTTTTGCAATAATATTGTAGTCGATATTGTTTGAATCGATATTTTTGATATATTATATGTTTATTTAAAGATAACAATATTTTTGTTCTGATATGTTTGTTTTCGATAAAGGTAAAAATCTATATTTTTGACAATGATATTTGTGTTCTTGATATTTGTGCTTTTTATAGTTAATTATAGGAAGTCTATATTTTTGTAATCGATATTTAATTTCTGATATTTTTGCGTTTCGATATTATATACTTCGATATTACATCACTGATCCTCTCAGAGCCTATCAGGGACTTATGTAAAGCAATCCTGTGACTTTCTGGCAGGTCTGGCATTCTCTAAACCGTTTCTGCTTGGTGAAATGTCTACAGGCAAGTCCTCTTCTACACAGCTCTGCAAGCTTATAGATTATGGTGCATATTTATCACTTAGTTCAGTCACCCTTGCGTCCTGCTAGGGCGACATGACTACTAAGTCAGATTTATCAAGCCGCGCAAGGCCACCTTGCATGGCTCAGCATGGCTTGATAAATCTAGAGTAACGCAATGCAGCTCAAATGGCTGCGTTGCGTTACTCTGCCCCAGGGAGACTTTCCATGAATGGATCGTGGGTGTTCGCACCCATGGATTTTGGCACATTCCCTGATTTACCATTACTGGTAAACCTGGGAATGCGCCAAAATGTTACACCTCCACAGGTGAGGCACAATGAGGAGAAATATCTTTATTTCTCCAAGCTTTTCCTCTTTCTATGTGTGCTGCATTTTGCAGCACACATTGAAAGAAGAAAATGCCTCTGAGGACTGTTTTTGTGCAAGAAGGTATGACTTACTGCATAAAAAAACCCTACCTGCAACGCATGCAACCTTGCATTATAGTGCAAGGGTGCCTGCGTTGGCACAAGGCAGCACATTGTGCGCCAGCGCAAGGAAAGGACAGGAATGCATGGGATCATGTTAAATATGATGCATTGCTGCCCTTTTCTTTTCATGCAGCGCAGCGAAGTGGCTTGCTGCACTGCGCTACGTGAAATAATTAAAAATCTGCCCCTATGTACATTGGTTTGGGGCCTGGCAGAATACGTCTGGGAGGAGGGAGCTAAAAGTGGTCTATGACAATTTAACATCTTTCTGGTAAGATCTTTAGCCAGTAATGCCATTTCAGCAACTTTGCTTTTCATTTGAGTAGATGTAGTCTTGTATTTATTACTGAACAGATGTATTCTTGTATTTGTCACAGGACAACCGAACCACAATTTTCAGAATCTGAACTTCTGTGTAATGAAGAGCCAGGGCTGGCTGGAGAGTTCACTTTAAACATGATGTTGTTTCAGATTTAACTCTGATGACGAGTTGACTCTCAAATCTTCATTCCTCTAATAGAGTTACATGAAATCTTGTTAAACAAAGGGTTAAATATACACAAGCTTTTCAGAGTATTGTACCCGTCCAGGTCCAAATGGTGTAATTAAATCACTGGAATTGCCCATAAACTATAGTATAGTTTAGTTCCTTTAAAAATGTACTCTTTAGCTAACAAATAATCCAACTAAATTGCTTCTTGGTGCTTGGATCATAGGTGGAATTTCCATCCACACTGTTGATCAGGACTTGGAAGAGATACATTCTGAGCTGAATTCATTCTGTAAGGCAGGTGATGTGCTCCACTTCCTCTTAATTATTTCTTGGAAAGAAGGTGTTGGTCGTCCACGAATTATCTTCCAACCCTAAGACCTTGGTGCCAAAAAAAGCCAAGTATCTCCCTGGTCTTCGGTGAGATTAGCCTTCTAGCCAGCCTGTAACGTTCCCCCAACAATGGGTCACCTGCATTTCCTTCAATGACATTACTGTTGCAGCAATAGATCACCTCCACTGCCATCAGTGGCACAAGCATCCTAACAATGCTCCACCTCCATTGACTTCAGTTGCATTGCCCTCTAACGGGACAGAATAGCCCTCCCAGCAATGATTCACTTAAAGGGCCACGATGGGATCACACTTCTAGTTCATCTTTTAGAATTTTTCAGCTGTACTGACTTTAATAACCTTTCTCTATCACAAATTTAGATGGCTATCCCACCCATGGTGCACCTTCACTGGCTTCTCTTGGATCAAACTTATTCAGCATCCTCCTGACAATGATTCACTTCTCTTAACTTCATTGGCATCACATTTCACACACCTGTATCAAACTCTCAACAATGGCTTCCCTGTGATGACTTCAATAGCATCGCACTGCAGTGCCACACTCCCAAGAATGGATCACCTAAATTGAATTCAGTGGCATCAGACTACCTTACCACCCCGACACTGGATCACACCCATGATTTCAGTAGTATCACCTTCCTAGGAATCTGCATCACCCTCCCATCAATGATTGTTTTCCATTAATTTCTGTCACCTGACCCTTGTAACATTGGTTCCATTGAACTGAAAGACATTACCCTTCACTGGGTGTGCATTGCCATCCCAGTAATGATTCAAATACAAGATCACAATGGTATCAAACGTCTTCGTCATTCTTTCAGCAAAGATACAGGTGCATTTAACCCCTTCGATGCGCGTGACGAGCTCAGCTCGTCATGCTGCGCGGTAGCGCTGTGCGCATGACGAGCTGAGCTCGTCACGACCACACCCGCGATCGGAATGTCCAGCACACGAGCGGAATTCCGATCGCGGTCAAGGGGTTAAACAGCATCATTAGTGTCAAAGTCTTTTTTTATGTGCTACCCTAATGGAACAACTTGGAAAGGTGAATTATTCATCCAGGCAACTGCTAGGGAAAACAAAGTACCATTGTCATGTGTGTGTAAATCCAAACTAGTGTTGCCTGTAAAAAAAACCTCCACTGACTTTTGAATGCCATACTAGTGTCAGTAAGGATCCTACGGCTGGCTTTTGCAGTCACTGTATATGGCCATATGATTGTTTAAGCCAGATTACTGATTTCCCTCATCTGCAAGACCCCAGTGACCCGAGCCCGTACCATGGATGGAGCTCTCACTGAGGAGCCAATGGGCACCCACAGCCCCTTGCGGATATCAGACTACCTGAGATATGGCGAAAGAATCTCCTGTTCCACAATAGCACCACCATCCAAAAGTAACAGCCAACTAATGATACATGCTGTGTGCAACCATTGTGTTGTTGGTGGGTGTGGCCATTAATGATCAGCACTGTGTGGGGTCATTAATGCAGGTCTCTAATACTAGTTACTGAGTGAAGCTACTCAGGTTCATTACTGTGGGGGACATTAATGTTAGTTCCTATGTCAGGTCTTTAAAGTTGGTTGTTGGGTGGCGCCAATAAATGGGCTACTAAGTGGGTACATTAAAGAAGGTTACTGAGTGAAGCAAATAATGCTCATTACACTAAGAGAACCTGACCAGTCAGGATTTGTCCTGTGCCAGCACACCCATGATGATATCAGGAAGGTAGCCAACCTATTAGAAAGAGTGTGGTATAAGGACATTGCCCCAGTGCTACTGGTGGTGGTGGTGGAGAATGCATTTGGCTACTGTACTTTTTCCGGATGTGTGTGGGGAGGAATTCTGGAACTGGGTGATGGCAAACTATGCAGAAATGAGAACTAGAGCCCTACTTTTAGGTAATAAATCAGATACAATTTGCCTGTAGGGAAGTACAAGTATACCCATTTCCACTGTGAATCCTGTTCTCTTTCTAATATAACCCTTTCCTATTAAGATTCAGAAGGAGCAGGACATAGTAGGTATCCTCTTAAGCCTAGTTTGGGTGCTCTCACGGCAATCAGTGGTTACTACTCTCCAATTGTGACAATTAAACTCAGTTACCAATAGTGTCCTGGGGTCACTGTACTACTGGACACCAAACTGAATTACCAAGTACTCCCCTTAAGCATTTATTTGACTTTCCAATGAGGCAGAGCAATCAAATGCTTACAGAAGGCAGTGTGGGTTGGAGATTTGTGATACAGTAAAATATATCAGTGCACCTACATAAACCTTTTGGAGGGGCATAGCCGACTGAGACCCAAGATGGCTGTATAGACTTAGACCTCCATGTCAAGTCCCCTTTTGCTGACTGTCCCTGCCAGCTCTGAGAATTCTGAGGCTTGCTGATGGTGGAGCCCAATCGGGGATACAGGAGTGCTCCAATGAAGATGATGTAAAATAGTTAAAAATATAAATACATATGAATTCATGTTAAAAAATATGAAAGCAGTTCAATAAATGTTATGGTTACATTATTTTTACATTTAAAGTAGGTTATTAAATATTTTATCATTTAACAATATATATGTATTTTTTTAATATATTTTAACATTATTTTATATTTATTTATATTTCTAACTATTTTAAATAATTCAATTTAATGTAATATTATTTCCTATGGGGTTTTATTTCAAGTCCCTACCTCTTTTATTTTCTATGGGAGGCTGTGGCAGTACTAGTAGTTGGCCACATGTAGTCCTGGACTTACTACAAAAGTGTAAGTTATTACAAAAGTGTAAGTTACTACAAAAGTGCAATTTGTGAATACTCAAAAGTAGCAAATTTACTCAAAAGTGTATACCTACTCAAAGGTGTAAGTTACCTTTGTGAATCAGGCCCAGAGTTTGTGAATACGAAAAAGTAGTAAACTTACTCCAAAGTTTAAACTTACTCAAAGGTGTGAGCTACATTTGTGAATAAAGCCCAGAGTTCGTGAATACCAAAAAGTAGTACATTTACTGAAAAGTGTGAACTTTCTCCAAAGTGTAAGTTACCTTTGTGAATGAGACCCCGTGTGTAGAAAACAGGAATTACTGAATGTGAAGGGTGCGATATTAGCCAAGGACATGGTTGCCTCTGTGGGATTCCTAGCAAAGGTCAGAGTGGAACTGAGTGGAAAGCAGTTGTACCCAGGCGGAATCAACAAGGGTGTTTCTTACAGGCCTGCCCACCAACAATGGCTAATGGTTCTGCCAGCATAGTGGTATTTTTGATCTTGGTGCTGAAGTGTTTTTGGGGTTACAGAATGGAGGAGTTGGGAGATATTAATTCCTGGGGTACTTCCTCGGAGTTAGGGGGCAGGGAATATTTTTAAGCTGGATGCTACACTGGGTTGTCTTGAATCTGTTTTGTTGTGTCTCTGCTTTACTCTACCTCACTTTTTGCCTTTGGGCTACAGTGATATGTGATAGTGTTAATGTTGTGATGAGTTTAAGATTAGTTGCACTTACATTCTGAGGTCCTATTGGGGGACTTTACGCTTAAAGAATATCTCTGTAGTGGGCAACCTGTTGTGGTCCACAATGTGGTCTCTTGTTTTTTCTGAATAAACATCGTTTTCAGTCACTGTTTCACTTTGTAAATGAAAAGTACATATCCAAATCAAAATGCTACACATAAACTGAAGATTTACCCTCTTTAACATCTACGTGGCCCCGCTTGAAGCCATCGTCAGAAGCCACAGACTCAACATTGTCTCCTACGCCGACGACACCCAGCTGATTCTCTCCCTCACAGACGAACCCACAGCTGTCAAGAGCAACTTCCAAAATGGGAAGAAGGCAGTCGCCACCTGGATGGAGGACAGCTGCCTCAAGCTTAACTCAGACAAGACCAAAGTCTTCATCCTGGACTCCACCCCTTCCACCTGGGAGGACTCCTGGTGGCCCCCAGCGCTCGAAACCCCCCGCCTCCACAGACCACAGATGAAACCTTGGCATCATCCTGGTCTCTTCGCTTCCATTGAATCGCCAAATCAATGCCATTTCGTCCTCATGCACCACACACTCCACCTGCTTCGTTAGATCTTCAAGTGGATCCCAACCGAGTCCAGGAAAATGGTCACCCATGCGCTTGTCAGCAGCAGACTCGACTACGGCAACGCATTCTAAGCCGGCACCACCCAGAAACTCAAAAAGAAACTGCAGAACATCCCGAATGCCTCCGCCAGACTCATCCTGAACATTCCAGCCTGCAGCCACATCACCGGCCAACTGAGAGACCTTCACTGGCTACCTATCAACAAAAGAATTCCCTTCAAGCTCCTCACGCGCACCTACAAAGCCCTCCACAACGCTGGACCTGCATGCCTCAACCACCTCCTCTCCACCTGCACTCCCACCAGACATCTCTGCTCCGCCCAACTGGCCCTGGCCACCATCCCATGGATCCGCAAGACCACGGCTGGAGGAAGATCCTTCTCCTACCTCTCTGCGAAGACCTTGAACTCCCTGCCTCTACACCTCAGGCAATCACTATTGCTGCTGCAATTCTGAAAGGGCCTCAAGACCTGGCTCTTCGACTGAACAGCAGAATCAACCCTCGCTCTCCCCCACCCCCTGCCCCTCCCACTCAGTGCCTTGAGACCCTCACTGGAGAGTAGTCACCCTTTACAAGAAACCTGATTGATTGACTGATTGAAGTAGAACTCTCTAGGTCCTTCCTAGCGAAAGCTCTGAGTCCAAAGGCTATCATAGCGCTTCAGTACTAGGCGCTAGATTTTATCTCCGTGTTAGGTCTATGGCACTGTTTTTCAAGCTCTGCAGTCCTCATACACAGTTCATGGACCTAGCAGGTAAAAGGGCAATCTCAGTTCTCACTGAGGTAAAATTCAGTGACAGACTGCTCCGGTTGATGCTTCTTCAGGAAACTGTATCATTTTATTCCCAAACTAGAGTGAAAGAGTGCAGAGGCTTATTGATTGATTAAATTTTTCTAGTGCTTCTGGACTTGACATGTGCCTAGGCACTGAAAGGTGTAGCATAGAGAAACGCAGGACATTTAACAGTGAGGCAATCAGAAATGTCAGCTATGCTCTTCGAGATGTAGACAGCAAGGTCCTGAATATTACAGGGCCATGGGCCATCAAAATAGTGACATGTGACATGAGCAACATCTGATAAAGTAATGATAATGAAACCTGAACAGAGAAAACCTTTACAAAGAAACACTTGCAGAGAATATGTGTTACAGAAAATTACCTTAACTGAGAACCACTACAGGCATACGTTTTTAGAGAAGTGACTTTCCAGAGAAACCACTACAGAAAAAAGTTATTACACCTAAAAATGTATTAACATAACAAGTCAATAATAGCCAAGAAAAGAAACATTTAAATAAGGGAATTAAAGAAGAACTAGAGTAGGTGTAGCGTCAGGTAAGGGCACCTTTATCATGTCTATCTCTTGTATCTCGCATCTACCCCTTGTAAGGCTTTGAATCAAATCTACCCCTTCTAGACCAATGTTGGACACTCCTGCAGTTTCAGAAGAATATTCCACTTTTCTCCCAAATAATGACAGATTTACAACAAATGAGAGGGACCACCTCACCACATATCACCCTGGATTCTAGTCCTGGGCTTTAACCCAACAAATCCCTGGTATTAGGTCTGTTAGTCTAATTAACTCAATTGAAGCCACCGTATACTACAACATCCAGAATGCATTTGTGTGCCACACTAAAGCTAAGCACTGGTACAAGTGTCTGTTATGACACGGAGTGAGGTGGCCACCGTGAGACAAGTTAAGCGTCTAGCTTGATGCTGAGATGGCATTAAGGGGCCGATTTCGATCTCGGCCGGTAGGGCTCCGAATCGGAATCGGCCCCTAAGTCTGTGAGACTGGTAGGATCAGCAGTGAATGCTGGCAGTAGGAGTCTGTGTCGCTCTGGTGTATATTGGGGCACCTGCCTGTCAATAGGTTCCTGAGGCTAATCCAATTGGATTGGAGATGAGGAGCCATGAATCCTCTCTAGGAGCGTTTCTTGGTTTAGAAATGAAGGCATGTGTTGAGACCCCCGAGAGTGCTTTCCAAACATGTATAGCAGGGACAATGGGAGGAGGGGATTAGGTGCAAGTTTACCAGATAACTTTAGGTCACCAAATTGCATTCCTGGTGCCGAGTTTATTTCAATTGAAATTTGGACTAAATTCTAGGTTACATTTTCACATTGAAGAAAAACTAGATTGGAAAATATAGTCAAGAACAACATGCGTAAATTAGGGCCGGACTGGGAACCCAGAGCAGCTCTGGAAATTTTGTCAAACCACCCCACCCCCATCCCCCCCATACAGTTCATAGCAAGCAAGCGCAGCGAGTGAGCCGGCCCACTGCAAAGAGGCTTAGGGGGGCTACTCCTCCCAAGAAAATTTCGGAAAAAATTGCAAAAATTGTGTATTCTACAACACATTCTTCATCATATATTCTATCGTATTAGTTTTTAAAGCATAGTAAATGATGACATTACAGTGTACCAGGATACGGCAATCTTTACTGGGGCTCTTCGGTGCACAGACATAATATTGAGTTTTTATTTTCGGAGTACAAAAATATGGAGTTGGAAATATCGAAGGGACTGAATATCGACATCAAGAATATCGGTGACCAGAATATCGACATGAAGGTAAGAAATATTGTTTTTGTTAATATCGAAGTCAGTAATATCGTTTGTAAAAATATTGTTGTTAATAATATCGATGTTTATATTAGTGTTATGTATTTTAAATGTATGTGTTCTATATTTTTTAAGTATTGTATTTTTTTTAAATATATGTATTACATTTTTAGAAGTTATTAATGTTTTTAAAAGTAAATTTTGCGTTTTAGTTCCGTAGCGGGTTGTGGGTTTATAGGGGAATAGGGTGGGAAGTAATTTAATTATAGTAAATGTAATATTTTTTTTTAGAAATTATTAATTATTTTTAATTAAATTTTGCGTTTTAGTTCTGTAGCGGGTTGTGGGTTTATAGGGGAATAGGGTGGGAAGTAATTTGATTATAGTAAATTTAATAATAATTTTTAGAAAATATTAATTATTTTTTATTAAATGTTGTGTTTTTATTCCGTAGCAGGTTGTGGGTTTATAGGGGAATAGGGTGGGAAGTAATTTAATTATAATAAAGTAATTATTAATTTTAATTTATTGGTATTGATAATTAATTTATTGGTAATTAATTATTAATTGGTAATCAATTTTTATTAATTGATTAATTGCTAATTATATTAATTGTGTTAATTTTTTTTAGGAGCGGGTTGTGGGTTTATAGGGGAATAGGGTGGGAAGTAATTTAATTTTAATAAAGTAATTAATAATTTTTATTTATTGGTATTGATAATTAATTTATTGTTAATTAATTATTAATTGGTAATTAATTTTTATTAATTGATTAATTGATAATTATATTAATTGTGTTATTTTCTTTAGGAGCGGGTTGTGGGTTTATAGGGGAATAGGGTGGGAAGTAATTTAATTTTAATAAAGTAATTAATTTTTATTTATTGGTATTGATAATTAATTTATTGTTAATTAATTATTAATTGGTGATTACTTTTTATTAATTGATTAATTGATAATTATATTAATTGTGTTATTTTTTTAGGAGCGGGTTGTGGGTTTATAGTGGAATAGAGTGGGAAGTAATTTAATTATAATGAAGTAATTATTAATTGTTTTGTTATTATTTATAAATAATTTATTATTAATTAATTATTAATTGGTTATTTAATTAATAAAATTATTTAATTGATAAGTATGTTAATTTTAACCCTCTGCTATCCAACACTTTCCCTACAGTTACACTCTCTGGAGGGGGAATAGTAATTTTAACCTCTTCGCTATCCAACACTTTCCCTACTGTTGCACTCTCTGGAGTGGGAATAGTAATTTTTACCACTACGCTATCCAACACTTTCCCTACTGTTGCACTCACTGGAGTGGGAAAAGTAATTTTGACCCCTTTGCTATCCAGCACTTTCCCTACTGTTTCACTCACTGGAGTGGGAATAGTAATTTTTACCCCTACGCTATCCAACACTTTCCCTACTGTTGCACTCACTGGAGTGGGAATAGTAATTTTTACCCCTATGCTATCCAACACTTTCCCTACTGTTGCACTCTCTGGAGTAGGAATAGTAATTTTATCGTCTGCGCTATCCAATATTTTCTCTACTGTTTTAATTAATGTAGTGTATAATGTATTTTTAAAAGATTAAAAATATTCTAATTTTTTAATTTGTTATATATATTTTTTATATTTGTATTTATATTATTGGTGTATGTGTATATATATATATGTATTTATAATTTTTAATATGTTTTTAACACTTTATAAGTAACTAAAATAAATATTTATAAATATTATTAAGTAAGTATATATATATTTTATACATATATATGTTTAATTTATTTTTACATTATGGGGTCGATTCCGATTCGGGCCGGAAATTTCTCCGACCGAGCCGGACCCGGAGAGATTTCCGACCGAATCGGACCCGTGCAGTCCGACCGAACGAGTACGATGCGGCCGTATGTTATCGGACACGAGTCGGTCGGACTCCCATTGAACTCAATGGGAGCCGGTCGTACAACGCGTACGCGGGCTCCCATTGCCTCAATGGGTGCGAGGCGGACAAGGGCGCCCCCTACAGCGGGTACGCCGCGAGCGCCTCGCGGCGTACACGCACAGGTAGGGGGACCCTTGGGTCCCCCTGTGTGCGCCTCGCGCGGCTACGCGTACAGGGGGGTCCGACACGGACCCCCAAAGTACGGCTCCGACAGCTCTTACGAGCCGGAGTGCGCGGCTCGGTCGGACTGCTCGCGGCGCGCATCGTACTTACCCGGCCGGGAAACGTCTCCATTGCGCGGTGCGGATCGGGTCCGACCGAGTCGGTCGGAGCGGTTCGAGTCCGAGCGAGTCGGTCGGAGTTGTCGGGACGCCCGGACGAGTCGGTCGGCGAGTCGCATCGTACTCGCTCGGCCGGACCCGCGTACGGTTCGGTCGGGAAACAGGCTTTCGCATGGCTTTTTTCCCGACCGAATGGTATTGGGTGCGCCTCCGACCGAGATCGGAATCGGCCCCTATATGTATTAGTTATAATTTTAAACATTTTTAAATAATTTTAACTATGTTTCTTTTAATTATATGTATTATTTACTTTATTTTACATTATTTTTTAAACATTAAAAAAACCGATATTTTTAACAACGATATTTTTGACAACGATATTTTTTTCCGATATTTTTATACTTACCATTATGTAGATAGGACTTCGATATTCTTGACATCGATATTTTTGTGTCGTTATTTTTGTACCTCGATATTCTGACTGTCGATATTCTGTCAGTGATCCTGGCTCTCCAATGAACCCCTCACTATCAGCTTCCAACAGTGCCTCTCATCTCTCCATAGCCCCTCTTTCACATGTATTTCATTTGTTTATTAGTGCCTCCTCTCATACCAGTGTAGGGTGTTGGAGCATTTTACATCACACACACATACAGAGACAATAAATAATACATGTGTAAATCAGTGTATGGAAAATGTTACAAAAGACAAGGGTGCCGATTCCGATTTGGGCCGGAAATCACTCCGACCGAGCCGGACCCGGAGAGATTTCCGACCGAATCGGACTCTGGCAGCCCGACCGAACGAGTACGATGCGTACGCATGCAATCGGACTCGATTCGGTCGGACTCCCATTGAAGTCAATGGGAGCCGGTCGTACAACGCGTACGCGGGCTCCCATTGACTCAATGGGTGCGAGGCGAACAAGGGCGCCCCTACAGCGGGTACGCGTCGATGCGACTCGCGCCATACATGCACAGGTAGGGGGGACCCATGGGTCCCCCCTGTGTGCGACTCGCACCCCTACGCGTACAGGGGGGTCCGACATGGACCCCCAAAGTCCGGCTCCGACAGCTCTTTCGAGCCGGACGGCGCGAGTCGGTCGGACTGCTCGAGGTGCGCATCGTACTTGCCCGGCCGGGGAACATCTCCATTGCGCGGTGCGAGTCGTGTCCGTGCGAGTCGGTCGGAGCGGGTTGGAGCCGCGTACGAGTCGGTCGGCGATTTCGCGTGCGCTCGCATCGTACTCGCTCGCCCGGACGCACGTCCGAATCGGTCGGGAAAGAGGGCTCCGAATCGGATCCGGTTAAGCCGAATCCGATTCGGTGCACTACCGGCCGAGATCGGAATCGGCCCCGAGGTGTAGGATTCACGTCATCCATACTGGTAGGCATTTGTTTAAGAGTGCTTGGTCAGGATTCAGAACGTAACACAATGGTTAGGGTTGACTTTATGAATAAGAATTTATTTATATCCAAACAAACCCTTTTTAGCAAAATTAGAATGTAAACCTGGGAAAAAACATAAATGTCTAACCTAGATTACAATTGTAACTCATGAACTGCACAGTAACAAAAAACGATCTCTGTGATAAAAGTGGCAAACCACTGTTATGCACATAAAATACTGTTCTGTGCATAGTACACGCTCTTTGCAGCAGGCATATTAACCCTCTGTGCTAACTTAGATGAGTCAAAACTGCCACTAGACAAAAGTCGATCTTTCTACACAGTGGGGGCTCCTCCACTAAGGCGGAGGAGCGTCGCCCCACTGCTTTTTGCAGTTTAAAAAAGGAAAAATTAAATGATAATAACTCGAGGTTATTATCATTTTAGTTTTCCCCATTGCGGCGTCTTTGTGGGGCGGGTTGCTTTCAGAGCAGAGGGAGGAGTGGCTTGCACTCTCTATGTGAGCATAAGTGCTTAGCCGGCCCTCTCGGGCCGCCCAAACAGTCATGCACACATACCGTGTTCTAGAACATGCCCACCCCTCCAGCCCCTGGCTGAGCCAATCTCGGGTAAGTGATTTTGTTTTAACAAATCTCCC
The DNA here is from genome assembly GCA_963921515.1 of Calotriton arnoldi. NCBI lineage: Eukaryota > Metazoa > Chordata > Amphibia > Caudata > Salamandridae > Calotriton > Calotriton arnoldi. The sequence continues at coordinate 1,835,261 of CAWUFW010000441.1, forward strand.
CCCCCCTCCTTTCTCCCACCCCACCTCACTGCTGCTTCCAGGTAGCAGCTGCCACTGTTTCTACAGCAGGTACATTACTCACCAGAGTTATCTTGGCATTTCTATTGTTGCCTAAAAACTGTCAGATATACAAGGAACTCTGCAGAACTTTTAAAACTCCAGGGGAGAGGATGCGGCCTAACGGCTAGGGCAGATTGACCTCAAAACTGGGGAACCAGGTTCGAGTCTCGGCAACGAGGCTCAACATCCTGTGATTCTGGGCAAATCACTTAATCTCTCTGTGCCTAACAAAAAAATGAATGTGTCCTTGTGTAACCCAACTGGTGCTCATGTAAAGCGCTCTGATACCTAACACCTTCCGGTCAAGTTTGCGCTATATAAAACTCTGGGAAAAAAACTGCTGCACTGCTACATAGCTGGCCCCCAGGAACAAAAACACACCCCCTTCCAGCCTCCTGGGGAAGCGCCCGTAGTCCAGTCCAACCTTGGCGTAAGTAGCTCAGGCAATCCAACTTTTTTTCTGGGGCCTGAAACCCTCTTTACCTCGCATTGAATCTGGAGTACAAGTATCAGCATGCAAAGAAAAAAATCCTGGCTTGGGAGAGCTACTCACACGTCGACCTGGGAAACGTAAGAGCTCCGAGACGTGAGTCATCTGGGATGATTAATTATGTGGAAAATGGTAGTACACATGCTGCTTTCGCATCAAGGTCTTTAAGTCACTCCAGTTCACCCCAGCTCTCCATATGCACCAACAAGCAAAGTATCTGGTCTGAAAGGTATTTCGAAAAAAGGGAGCCATGCACTCTCTGACAAAACCCTGCCAGGTTTTTCAGATACAGGCATGGCTAGCTGCTTCAGTTCAGTGTTGTTGTTCGCAAGAAGATACAGGCATGACTAGCTGCTCCAGTCCAGTTTTTAGGTCGAGCCTGGGCAGCCCATGCGCTGCTCTGCGAGCCATGCTGTATTAGAGTATGGACTTGAAGCCCCGCCCACTCTCCGCCCATATTTGTCATTGGCGTGCGTCATTGTCCTTCGTAAATGCTGGCTTCTGATTTGTTAATAGGCTTGTTAATCCCTCCTTAGTACCGCCTTGTCTTCATTTGTAGCCTCCCATGAGGACTGGCCCTTTTATATCTGTTGTTACACCGTACGTCTTATTTAGTCTGTAAGCACTATTTTCTTTAATGAGTTTCTCCTACTGTAGCCAAGACATGCTTTCCTGCAACATTCAGCGCCCATGCATGCTTTCACTTTCCAAGCAACCCGAGACAATAGCAGCCGCTTCTTTGAAGTTAAATAGGTCTCGCATTTACAAGAGTTTGAGCTATTGGCATTGTAAATGACAATGCCTTTTGTATGTGTTAATTAACAAAACAGATAAATAAAAGGCATTGTCATTTACAATGGCAATAGCTTAAACTCTCGCAAATGCGAGATCTATTACATTGCAAATGCTTGTTTTGCTTCCATTTACAAAATTCGGACTACAATTCCCAGAATGCAAAGGGAAAAACTGTATTGGATAGCTAGTCATGCATATCCCTCTGAACAAAAGCTGACGACTTAGAAAAGGGAGCGTTTGTTTAGTGCTTTTTAAGTGCAAACTAAAACTTCCAAACCGGAGGTAGAAAATTAAGATATACGCATAGCTACTCAGTGGCCCCTTGTGTTGACTTTCAGCCAGCCCTGGCTATTTTTTGTGGCCAGCACGCTGAATTCTGGGACGTGTATTTTGAGTAGTAAACACTAGCCTCCTTGATGCTAGCTAGAGCTGTCGCATATGACATGTCGCCACGTGCAAGGTGAATATTCTCGAGTACCAGGCCCTGGGCCGGGTGGGCCTGGCCCACCCAAACATGAGCCTTGGCCCTGACAGTGACATCAAGAAGGCCAGTAGAAAATGGTCACTTTCATTTCAAACGTTCCACCGAACGTTGTTTTTCTTCCTAGGAGGTGCGTGATTGGGCCTGGGCTCTCTCACAGGCATCCCCAATCACGCATCTCCTTTTAGAAAGGTAGGCTGTGTCCCCGCCCACTCGTGCAGGTAAAACAGGGGCATGGGAAGGGGAGAAATCCTTTCTTTGATACCGGATATCCTTAAGCAATCTGCTGCCTGGATATTTCCTTTTCTATTCCACACTGGAGAAAATAAGGTTGTTTATCCTGATTCACCTTTCCTGGCCCCTGCAGCTGCTTATCAGACCGGGCTGTGACGAGGAACCAAGCAGGTAAGAGAATGTCTGGCTATTTGTTCTTCTTTTTAAAATCAGGGATGGCCCAGCAAGACACATACTTCGTGTATGCTTCATTTACAATAAAACAAAATGTACAGATAACTCTGGGGATTAATGATCCTGTTGGAGAGCAATCCTTTGTCTGTTGGTAGTTTTGAAATGCAGATAAACTGTATTTTATGTGGATAGTTCAGTGGGTTACTGCCTTTGTTACAGAGATCCTTGGGTTACTTGCAGTTCAGAAGTTACAATCCTAACATAGGACAGTGACCTATGAACTGTCATCAAAGAGTTGCATGCAAACCTGAATGGTATAGTTAGAACTTTGCTTTTTTTTGTGTTGTGATATAGTTAGAACATCCCCAGTCTTTCATTATTCTAATGTTGCTAAAAAGAGTTTGTTTGGGCGGATATACATTTTTATCAGTAAAGCCAACCCCCAAGCACTTGGGTATGCTTTAAATCCTGAGTTTGTTCTTCTCCAGACCAAACCCTCTTAAAATATACTGTCCACCAGTATGGATGACATGTGATTCCTATTTATTTCATCAGAGCGCTTCACAATATTTGCACAGCAGTAATAATGTGGTTAACAGATTGAGGTAGACATAGAGGCAACAATGGCAGTACATCAGCAAAACCTAAGACGGCATTATTATCAGTAGCTGGTACAGTTTTTGAGGTAGAAATTCCTACACCTTGTAATCCTCATTGGCTTATGTGACATTCCCTGTAGACTGATTTGCATACTTGCATGATTGATTGTCTTTGTATAATGTGTGCGTAATGTAAAGTACTGTGACACCCTACACTGATATGAGTAGCGCTATACAACAAATGATATGCATATGAGAGTGTGGCTACAGAGAGACGAGGGGGCACTGGAGGAGGGTGTTAGTGAGGGTGTCCGAGAAAGAGGTCAATAGGGGGAGGGGCTGCGGAGAGATGAGGTGAAGTGGTGTAGGGTGGTAGTGAGGGTGTCTGAGAAGGAGGTCAATAGGGGGAGGGGCTACCGAGATATGAGGGGCGCTGGTGTAGGGTGGCAGTGAGGGAATCCAAGGAGGAGGTCAATAGGGGGAAGGGCTACAGAGAGATGAGGGGCACTGGAGGAGGATGTTAGTGAGGGAGTCCAAGAAGTAGGTCAATAAGGGGGGCTACGGAGAGATTAGGGACACTGGAGGAGGGTGGTAGTGAGGGAGTCCAAGAAGGAGGTCAACAGGGGGGAGCTACGGAGAGATGAGGGGCACTGGAGGAGGGTGGTAGTGAGGGAGTCTGATAAGGAGGTCAATAGGGGGTGCTACGGAGGGATGATGGGCGCTGGTGGAGGGTGGCATCCGAGGAGTAGGTCAATAGGGGGGGCTACGCAGAGATGAGGGGCACTGGAGGAGGGTGGCAGTGAGGGAGTCCAAGGAGGAGGTCATGAGAGAGAGCCCGAGAAGTCACTTGTCTGATACTCCAACCTCAGAAACCTCCTCTTTCCATCAAAGGGACATGACATGGAAAAAAACACTTTTTGAGAGTGAGTGATAACATTTAGAAAGAGATTTGGAAAGAAAAAAATGCGTTTTACTGGGCCCTTGTAAGGCTAAGGAGAGATAAAGGAGGGCCCTGAAGCAGGCCTGGGTAGACATATAAGTGACAAATCGGGCCCGCAGTGGCCCACCCGAATGCACCCTTGGCCCACTAAAATAAAAATTCCTGGAGCCGGGCCTGTCGAGTACAGATCAAGGCCTCGTCAATGTAGAAAACCTCCTGGAGGGTGGATGTGCAGGCCAGGACGCAGGAGTATAGCAAATGGACGTCCTTCACTGACTTCTAGGAGGCATCCTATGGCTTCTCTGCACTGTGATTAGTTGTGTAGACTTCCTGAGCCACCATTTGCATGGCTAACGCGATCTAATCCCGGCGCGCGCTCAGTAAAAACAGTAAACAGACGTAGCAGCTCCGAGAGAGCATTTTTAGCAGGTGGGGGCTGTCGTAAAGAAAGATTATACTGTCGCAAACATGCACATCCACAGAGTACCTATCATTTTGGTGCTTGCGTAATAGGGGGTGGAGCAAACATGTTTTATTCCAGTACATATTACTAGATTTTTGCAATACGGGAAAAAAATGAAGGAAACAACTTGTGAAAACATGTAAAAAAAAAGAATCAGACACCTATCACTTTTACATTGTTTTTGTGTAATAAAATAAAAGAAAAACGTGTCCAAGAATATATTTTGTTATAAAAAGTAGAGCGAGCCAATTTTGCACTATTTTTCCTGATTATGAAAAAAGAATAACTATGTATTTTCCTTAAAATTTAGTTCTGCTGTTTACATTTGAAAAGTAGATTGTGGTGTATCTGTTGCATTGCACAAGCAGTAAGAGTAGTGAGAACTGGATTTGCTCCATTTTTTTGCGCTGGTGGAAGTAGTGTTGATTTCGCTCCCTACAAAACTTTAAATATAGGGTCCTACCCACAAATACATTTTGGAGCATGAAAAGTAGCTCTGCTGTAGTACTCTTTTTCACACTCTGTGGGGCAGATTTACAAGCCCCTGCGTCATTTTTGCGCCGCCGTTGCGCCACTTTCTGTGATGCAGCGGAGGCGTAAAAATACGGCCCATTTACAACGTGACGCATCTAAGGAGATGCGTCACATTGTGAAGCCCTGCGTCACTTTATACCTGCATCGGGTATAATGTATGCAGAATGGGCGTTCCCACGCAAAAAAGCCTCATAGAAGTGACGCAGTGAAATCTACAAGATTTCACTGCGCCACTTCTAGGATGTGACTGCGTCAAAACCTTACGCCTGCTTGGAGCAGGCGTAAGGAGTGACGCAGCACAATGAGGATAGGCATCCCCATGCATTGCTGGAGTTGCGTCATGCTTGCGACACGACTCCAGTAATGCGTGACTTTTGCGCCAACAGATGAGTCAGAATTTCTGTCAATCCTTGCGCCATGGTGCTCCGTATTTATAATACGGCGCATCCATGGTGGCGCAAGGGTTTCTCAGGGTGGCGCAGGGAAAGTGACGCATCTCTACACATGCGTCACTTTCTTGTAAATCTGCCCCTTACTTTCTTTTGTGAATTGGCCCTGAAACATACGAAATGGGAATAAAATGTGAATATTCAGGGACTTTCGCTATAGAGTTAGTATAAATAGAAAGGGACCGAGTCCTAAGGGTATTTGAGAGTACGTAAAAGAGTACACCTTTAGTACTACTGCCTATTCTGAATAGTCTGCCTTTATACACTATTAGTAGCTATTTTGGATTGTGACTCTGTTTACAAGCTCCTTGCTTTTAAAATGATGCGTAATATTGAAGGCTGCGGTAGAGCCATAATGGCTGTAAAAAGCGGCAAGCAAGTGGCAGAGCAGACCACAGGACAGGCATTTCGTCAAACTTTGAAGGAGGGCCACTGCCTGGGTGGCACCACGAATGCAAAGAAGCACAGCCATTCTGGAAGGGAACTGACCCACTCACAATAACTGTGACTAATCAGATCAGGCCATGCTTCGGGCTCCCAGTGTGTTGTGTCTGGAGAAATTCAATTGGTTCAGCTATGTTTGAATGGGGACGGCGAGGAAATGCCCTTTAAAAAACATAGGAGTTTCCCGCCTGTGGGGAACACACAGTGCAGGCACCAGGCATAAACGTTACAGGTGCGAAGTCCCAGTGGAGAGGTGGTTGAGAAGTGAATTCTACTCATCTTACCACAAACAAGATTGGTGTGAATCTGAGCTTGAAGTCAAGATGTCAAGCATGCGTGTCGGCCACTTAATGACTGACAGTCCGAGCGACCCCAGGGTGCACGGATAATACTTATTAAATGAACTGCCCGCCCACTTGGGTGGGAATATTTTAGGTGGTGAATGTGCTGGAGTGAGGGTTCAATTCTGCCTCATTCGGGCAGTATTTGCTTGACCCCTAGAGCTGTGAGATCTCCCCAACTCCACTGCTTAGAAGCACGCAAACACTTCTTTGAAGAGGGGGCTTGAGCTGCAGAGACACTGATGCTCTAGAAGGAAAGAGCTACACTACACTGGACACTACACTGGACACGAGGGACCACACCATGGTTATGTGCACAAGTGCACAACTGCTGACGGGAGCTGTAAAGTGGGCAGATTTACTGATATGCCACTCAAGGCAGAGCAGCAACCAAATTTGCTGCACGGCTTTGTGTGAGAGAAAAAGAGCAGGGTAGCACCATATTTACTAAGATATTGTGGCACTGTAACTATTAAGGTATGGTGCTCAGCTCAGTGCCACAGCTCTCTTCCCAAGCGCTGGTGCACAATTTGGCAACCTTGGACAATGCACATGCCTTTGTAACATAATGTAAAGGTGTGCGCGTGATGTTTAGCACAGGGGGGCAGATCTACAAGAAAGTGCCGCAGCGCGGCACCGCAAGCCCTTTGGCTGCGCCACGCTGTGGCACTTTCAGAGCACAGGAATGCTACATATTTACAATGATATGTCGCATTCCTGCGCTGGCGCACCAACAGCTGCCATGTGCCCGCGCAGGCACCCTTGCGCCATGGTGCAAGGATGCCTGCGCCATTGGGAGATTGTTTTTGTGCAGGAAGGGGCACCTTCCTGCACAAAAACAATCACTACAGGCATTTTCCTCTTTCAATGCGTGCTGTAGAATGCAGCACGCATTGAAAGAGTAAAAAAACAAGGAGAAATGAAAACATTTCTCCTCGTTGCGCCTCGCTACGCCACCCCTAGGGTGGCATAGCATACTGACGCATTTCCAGGTTTACGAATCCTCGTAAATCTGGAAATGTGTCTCGTTCCATGGGTGTTGCCTGGGAACACCCACAGCAACACCCATGGAACGCCCCTTTCACGCAAAATGCTGCATGTAAAGGTGTCATATTTACAAGGACAGGAAAAGCCACGCAGGGTAAATATGGGGCAGGGAAATGCGCTGTCAGTGCGTCACTAAAAGTGACGTACTGGCAGCGCAAGGGGCTTGTAAATCTGCCCCAGGATTTCTAGTGGAAGGGTACACCTCCAGTACAAAATACTGTGCCTATACAAACTTGCGCTGTGCAGCACACATGCCAACTGACAATAGTTTGAAGAAGAAAATGTTGCTCCTTCTTTGCGCCTGCTTCATGGATACATTTTGTTTAAGACACAAATGTTAGTAGATAGTGTTTTTCATCAAACAGTTTGGGTGGTAGCATGAGAACACTCATGTAGCCTCAATGGGACGTCCCCTTGACGCAAACTAACACAGAGCATCGCATAGCACTACTTTGTGTTACTTTTTGGCACCTTTACAGAAATTTTGCTCTTGTAAGTAAATGACAAATCAGCACTTTGCACCGGATTGCTTCTTTTACTGACTATGCACCAGTGCAAAGTATTGCAAAGTCTACCCCAAAGTTCCATAAAGTACGTTATCTTCAGGACATGGACTATTTTTTAATTCTGCACAACAGCGCATGCACTGGAGACTGCATAGCGTGGAAACCTGTGCTTCTGTCAGGGCCTGTATTTCATAAAGTGCTGTGGAGGCACAACGGGCATGTTCTCCAGTGTTCTGGCTCCCATGGTACTTTTGTATTACAGAAGGGTCTACAGATGCTTTCACAGCCCTTTCTGAAACATGGATTTTGCAGGCGCACATGTATGTATTGCCAGCGCTATCCTAAAGGGGTGTCCCCTCATTTGAATGGGGGGTGGTCCGATTCAATGAAGAAAACACACCTCCGGCCGGCCTCTCTGCCTCTTCCCCAGTGCAGAGGCAAAAAGGTTGTCAGGGAGTGCAGTGACTGAACTATATAGAGGTGGCGCACAGTGAGTGTGCCCCAGAGGGCAGTTTCTGAAAGATGGCAAATGGGGTCCCTAGAGCCTCCCCGCTATACCCCTGAAGATGGGTGGAGTCGTTCACTGTGTCCGCTTGCAGGTTATCTCTGTCCATTTTTTTCTTCTAGTGCAGGCCAGTTGCCACCTCCATTGAGAAAGACGGATTTCTGCTTTAAACAGCCAGTCTGTGTTTCACTAATTTACTACCCTACACAGCTGCCATGGGGGAAGTGCATTTTCACTAATAGGGTGCACTAGTGCGCAAACAGGAAAGTGAGCCCTGGGGCTTCAGAGTGCAATCCTGCCTCTAGCGCAAACAGGGAAGTGAGCCCTGGGGCTTCAGAGTGCAATCCTGCCTCTGACGCAAACAAGGAAGTGAGCCCTGGGGCTTCAGAGTGCAATCCTGCCTCTGGTGCAAACAGGGAAGTGAGCCCTGGGGCTTCAGAGTGCAATCCTGCCTCTGACGCAAACATGGAAGTGAGCCCTGGGGCTTCAGAGTGCAATCCTGCCTCTGACGCAAACAGAGAAGTGAGCCCTGGGGCTTCAGAGTGCAATCCTGCCTCTAGCGCAACCAGGGAAGTGAGCCCTGGGGCTTCAGAGTGCAATCCTGCCTCCTGTCAGTCATCACTTTCTTCCCCTTGCCTCTTCCCACATCTGCTTATTATTTAACTGAACAGAGCTCCTGAAAAAATCTCTTTTGTGTTTTCATGAATTCTGCCAGGGTCCAGGTCAGCCCCCTCAGCTTTTTCTACAGGCTCCTGATGACAGGAGTAGGGAGTGCATAGACGCAGGAAGTATAGGTGTGGGGGGTGCTGCAGCATCCCCCAAAGTACCCATGCTGGACTTCCGAATGTGAATGAGCATTAAAGTAGATTTAAAATTGTGTTTTTCTCTTGTCACAGTTGCTGTGCTTCAAAGACAGAGATCACGTCAGTCCAGTCTTCTGACAAATTGCTGCTTATGGAAACTGGTGTTTACTTTTCTTTCTCTTACTGCAAAGTGTAGTGTGACAAGTTTGTAAAGTGAACCTTGTGACAATCTTGCCAGTGTGGAAAGAACAGCCAGTATGATGTCGTTTTCTTCTAGCATTCAACAAAAGTTAAATACCTAAAAAAACAAGACACTTGGCGAGAGGCAAATGACAAATGTACACTGAAACCCAATCTCCACACAGTATAATTTGTGCACTGTATAGTTTTATCAGTAAAACTGTGGTCTTGATTCATAAAGAGCCTCCACACTCGTGGCAGAGGCCCCGCAGCTGTTGCGGGATCTCTGCATTTGTTGCGGGATCTCTGCATTGCAGTTTCTCATTGCGGGGATCCCGCCACAAGTGAGCACCACCCACAGGGCACGTGTGATCTGCGACACCGCACACAGGTAACTGTGTGTAGTGGCCTGGGTGAAGGGCACTAGGACCCTGCACCGGACCACAAGGCAGGAAGGAACTGGACACCACTTCCGGTCAGGGAGTGGGCAGGGGCAGACAGGGACGAGGAGAGCACGAGGATAGACGTGCATGTGGGCAGGGAAGCGACTGTAACCAATAAAGAGTAAAGCAGCCTTACCTGTGTCCTGCGTGGTTCCTTGGGTCGGAAGACACAACAACTGGCGACGAGGAAGGTGGGATCATCAAAGCGGCACAAAACACGTGCACCGAGGTCCCTCGTGATTCAGAAACGGAGCCAGGAGCCCACCCTGGTCCGCCTGCCGCCCGAAAAGAACAGGAGAGAAACAGCTGCGACGTCCGGAGCCCACCCGGTCGCAGCAAGAAATGGAGCCAGGAGCCCACCCTGGTCCGAGCGCTGAGGATCGGAGCATCAACGCGGGAGCCCACCCGGCCGCAGCAAAGACGCGGTAAGAGCGTGGGAGGTGTCTGAGCGTGGGAGCATCGCGCGCCTTTCAGAGGTGCACCCGACTGTGTCCCGGCCGCCCGCCGCGTCCCGAAGAGCCCGCTTCGCGCATAGATTCAAAGGCAAATCTCGCGTGAATTAGGCGGCCATTTTGGGGTGAGGCGGGAGCGGCCAATCAGCACCCAGGAAGACCCGGCGGCCATTTTAAAGGGTCAGGCACCGGAATCTCGGTCTTGCGAGACCAGGCGGCCATTTTAAAGCCAGGCGAATCAAGCCAAATAGAGGAAAAGGAAGGCCGGGAGGCCATTTTGAAGCCAGGCAGGAAATTAATCTCGTGGAAAAGCGGAATTCAAAGACAGACAAAGAAATTACAGAAATTACAGAGGGATAATTAGACACAAAGGTGTAATTAAAAAGGGAAAGACAACAAATTAAAAGCAAAGTGAACGTGGGAATAGAGACATTACATAGAGACAGAAGTGCCACTGTCACTGGAGAAAGAAAGCAATTACAGAGAAAGAAGGCCTGCACAGTAGCCGCATGCCAGTGAAATGGTTGACACAGAAAGTGACACAAAGGGTCCACAAGCAATATTTCGCAGACCATTGCCCTTCAGCCTATCAGAACCACAAGCTGGCATCAGGTGGGAAAGGTGGATTAGGCAATTTGAGCGTTACATGCGTGCCACGGACATCGTAGACAGCAAACAGCTCGACCTCCTTCTGAATCTCGCAGGGGATGAAGTGGAGGACCTGCTCATAACATTTCCCAGTGATCAAACAGCGACATACAAAGGGGTGATACAGTGCCTCACAGCGAAATTTGACCCGCAACGAAACATTGACTTTGAGAGATACACTTTCAACACGGCGTGTCAGCGACCAGAGGAGTCCCTTGACGACTTCGCAACACGACTGCGAAAATTGGTCACATACTGTGAGTTTGACAAGTTTGACAATGAGCAAGCGATACGGCTGCACATCATTGAAGGCTGTCAGTCTGTAGAGTTCCGTGCACGTGTTCTGAAGGAACCAACGACGCTGGAGAAGATATTGACCATGGCCCGCACGGAAGCGAGAGCAACGGCGCATGCCAAAGAAAAGGAGCTGGGGAAAGAAAAAAGAGTGGAACAAGCGAATCGCATTACGGGAAACGGCAAGAAGAAAGAATACCCGGAGCCCTCACCAACAAAGAAGAACGAACAAACGTGCTACCGATGCGGGCTCGACTTTCCGCACGTCGGTGCATGCCCGGCGATGGGCCAGAGGTGCAGGAAATGCAACAAAGACAATCACTTTGTAAGTGCCTGTATGAGCAGACAGTTCAGAAGCGAGCGAGGAAGAGCGGCAAAACCAAGGAAACAGCGAATTGCAGTTCCTCCGATGAGTCGGAAGAAACGGCAGCACCTGTGAGTGTGGCACGACTGTATCTAATGACAGATGCCCCCAAAGAAGACAGGAGACCAGAGCACATTCATCTCATGGAAAAGCATCAAATAAAGAAAACCGCAACCATGGATATTGAAGTAGGGCGACATACTACACGGTTCGTGCTTGACAGCGGGGCCACATGCAACATCATGTGCATGTCGGACTATGAGAAAATGAAAGTGAGGCCGCCGCTATCACCTTCCACTGTTGATGTGTTCACGTGGGGCTCCCAAAAGCCGGTAGAGAACATGGGGAAGTTCACAGAGACCTTAACGTACAAGGACACGTCCTGCCAAGAAGAGATACATGTGCTGAAAGGTGACATCCCAGCACCATGCCTGCTAAGCAATGTTACGGAGCAAGTGATGGGTCTACTGGCAATGATATCACATGTCGGAGAAACGGAACATTCTACAGGAACATCCGGCCCTACTGCAAGGCCTAGGAAAACTGAAAGGGAAACAAATAACGTTGCACATCAATGAGGCGATCAAGCCAGTAGCACAACATCATCGACGGGTGCCCATACACCTACAACCACAAGTTGAAGAGGAAATTAAAAGTCTACTGGCCCAGGACATCATTGAGCCCGCAGAAGGGCCGACGCCATGGGTGTCCCCAATAGTGGCGGTTCCAAAAAAGAACACCTCCAAGATCCGCATATGTGTGGACATGAGGGTACCGAACACAGCAATTGAGCGAGAACGCCACCCGGGGCACATCTAAACGAGGTGATCAGCTGTCTCACTGGGGCCTGCCGATTCTCAAAGTTAGACTTGTGCAAGGGGTACCACCAACTAGAGCAGGACCAACAGTCAAGATACATCACCACGTTCTCGACGCACATGGGCCTGTTTCGCTACAAGCGACTGAGCTTTGGCATTTCATCGGCTGCAGAGATATTTCAAGAGACGATAAGGCAGGTGATAAGGCCGGTGAAGAACAGCCTAAACTATAGTGATAACATTCTAGTATTTGGGCGATGAGATGAGGAACATGACAGGGCCCTGCATCAGGTATGCCTACAGCTGGAACAAGCAGGACTAACCTTGAACGCAGACAAGTGCGAGCTGGGGAGAAGTGAATTGGTATTCTTCGGGCACATCTTCTCCAAGAAAGGAATGAGGCCAGATCCCAGCAAAGTAGAGACACTGAGAAACGCGAATCCTCCGTCAGATGTCGCAGAAGTAAGGTCATTTCTGGGGCTGGCCAGCTACTGTGCTCGCTACATCAAGGACTTTGCCACGGTGAGCACACCGCTCCGAGAGCTAACCAAGCAAGGGCAGAAGTTCCTCTGGTCACCGGAATGCGGTTGGGCGTTTGAAACTATCAGAAAAGCCATAATGACTGTAGATCATCTTGCCTATTTTGACCCTTCGCTATGCACTGAGCTGACGGTAGACGCCAGCCCAGTCGGATTGGGAGCCATACTAGCGCAGCACCTGCCGGGGAGAGATTCACCAAGAAAGATTGTTGCGTATGCAAGCAAGAGTTTGTCTGACATTGAGAGGGCGTACTCCCAACCAGAAAAAGAAAGCCTAGCAGTGGTGTGGGCGTGTGAACACTATCACATGTTCATATACGGGAAGTTGTTCACCATCATAACAGATCATCAGGCTCTGGTGACAATATATGGAAATCCGTCGGCAAAAATGCCACCTCGCATTGAGCGCTGGGGCATACGGTTGATGCAGGGCATGCAGCTTAACATTATGCTACATCTCGGAGCTGCGATGTTTTAGATCTCCGAGGTCCTGTTAATAATATCTCTAGTTACTAACAGAACAGATTACCTAAAATAAACTGATACCTAGTGTATGGAGCTGTGAAATCTCTCTGGAGGTCATTCAATTGTCAGATGTTTATTGGGCACAAATCCGAGCTCTGATGTAATTAAATAAAACATCATATAAATTACAGACAGTAACAGAAAATGCATTGAAGGTATTCAGTTACCTCCCTATTTTTATGGCAAATAACATTGGCTATCTGGTGTTGTATTGGATTCAGTGTACAGATTTGAGCTACTTTAAGATATGATTTTGCTCTTCCTCCAATAGTAAGAATTAAAAAAAACATTTTTAAACAATACTTTACAAACAAGCATTGGCAAAACCAATAGCTTTGCACTCACATTATAAAGGCGAGTCCTTTTGGCTTAGCCATTGAAAGTACAAATCTACTCAACTTCTCTGAGGGTTTCTGTGTCCTCCACAGCTCAGACGCCCTCCTCCTGGAAATTCCAGCCTTCCCCAAGAAATGTACCCTGATTCAGTCTTTGGCTGGAAATGCCCCAGATAATGGAATGCCATCCCGCCTCCCATTCGGACTACCACTTCTTTTCCATCTGTCAAACACAAACGGAAACTCTTTCTCCTGGACCAGCACCTTCCTCCTTGTCGTGACTTCCAGGGCTCAGTCTGGTTCTCTTTTACTTTGGAACCTTTTTTAGAAGAAGAGGTTTTATCATGGATGTTTCTTATACATCCACCCCCACCGTTTCCCATAAAATTACTTACATTACTTTTGTCAATTTTGGACTGAACTTGTACATGTATAAAAATGTCCATGTACTGCGTATGTTTGGTATTTTTCCCCTTTGACAATATGTTCAATGTATTGCTACGTTTCATTTCTCTGTTTCAAGTGTTTTTATTTTTTATATATATGAATCACTCTGATGCTCGTAGGCCGTGCATGCGCTATATAAAAATGTGAAATAAATCAATGAATGAATGAATGGAGGAGAAGTGGGTACACGTTCACAGTATTGCATCAACAGGTCCCATTATCCCCAAGCATGTTGGCCATTTTAGTTCTCAGTGTACACATCATTCCTCCTGATGAAGCAGCAAAGGACTTGCACAATCCTGTCCTACCACTACACTCAACCCGATGAACTCTATTGCTCGTAGGCCGTGCATGCGCTATATAAAAATGTGAAATAAATCAATGAATGAATGAATGGAGGCGCCGCCATCCTAGGAGAAGTGGGTACACGTTCACAGTATTGCATCAACATGTCTCATTATCCCCAAGCATGCTGGCCATTTTAGTTCTCAGTGTACACATCATTCCTCCTGATGAAGCAGCAAAGGACTTGCACAATACTGTCCTACCACTACACTCATCCCGATGAAGAAGCTAAGGATCTGCACCATCCTGTCCTTGGACTACACTCAGAATCTAACGATGCATCTTTTAGTAAAGGTGATTTTTACATTCTGTGTTTGAAAATACCACTTTTAGGAAGTAGGTATTTTCTTGCTCAGTCATCCCGTGTGGCTCTGCTGGAATGTGGATTGCCTGTCTGGGTTTTGGACGACAGATGGCTAGGAAGCAAGGGTGGCTCCCGATAGTCTAGGTAGGTCAGGAAAGGGCTGAATAGACCTGGGCTACGATGGGGGAAGAGGGAGGAGATTTTCTTGCACCTCAAAGGGCCTGGTCTGCCTCTGACAATGCCGTCTCCACCCCCTGCCGGGAAATCACACCAGAGAAGGCAGAACGGGTTCTGGCTGGGCACAGAAACCCTCTGCCTAGAGGATCAAAGGATTTTTGGATACACATACTGGGGCCCAGTTGGATCAAGAAGACTGCCAAGAAGAAGAGCTGGAGAAGCTGTGAGGAGGGACTACCACTTTGCTGTGTGCTTTGCTGTGTTGGCCTACAGTGGCTGCTTCTGTCTTGGGCAGTGAAAGGACTGGACTGAACTTTCTGCAATCTACTTTTGTGAGTTTCTCCAAGGGCTTGAGGTAGAGCTTGCCCCCTGTTCAAGAAGTCTCAGGAACAGCAAAGACTTCAAGCTCTTCTGCCCTCAGCACTGGGGACTGTGTGTTTTGTGCTGCAACAGAAGAAGAGCAACTCAACGACATCTACGACGCCGCTGCCGACTCTGTGTCCTGAAGGCACCGCAGAGGGCACCGCCGCAATGCTGCACCGCTACCCTGGTCTCACCGACGATGCCTGCTGATGCCGCCACCGAGCCGCTGCTCGCACCGCGACCTGTGGGCACCGCACTCCGCACCGCCTCGCTTCACGCCGAAGCCTGGGCACCGCAGAGAGCACCGCCGCAATGCCGCACCGCGACCCTGGTCTCACCGACACCGCCTGCTGACGCCGCCACCAAGCCGTTGCTCGCACCGCGACCTGTGGGCACCGCACTCCGCACCACCTCGCTTCACGACGACGCCTTGGCCTCTCCAACGCTGCCGCACGCCGAAATCGACGCCGCTGCTTGCACTGTGGTTCGAGGGCACCGCTCGTAAAGTTACATGATGCACCGCCCTCATCCCGCACCGCAGCCTTGGCCTACCGACGCTGGCACCATCGACTCCCGTTCGTCAGCCGACGACAGCGCTTCAGCAACGACGGCGACGCTGCTTGCACCGTGACCTGCCAGCACCGTGACGAGCACCGCCTTCACCTCGCACCGCGACCCTGGTCTCACCGACAACGCCATCTGACGCCGCCACCGAGCCGCTGCTCGCACCGCGACCTGAGGGCACTGCACACCGCACCGCTGCACTTCGCACTGCAGCACCCGACGCCTGCCGACGCCAGCGCTCCTGATCCCAACAGAAAGGAGCTCGACCTGCAACGCGAGTGACTTCAAGGGCCTCGGCGCCCTGCATCTCTAACAGGTACTGTTTGCGGGTCTTCCCGACACCGTAGCTGGTCCGCGACCAGCCTGAACTGTTTGGATTTGTTTGCTCACGACGCCGTGATAGCCCCGGACGGAGCTATCGACATCAAGGAACTGTTTCTAAAGCGTATTTTGATAACTGTAGATTTTTAAGTACTGTATTGTGGATTCTTCTCGTTTTTGGTCTTGTATATAAAAATATTAGCTATTTTTCTAAACTGGTGTGGTGTCCTTTTGTAGTGCTTACACTGTATTACTGTCGGTTATGTGCAAATGCTTTACACACTGCCTCTAAGATAAGCCTGACTGCTCGTGCCAAGCTACCAAGAGGGTGAGCAGGGGTTATTTTAGGAGTGTAACTCCCTTATCCTGACTAGGAAGAAGGGTCCCTACTTGGACAAAGGTGCAAGCCCTTGTCAACTAGAGACCCCCATTTCTAACATTGGTTGTCAGCGGTGAGGATAGGACTTGCGTTTGCACTTGACTTACAGTGATTGGTGTGCACCTCTACCATATCGCAGACCATTACGTGTCACATACTAGTCCTTTTTCTTTTTGGCCTATTTTTTGATCTTGCCAGTTTGAACTTGGTACTTTGTCATGCCGGAATCAAGAGCATCATCCGTTGCATCCCTGGAAATTGCCTTTGAGGAGGATAGATTGGAACTCTACAATGTTAGGGAATTGAAATCCATTTGAAAGAGCCTAAAAGTCCAAGTCAGAGGCCTCACTAGGAAGGACGAGCTACAAAAGGCGCTGAGGGCCTGGGTAGCAGCCAGAGATGCAAGTGGGCAATCTGGCGATCTTAGTGGAGAGGCGGAGGGGCCTATTCCTAGGGTGGATGTGCTTTTGGGAGGGGGGGAACCCTTCAGGCCAGGCAGCAGTAGCCTGTCCCCAGAGGAGCTGGAGGACAGGCGGGAAGCAAGGAAGTTCGAGTTGGAAAAACTCAGGATGGAAAGTGAGAGGGAAAACAAAAGAATAGCCAGGGAGGAAAGGAAGATGATGTTAGACCATGAGCGAGGTCTTAAGGAGCTGGAGCTAAGGAGTAGGCCCGGCTCAGATGGTGGCAGCAACTCGTCAAGACAGGCAGACAGAATCGTGCACATCCCTAAGAATGTGGGCAAGGAATTCAAGAAGGGGGATGACATACAAAGGTGGTTTCAGGGGTACGAGGCAGCAATCCACATGAATGGGGTCCCTGAGGAGAGTTGGGGAGCAGGATTGTGGCCTCTCTTCCCTGAAGAAGCGAGGGACACTTTAATAGCTTTGGGTAAGGGGTATCACCTCACCTATCCAGACATGAAGGACGCCCTCCTCACTAAGTATGGTCTTACTCCTGAAAAGTACAGGGATCAGTTCAGGTCCAGTAAGAAGTCTGATGCCAACACTTGGTTGGAATGTGTGGATGTGTTTTGCCGGTCACTGGATGGCTGGGTGAAGGGCAGTAATGTGACAGATTTTCAGGGGCTCTACAATTTGATTGCATGGGAGCACTTGTCCAGTCTATGTTTTGCAGATCTGCGCCAGCACCTAGTTGATAGTAAGCTGACTGACTCTAGGAAGCTTGCTATGGAGGCGGACCACTGGGTGAGTACCAGGGTCCACAAGAAAGCGTTTGGGGGAGACTCAGCCAAAGGTGGGCAGGGTCCCCAGCAGAAAAGTGGGGGAGACAAGGGTAAAGCACAGGAGTTCTCTAAAGGGCCCCAAAATAACACCCAGGGTAAAGGTTCCCATCCCCCCGGAGAGAAGAAGCAAGGGGTCTCGTCAGGAAAGCCTGCTGAGACCCGCCCCCGCAAATGTTTTGCATGTGACCAGGTGGGGCACATGAAGGGGGACCCCAGATGCTCCAAGGGGGCACAGCCACCCACTGGTGGGCAGTCCAAGGTGTTGGCTAGTGTAGCGCTTGGGGAGGAGGAGGAGTACCCACAGGAGGGTGGGGACCCCGCAGAAATGACCCTCGTCTCACTAGGGGACAGTGAGATGGTCCCAGGGACCCAGGTGCCCCCTAACACCAAGAAATACAGCACCTGGGTGACCATCAATGGGAGAAGGGTAGAGGCTCTCAGGGATACTGGAGCCAGTGTGACCTCAGTCCGGTGTCACCTGGTCTCTGAGGAGCAGGTAGTCCCCGGGGCATTCCACCAAGTAATAGCAGTCGACAATTCAGAGCGCCAGTGTCTGGTGGCGCAGGTTCCCTTCGAGTGGGGGGGGGGGGTCGCAGGTCCCTTGAGGGTGGTTGTGAGCCCTTCCATGCCTGTAGATTGTCTGCTCGGTAACGACCTGGAGCAGTCCTTGTGGAAGGATGTTGAGCTCAGGCCCCACTTGGAGATGCTTGGGTTGCCAGAGTGGGCATGCGTGTCCACTCGGTCCATGGCGGCCAGAGAGGGTGATCAGAGGGACCCGGAGCCTGAAACAGTGGCCCAGGTCCCTGCCAAGAGAAAGGGCAAGGGGCGTGGGAAACCGGCCCCCGAAGTTCCCACGGCCCGGGAGGAGGCGGACCTGGAGGGGGACGCCCCGGTGCCTACAGGGGAACAGGTAGCCGAACTGGGGGACATCTCTGAGCTGACCCATTGGCAGCAAGAAGGGGGTCCCACCAGGGAGGAGTTCTGCCGGGAGCAGAAAGAGTGCCCTTCTCTGGAGGGTCTGCAGCGGCAGGCCGCAGCCCAGGCGACTGCTGATCAGTCCGGATCACATTGGATCTACTGGTAGAATGATCTCCTGTATAGCGAGCCTAAGGTCGCTGAGCCTGGGTCAGCGCGTGTGCTGGTGGTACCCCAGTGCTTCCGGACCTTCCTACTGGGTCTGGCTCACGACGTGCCTTTGGCAGGACATTTGGGGCAGAACAAGACCTTTGACCGGCTTGTCACCCACTTCTTCTGGCCCCAAATGCGAAGGCAGTCAGATGTACATTGCCGGTCTTGCCAAACTTGCCAGGCAAGTGGTAAGAGTGGGAGGAAGGTCAAAGCTCCTCTCCAACCGTTCCCCGTTGTTGGGACACCATTTGAAAGGGTAGGGATGGACATTGTGGGGCCAATGGATCCCAAGACAGCCATGGGCAACAGGTACATCCTGGTCTTGGTGGACCATGCCACCCGGTACCCGGAGGCAATCCCTCTCAGGACAACGACGGTGCCAGTGGTGGGCCGGACGTTAATGGGGATCTTTTACCGTGTGGGGTTCCCCCGAGAGGTGGTTTCCGACAGGGGGACCAATTTCATATCGAAGTATATGACATCCCTGTGGAAGGAGTGTGGTGTCACTTACAAGTTCACCACCCCTTCCCACCCACAAGGTAACGGTCTGGTAGAAACGTTCAACCAGACCTTGAAGGGCATGATTAAGGGTCTAACAGAAACCATGAGGTGTAAGTGGGATGTCCTCTTGCCGTGCCTTCTCTTTGCCTACAGGGAGGTACCCCAGAAGTCTCTCGGGTTCAGTCCCTTTGAGCTTCTGTATGGTCACCCTGTGAGAGGACCTCTGAGTTTGGTGAAGGAAGGCTGGGAGGCAGCTCCAAGGAAAACTCCCCAGGATGTGTTTAGTTACATGCTGGCCTTCCGGAACCAAACTGCCTGCTTCAGGAAACTCGCTCAGGCGAACCTCGAAGCCAGCCAGGAAGAAATGAAGAAGTGGTATGACCAGAATGCCACTCTGGTCGAGTTTCAACCTGGACAAAAAGTGTGGGTCATGGCCCCAGTGGAACCTTGTGCCTTACAGGACAAGTGGACTGGGCCGTTTGAGGTGGTGGAGCGCAAAAGTGAGGTCACCTACCTGGTGGATTTGCAGGCTCCCAGGAACCCTTTGCGGGTCCTCCACGTGAACCGCCTCAAATCCCACTTCGAGAGGTCCGAAGAGAGCATGCTCTTGGCGACAGATGACGGGGCGGAAGAGGAGAGTGAGCCTCTCCCCGACCTCCTGTCGGCAAAGGAAGGTGATGGGTCAGTGAAAGGTGTGATCCTCTCCCCGACACTGACCGCCAAGCAGCAGAGCGACTGTCACCGGTTGCTGGGACAGTTTGCCCCGCTGTTCTCCCTGACCCCAGGTGTTACTCACTGGTGTACCCATGACGTGGACACCGGTGACAGCCCCCCTGTGAAGCACAAAATTTACAGTTGGCTGACCGGGTCAAGGCCAGCATCAAGGAGGAGGTCTCTAAGATGTTGGCGTTAGGGGTGGTTGAGCCGTCCAGTAGTCCGTGGGCCAGCCCAGTGGTCTTGGTCCCAAAGGCTGCTGCACCCGGGGCCACTCCAGAACTGCGGTTTTGTGTGGACTACCGTGGGCTCAATGCCGTCAACAGGACTGATGCACACCCCATCCCCAGAGCTGATGAGCTCATTGATCGGTTGGGAGCTGCCAAGTTCCTCAGCACGTTTGATTTAACGTCTGGGTACTGGCAGATTGCCTTAACCGATGGGGCCAAGGAGAGGTCAGCATTTTCAACCCCAGAAGGACATTACCAGTTCCGGGTGATGCCCTTTGGGTTGAAGAATGCCCCTGCCACCTTTCAGAGGTTGGTCAACCAGGTGTTGGCTGGGCTGGAGGATTTCAGTGCTGTCTACCTGGATGACATTGCAGTGTTCAGTTCCAGCTGGGAAGAACACTTGCAGCACCTCGGTGAAGTGTTGAAGGCGCTGCAGAGAGCAGGCCTCACGATCAAGGCCAGTAAGTGCCAGATCGGGCAGGGTTCTCTGGTGTACTTGGGACACCAGGTAGGGAGCGGCCAGGTGGTGTCCCTACAACCCAAGATTGACACCATTCTGGCTTGGGAGCCCCCCAAGACCCAGACAGAGGTGAGGGCCTTTTTAGGACTCACCGGGTACTACCGGAGATTCGTTAAGGGTTATGGCTCCATTGTTGCCCCCTTAACCGAGTTGACTTCCAGGAAGCAGCCCAAGAAGGTGATCTGGGCTGAGTCCTGCCAGAAGGCTTTTGATGCCCTGAAGGCCGCCATGTGCACGGCACCCGTGCTCAAGGCACCCGACTTCTCCAAGGAATTCGTCGTGCAGACTGACGCTTCAGAGCATGGTGTGGGAGTGGTGCTCTCACAGCTGAGCGAAGAGGGCCTAGAGCAGCCTGTTGTCTTCCTTAGCAGGAGACTACTCCCCAGGGAACAGAGGTGGAGTGCCATAGAAAGGGAAGCTTTCGCTGTGGTCTGGGCACTGAAGAAGCTGAGGCCCTACCTGTTTGGGACTCACTTCCGGGTTCAGACAGACCACAGGCCCCTCAGGTGGTTAATGCAAATGAGGGGTGAGAATTCAAATCTGCTGAGGTGGTCCATCTCCCTACAGGGAATGGACTTTACGGTGGAACACCGTCCTGGCACAGAACACGCCAGTGCAGATGGTCTGTTCAGGTTCTTCCGCCTTAATGAAGAGAACTCCCAGGAGGTTGGGTAGTTCTCCCTACTTTCAGCTGGAGGGGACATGTGTTAGACTTGGCATCTTTTGGCGTGTTTCCCCTGAGTTTTTGCTTTCTACCCTCCCGGTTTTGACTCTGTTTTTGCTGGCGTAGTGTTTCTGCGCACTTTTCGCACTGCTGATCAGTGGTACAGTGCAAGTGCTCCTGTGGTAAAGTATGTTATGGATTGGTGTTTCCATGATTGGCTATTTGGTTTTCTTGTCAGCCCCTAGTAAAGTGCACTGAGTGTGCCAGGGCCTGGGAACCAAATGCTACGCGTGGGCCTGCAGCACAAATTGTGCCACCCACGTGAGTAGCCCGGAAAAGGTACCTCAGACCTGCCATTGCAGAGTCTGCGCGCAGTTTGTAACCGTCATGTCGACTTGGCCCGTGCACACACTGGCCAGTCCCTAACCTTCCCTTTTCTTACATGTCAGACACCCCTAAGGTAGGCCCAAAGTACCCCTGTGGGCAGGGTGCAGTGTATGTGAAAGGTAGGACATGCCCTGGTGTGTGTGGCATGTCCTGATAGTGAATTACAGCCCATTTCGTTTTTCACTATCGCAAGGCTACCTGTACCCCATAGGACAGAATGGGAAGTTTGTTTATAACATCTTATAAACATAACTGGCCCTGTGAACTAGGTGGGAAAATAAAATTTAGTATGCCTGAACTCAGAATCTAACGATGCATCTTTTAGTAAAGGTGATTTTTGCATTCTGTGTTTGAAAATACCACTTTTAGGAAGTAGGTATTTTCTTGCTCAGTCATCCCGTGTGCCTCTGCTGGAATGTGGATTGCCTGTCTGGGTTTTGGACGACAGATGGCTAGGAAGCAAGGGTGGCTCCCGATAGTCTAGGTAGGTCAGGAAAGGGCTGAATAGACCTGGGCTACGATGGGGAAAGAGGGAGGAGATTTCCTTGCACCTCAAAGAGCCTGGTCTGCCTCTGACAATGCCGTCTCCACCCCCTGCCGGGAAATCACACCAGAGAAGGCAGAATGGGTTCTGGCTGGGCACAGAAACCCTCTGCCTAGAGGATCAAAGGATTTTTGGATACAAATACTGGGGCCCAGACCCCTGAACTTTAAAACTCTTTTGGATCAAGAAGACTGCCAAGAAGAAGAGCTGGAGAAGCTGTGAGGAGGGACTACCACTTTGCTGTGTGCTTTGCTGTGTTGGCCTACAGTGGCTGCTTCTGTCTTGGGCAGTGAAAGGACTGGACTGAACTTTCTGCAATCTACTTTTGTGAGTTTCTCCAAGGGCTTGAGGTAGAGCTTGCCCCCTGTTCAAGAAGTCTCAGGAACAGCAAAGACTTCAAGCTCTTCTGCCCTCAGCACTGGGGACTGTGTGTTTTGTGCTGCAACAGAAGAAAAGCAACTCGACGACGTCTACGACGCCGCTGCCGACTCCGTGTCCTGAAGGCACTGCAGAGGGCACCGCCGCAACGCTGCACCGCGACCCTGGTCTCACCGATGACGCCTGCTGATGCCGCCACCGAGCCGCTGCTCGCACCGCGACCTGTGGGCACCGCACTCCGTACCGCCTCGCTTCACGCCGAAGCCTGGGCACCGCAGAGAGCACCGCCGCAACACCGCGACCCTGGTCTCACCGACGACACCTGCTGACACTGCCACTGAGCCGTTGCTCGCACCGTGACCTGTGGGCACCGCACTCCGCACTGCCTGGCTTCACGACGACGCCTTGGCCTCCCCGACGCCACCGCTCCACGCCAAAATCGACGCCGCTGCTTGCACCGTGGTTCGAGGGCACCGCTCGTAAAGTTACACGATGCACCGCCCTCATCCCGCACCGCAGCATTGGCCTACCGACGCCGGCACCATCGACTCCCGTTCGTCAGCCAACGACAGCGCTTCAGGAACGACGACGCCACTGCTTGCACCGTGACCTGCCAGCACCATGACGAGCACCGCCTTCACCTCGCACCGCGACCCTGGTCTCACCGACGACGTCATCTGACACCGCCACCGAGCCGCTGCTCGCACCGCGACCTGAGGGCACCGCAGACCGCACCGCTGCACTTCGCACCGCAGCACCCGACGCCTGCCGACGCCAGCGCTCCTGATCCCAACAGAATGGAGCTCGACCTGCAACGCGAGTGACTTCAAGGGCCTCAGCGCCCTGCATCTCTAACAGGTACTGTTTGTGGGTCTTCCCGACACCGTAGCTGGTCCGCGACGCCGCGACCAGCCTGAACTGTTTGGATTTGTTTGCTCACGACGCCGTGATATCCCCGGACGGAGCTATCGACATCAAGGAACTGTTTCTAAAGCGTATTTTGATAACTGTAGATTTTTAAGTACTGTATTGTTGATTCTTCTCGTTTTTGGTCTTGTATATAAAAATATTGGCTATTTTTCTAAATTGGTGTGGTGTCCTTTTGTAGTGCTTACACTGTATTACTGTCGGTTATGTGCAAATGCTTTACACACTGCCTCTAAGATAAGCCTGACTGCTCGTGCCAAGCTACCAAGGGGGTGAGCAGGGGTTATTTTAGGAGTGTAACTCCCTTATCCTGACTAGGAAGAAGGGTCCCTACTTGGAGAAAGGTCCAAGCCCTTGCCAACTAGAGACCCCCATTTCTAACAACACTCATCATGATAAAGCTAAGGATCTGGACCATCCTGTCCTTGAACTACACTCATCCCGATAAAGAAGCTGAGGACCTGCACCATCCTGTCCTTGGACTACACTCATTCCTATAAAGAAGCTGAGGACCTGCACCGTCCTGTCCTTGGACTACGCTCATCCCGATAAAGAAGGTGAGGACCTGCACCGTCCTGTCCTTGGACTACGCTCATCCTGATAAAGAAGCTGAGGACCTGCACCATCCAGTCCTTGGACTACACTCATCCCGATAAAGAAGCTGAAGACCTGCACCGTCCTGTCCTTGGACTATACTCATCCCTATAAAGAAGCTGAGGACCTTCACCATCCTGCACCTTCCTGTCCTTGGACTACACTCATCCTGGTAAAGAAGCTGATGACCTTCACCATCCTGTCTGTGGACTACACTCATCCCGATAAAGAAGCTGAGGACCTGCACCTTCCTGTCCTAGGACTACACTCATCATGATAAAGAAGCTAAGGATATGGACCATCCTGTCCTTGGACTACACTCATCCCGATAAAGAAGCTGATGACCTGCATCATCCTGTCCTTGGACTACACTCATCCCGATAAAGAAGCTGAGGACCTGCACTGTCCTGTCCTTGGACTACACTCAGTCCGATAAAGAAGCTAAGGATCTGCACCATCCTGTCCTTGGACTACACTCATCCCGATAAAGAAGCTGATGACCTGCATCATCCTGTCCTTGGACTACACTCATCCCGATAAAGAAGCTGAGGACCTGCACTGTCCTGTCCTTGGACTACACTCAGTCCGATAAAGAAGCTAAGGATCTGCACCATCCTGTCCTTGGACTACACTCATCCCGATAAAGAAGCTCAGGATCTGCACCATCCTGTCCGTGGACTACACTCATCCCGATAAAGAAGTTGAGGACCTGCACCATCCTGTCCTTGGACTACACTCATCCCGATAAAGAAGCTGAGGACCTGCACCATCCTGTCCTTGGGCTTGTTAACTCTGTGGTTTGCCTTTGTCTTCCACGTCTGACCTATCACCCCATCCTGTGCATGGGTCTCTGAGAAGAGTAAATGGAGTCATCGAAAGTCATGCCAGGAGGATGACCACAAGATTCACACACTGTGTAGTGACCACATCTTCTCCTGTCTTTCATGACCCATGGTAGTGTAGAGAACAAAGTTCAGTACATTCATCTGTTCAGTGTCAGTGCCCTAACCTCACACCTGATTAGAAAAGCTGAGGCTGTTGTTCCATTAATCTTCCTCCTGTCTGGGAAGATGCTGGGTGCAAGAAAGACATGCACAGACTCGTAATGGGAGCCTTTATTGCTGGACCCTTATTGAAGAAAACTTTCCACTAGTCCAAATACTGAGAGTATGCTTCTTAAAGCCTAGAGTGAGACGGGCATGCCCAGACGTGAGACCCGTGCTCACCATGTCACTGGAGTCAAGCTAGCCTGGATGATGAGGGCTGATATCCCAAAACCGGTCTCAGGATGCTTGTTTCCGGTCCAGGGAGGATCTGGCTTTGCAGTTCAGGCTGGACTGTTCCCATGAGGAGCAGGGTCAAAACCGATTGCATATAGTTGGGTCTGAACTGGAAAGGCATGGTGAGCAAAAAATCGATGGATTTAGGCTCAGATCTCTGTACTGGGGTGAATGTTTGACATTGTTCAGCGTTCCGTTCATAAGTTGTTCTTCTTAAAGCCTAGAGGCATCTTGAGCTACACGTCACTACTGCAACAGAGACATTTATTTTACTTCTGAAACCTTGCCGTTGACTGCCTCATCACCTAGTGCCTTAGTATTCCAGGGTCTTTAGGTTTTCTCCAAAGACCCTCATTCGCTCTAACGGACAGTGCGATGTATGTTGGTTCTCCGCCCTTCTAGTTAAGTGAATTGCATCATCATTGGGTCTTGTTCCGCCTGAGTTTCCAGTTCTCCCGACGGTCTACAGTCCTCCACCTGGAGGGAGACCATCTGGTTTATGACAGTCGTGAAAGATAGGTGAAAAATGCAGAAAAATGGTGAATTAAAAACTGCCTCAGTTTCTGTGTATCGTATTTTTATTATACAGAAAAGGGATAACGTTAAAAACTGAAAAGTGGTGCTTAAGTGATGTGTTAGTGGTCCACTGCACCTGGTATGCAATCGTGGTTGGTCGACATGTTTCAGCCCTATGTTGCCCTTGCGGGTCGAGGGTCCTTCTTCAGGACCAGGGTGAGGCAAACTTCTTAATGGGATCGCTCTTGTAGAGTAGGTAGATTCACTTACCCTTCTTTGTCACTGAGCTCATTTGCTCAAACTGTGATGTTGTTATAGGTGAAGACTG
Organism: Calotriton arnoldi; assembly: GCA_963921515.1. Taxonomy (NCBI): domain Eukaryota; kingdom Metazoa; phylum Chordata; class Amphibia; order Caudata; family Salamandridae; genus Calotriton; species Calotriton arnoldi. The sequence goes on from CAWUFW010000441.1 coordinate 1,861,578, forward strand.
TACCTATAACTTTTTAAGGAGACTTCTGTGGCTCCTTCAGGCAGGGTAGGGGGGATGCATCTTTGTGGTGTTTCCTGCATGTCAGTGATATGACATCCGGGGCACGGTGGACAGAGGCAGCACTGACACGCAGGAAGCCCACAAAGGTTGCGCATCCCCATCCCCTGCCCGAAGAAGCCACAGAAGTCTCCTTAAAAATTATAGGTACAATCTTCACCTATAACAACGTCACAGTTTGAGCAAATGAGCTCAGTGACGAAGAAAGGGTGAGTGAATCTACCTACTCCACAAGAGCAATCCCATTAAGTAGTTGCTCTCGCCCTCGTCCTCAAGAAGGCCCCGCGTCCCGCAAGGGCAACATAGGGCCGAAACATGTTGACCAATCACAATTTCATACCAGGTGCAGTGGACCACTAACACATCCACTTAAGCACCACTTTTCAGTTTTCAACATTATCCCTTTTCTGTATAGTAAAACTACGATACACAGAAACAGAGGTATTTTTATATTCATCTTTTTCACCTATCTTTCATGACTGTCATAAACCAGATGGTCTCCCTCCAGGTGGAGAATTGTAGACCGCTGGGAGAACTGGAAACTCAGGTGGAACAAGACCCAAAGATGATTCCACCTAACTAGAAGGGTGGAGAACCAACATACACCGAGCCGTAAGTTAGAGCGAATGAGCGTCTTCGGAGAAAACATAAAGACCCTGGAATGCTAAGACATGTGATACATTCTCTTTTGATTAATACTATAACCTTATTGAAACTGAATGAATCTATGCTGCTCTCTCCCTCCTGATACTAAACGATCATCACCGAGTGCCCCAGGGAGTTGTTTCAATGGGGTGGGTCTCAGGACCACCTGTTTCCCATTCAGAAATTATGTTTTTGAAATCTGGAAAGTGCCTTTTCATGATCGAAGTTCTCAGCATGGAAATATTTTTGCAGATTTTCTTGTGAAAGTATATGTAGCCATTATTGTAATAAACAGGCACTAGGATTCACGTCTATTTTTCCTTGCTGTGCTAGTGCAGATCAGAGGAAATTGTGCTTTTTGCGCATGTGTCAAATTCCAAAAACTATTTTTACATGTGCAAAATGGAATGCATGTGCTGCCCTTACACAGTGCTAGAAAGTAGAGCTGGCACATATTCCAGAGAATCGCTCATTCACAGGGTGTATACTGAAATATGCACCTGTCACACTGCACCTTTTCAGAAAAGCACTGCTGCAGTGGACAGTGCAACAGGTGAGGACAAGACATTAAAAAAATATATACTTTAGTTAAAAGTTTGAAACATTACATTTTAGCCATTCCTTAAGGTAGCGTACATTTCTTCCAGTCATGCCTTACGCACGGATTCATGATCAGGTTTACAATTTTTCTTTTTCAAGCATACAGCTACAGCACATGTATTCTGGTGGTAATTTTCACCTTACACATTATTTCCACCTTTTTTGTTGCCACTCCTTTTCTGCATGAGCCCTTCTCAAAACTTTAATATTAGCCCAAAAAAAGGTCAGCATTTTGTCAAGACAAATATTTACTGTAGGAAATTGGGTTACTGGTTGAGGGGGTGCAACCCTACTTAAGCAGTAACCACAATTCTTGCCAGGGTGAAGCACAAGCAAACCCCCAAATAACCTGTGCTTAACTCTCTGGTAGCTTGGCACGAAAGCAGTCAGGGTTAACTTAGAGGCAATGTGTAAAATATTAATGCAGCACTACGAACAGTAATAAAGTGAAAACATAACACAATAAAATTCCCACACCAATTTAGAAGAATAAAGTCAATTTAATAAATTATTTGAGACTGAAACGAGAAAAATCCAATCACTAAAACCAGAGATATGCAATTTTAAAGATTTAAGTGAAGGGGGCGTGGCCAGGCAAGATGGCCGGGTGGACGTGATTCACCTCGGGCTACTCGAGGCAAATATTAGGCAAAACACAGCCGTCGGGAGTGTGAAGTCATACGGTGACGGTGCCGAATTGATGATTTAACGGCGTAAGCTGACTTAGGACTGCAAGCAGGTGACAACGGGGAAGAGTGAAGGAGTAACGCGACTCTCAAAATGACGGCGCCAACCGGAGCAGCGGGCTCTTCCCGGCTGAGCTGCAGAGGAACCGTATAGACCGCTGGGGTGACCGGGTCCGGCGCCTCTGAGAGCTGGTGCAGGCGGTGAGGCACGTCCGATTGAAAACCGGTGACGAGCGATGAGGCCGCATCGCTAGGGACCACGCTCGCCATCCACACTCGGAAACTGGACAGTAAGATGGATCCGTTTGATACCGCTGGGGATTCCACTGAAAACGAGGGATCCCCTGGATTGTGTCCCGTGACTGTACATAATCAGCCCGTGGCAGAGAAATTGTTCGGGGAAGACCGGACGCGGCATGCCTGACCCTAAAATGGCGGCCGCCGCGGCCTCTCAATGCAAATTGTAGGCATGGTGAGTGAGAGGCCCCCCCGCCAAGCTATGCCAATAAGCTTCCCCCAGGGGGTCAGAGGAGCCAGAAGAGGGTGAGCAGTAGCTCAGGGAGCCACTATCCCTAAAAAGTGAACACTGAAGACAGATGAGACCGGAGTGTTCTGCTAAGGTGATGAAGGGAGAACCGTCTGTACAGCTCTGGTGAGGAATACGACTACGCTTCTTTTCAAGGTGAGGGAGCGGCCCCAGGGATCATTAGGCTGTCGTAGCAGGAGGACGCATTGCCTGGGGGAGCCTGACAATAAGTGGTGAAGGCGGCCCACCCACTGAGAGAGAGGGGGAGGTCGGGCCGCATCTATGCCACCAAAAAAAGGGACGGCTAATGTTTCCAGTTACTTTACCACCACCAAGAAAAAGCAAACACAGGAACAAGGTGGTGATACTACCAACATGTCACTCACCAAGGACGATCTAATAGCATCCCTCAGGGAATTCAAAGTGGAGCTCCGCTCCTAGATTAAGGTGGATATCAAGTCCTCCATGGATCAACTAAAAGCGGACCTATCTGAGCGAATGACAGCGCTCCAACAAGACCTAGACTCTGTGGGTACACGTGTTCTGGAAGTAGAATCTCAGGCTCAAGAGCTGGATAAAAGAACAACGGTCACCCAGGATAAAATGCAAGACCTCCACACCCAGTTGCAATTAGCCCTGCTCAAGACAGAAGATTTGGAAAACAGATCAAGAAGAGATAACATCAGAATTAAGAACTTAGAGGAAGGGGCGGAAGGGCCAGACTTGGAAGCGTTTACCGAAGGTCTCTTTGCAGAAATACTGGGGTCGAGTCAGCTGAAAATCAAGATTGAAAGGGCACACTGAGTGGGGACCCAGCCGGTAGGGGAGCATTGGCGCACCTGCGACGTCCTTGTCAAACTCCATTCCTTTAAAGTAAAGGAAGCAATCCTACAAGCAGCTAGGAAAAAAGATGAGATATCCTTCCAGGGCTTTCGTTGCAGACTCTATCAGGACCTGGCACCCTCTACACTCTTACGACGACAGCAATTCAGACCCATCACAGTGAAGCTAAGGTCAGAAAATATTAAATATAGATGGACATATCCCTTCGGGCTGGCCTTTGAGCTCAACAACAAAATGAAACACGTCACGGACCTTGAGGAAGGATTAAGACTCCTGGGACTTCCCCCCCTCCTGCAGAGGAGTAAACCGGTGGTGCTTCGAGAGGGAAAGAAAGCAGCAGACCTTCCCAGTGGAACGTGAGCTCCAGGGGCCATCACTATAAGGACTAGAGCTTATTGCAAGATGGGAATCTCTGCCACGAGGGCTCCATAAATGGCGCCTACCTCAGACAAAAGACACTGCAGGGAAGAAAGAGCAGCCGGGGAACCAGGATGCAACATATCGCTGACGAGTGCTCACCTGCATCTACTCCCATACCATATGGATATATAATATGTTTTGGCTATCGATACCTTATAAGAGAGACCGTGGCTACGGACACTGGCCGGGCGCCCTACATCACGAACCCTACCTTCCAGGATTCTTTGGTTGGGGGCACACATGCCGCCCGGCGCAGGTTTTGTTTGAACAGTTGTTTTCAATGTTTGGGAGAGGGGGGATTTGCGGGGGGGGGATGGACACTTAGAGGTAATGGACACCCAACGTCACTGGTCCACAGAAAATTTCCGAGAATCGAGAGGTCAAGGCTATATCCTTCGGCAGAAGTAATTGGAGAGAGAGAGGTGTTCTTGCAACAGGTCCTGCTAGCAAGGGTTGGGTTTAGGATAGTATCATGCCGATCTCAAAAGCCTTACGGAACGTAAAGGGTCTGAACTCACCCCTCAAAAGGCATAAAGTTTGCAAGTATCTGACAGATCACAACTTTGAGGTGGTGGCCCTTCAGGAAACACACCTAAAGCGAGTGGAGGAGCTCCGGTTGCGTCACATAAGTTATGCACTGATCTATAGGTCTTCGGCTACCACAAAACATAGAGGTGTGGCTTTACTATTCCACAACTCTACGAAGTTTCAACCTGAAGCCATAAAATCAGATAAGGAAGATAGGATAATTATGGTGAAGGGGAAACTGAAGGAGCGGCTATGTACGTTCATTTCGGCGTATGCCCCAAACACAGGGCAACCTGCTTTTCTATCCTCCCTGCTCAATATGATAGGCGGATTTGCTGAGGGCCCGACAATATTAATGGGAGACTTTAATCTCACAGGCATGCAGAAATAGATAGCACCCATCCTCATAGAACACCCACAGGCAGCTTTATTTATTTATTTATTTATAGGGTTTTATATAGCGCGAACGTGACCCACGAGGGTATCAGAGCGCTTTACAGTATATAGTTATAAAGACATACGAAATGAGGTAGTATACACGCATTTGATATTCATCATTACTTACAAAAGAGGTAAATAGTATAAGATAACATAGGTGACCAGTAGATAACATATGATGATCCCAGAGGGCAGCATAACATTATATTATATACAGTTATTGAGCCTTAGGTCAGTATTGAGGAAATAAACAAACATATAATGTTCTCTTTCAATCCACAAGAGTTAGCCAGTGATATGAGGATTGTATCGGTGACTTGATGTCAGCATAGAATCAAGTCTTAGGACGCGAATTTGTTCATTAGGAGTGTTTTTACCTCTTTTTTGAATGCGGTAAAGGAAGAGATTCCCCGTACCACTGGAGGTAAGGAGTTCCAAATCTTTGGAGTGATCCCTGAAAAAGCCCTGCAGCCAGTTCTCTTTTTATGAAAGGATTGTGGTTTCAGAAGTAAGGAGCTCGCGCTTCGTAGTTGTCTGCATCCTCCGGATCGTTCTAGTTTTAGAGCTAGGTAACTGGGTGTATTGTTATGTACTGCTTTATGGGTCATGCAGGCCACCTTTAGTTGTATTCTAGCCTCATAGGGCAGCCAGTTCAGCGCTTTCAAGGTCGGAGAAATGTGGCTGTTTCTTTTAGATCCTGATACCAATCTTGCCGCAGCGTTAAGAGAAGCCCTCAGCGGAGCCAGCTTGTATTTGGGGAGACCGCAAAGAGTGGTGCTTCCATAGTCTAATCTTGGTAGCACTAAGGCTTGCACTGCCATTTTTAGGTCGGTCTGAGGGAGGAAGGGTTTAAGTTTCCTTAGTAAACTCATCTGGTGATTGGCTCCCTTGGTGGCATTAGTGATGTGCGACTGCATATTCAGGTGTTTGTCTATGGTGACTCCCAGGGATTTCGCAGAGTCAATGATGAGGGAGAACAGTCAATGGAGGTTAGGTGTTTCAGCCATTGCTCTATCTTTGGTGTGTGATTGGGTGGGGAGATGAGAATGAATTCTGTTTTTTTTGTATTAAGCATGAGGTGGTTGTTCGTGAGACAACTTTGCGTGTTCTGTAGAATAGCGTTGAGGGAGATGAAGTCTTCTGGAGAGGAGATTTTTAAATACAGTTGGGTGTCGTCCGCATACAGGTGATATAGGATATTCGCGGATTTCAATGCGTTCGCCAGGGGTTCCATTAGTAGGTTGAAAAGAATAGGTGATAGGGCTGAGCCCTGGGGAACGCCTATGTTGACCACAGAGGGCTGAGAGAGAGAATTCTTCATCTTAAAGGCATTAAACACTCCATACACACGCTTGGGCTAATAGATGCATGGCGACAGATCTACCCCGACACCAAAGACTACACATTTTTTTCCCATGTACACCAAACATACTCGAGGATTGACTATATTTTTATAAGCCAAGGATTATTAGGGTCACTCCAAGCTGCGAAAATCCTCCCAATCTCTATATCAAACCATAGTTCATTCACAATATGTTTATCTTGGAAGGGAGGCGCACCCAAGACACTGAGATGGTATTTCCCGGTCTCCTTGACGAGAGATAAAATACCAAGAGATGAATTACGAGGGGCCATTACAGAATTCTACCAACTAAACCAACCGCAGGATACCTCTCCCCTTAATAACTGGGATGCTTTCAACGCGGTCCTATGGGGAAAGTGTATGGAGCTTAACTCCACATTAAATAAACAGAGAGCCAGGGAGAGGGAAACTCTGGAGGCGGAACTGGAGGTTATTGAAAGGGAACATAAAAAGAACCTCTTGCGGATGTTGCAACGCAAACTGAGCGCTTTAAAAGGGAAAATTACAGCGATCTATTCCAATATGGCAGAATAAACCCTTTTACGGCTTCGCCACATCTCTTATGTGTAGGGGAACAAGGTAGGAACACACCTAGCCAGACAGCTACGGGAAAAGAGGGAGAAAGAACACATTGGAGGTATAGGTGACTCAGAGGTCAACATATCACACTCAGATACAGATAAGGCGATGGCATTTGGGGCATTTTATAAGGAACTGTATACAAGGGACCACATCAATACAACAGCACAACATCACTACCTACAATCACTAAACCTGCCACAGGTCTCCCAGGCCTGGAATGATATTCTAAACGCTCCCATCACCGAGGAGGAGGTAGGGAAAGCGATTGCGGCACTTAAACCTAACAAGTCTCCGGGACCTGATGGCTTCACAGCCCATTTTTACAAAATGTATGCGCCGGACATCATCCCACAGCTCACGCAATAATTCAATGTGATGGCAGAGGGCCCATCTGTTTCACAATCAATGGCAGAGGCCGTTATAACGGTCATCCACAAGCCTGGGAAAAACCCACAAAATTGTGCCTCTTACAGGCCCATTGCAGTCCTGAACCTAGACGCCAAACTATACACCGCGATTCTGGCTGCGAGACTGGACGACCTGATGCCAATTTTAATCCACCCTGATCAATCAGGCTTCATAAAAGGCAGACAGACCCACGACAATATTCGTAGGACCCTTCATTTGATAGAGAAGGTATCCAAACACAGGATAGCGGCAATTCTGGTGAGTCTGGATGCTGAGAAGGCCTTCGACAGGGTGGATTGGTCGTTCCTCTCTCACGCTCGAATACTTTGGTTTTGACAAGGTGTTTATAGACATGGTTAGAGCTAATTATGCGCACCCGCGCTCCAGAGTTCAGGTGAACGGGACCAGTTCGGCACTTTTTTCACTAGAGAGGGGGATGAGGCAGGGCTGCCCGCTCTCGCCTCTACTCTCCGCCCTAAGTATAGAACCACTGGCATTACGGATCCGGGCGGCACCAGAAATTCGGGCATACCTTTTGGGGGAGAGGAACATAAAATATTGCTCTTTGCAGACGATGTCTTGCTGTCACTCACCACCCCTGACAATTCGCTGCAAGCCTTACAGGTTGAATTGTGGGAATTTGAAGAGGTAGCGGGCTTTAAGTTAAACTTGGCAAAATCGTACATCCTGAACCTCACGTTGACGGAGGAAGAAACCGGCAGTTTTCGGGAGCACACCTCTCTTCAATGGGCCAAGCACACACTTAAGTAACTGGGTATCCAATTAACTCCCAGACTGGAGGACTTATTTAAGGCTAACTACCGCCCCCTCTTGCTTCAAATCCAGCAGGATCTTAAACGCTGGAAGCCTCTCTTTATCTCATCGTTGGGTCGCATACACGCGATAGAAATGACTGTATTACCCAAATTTTTATATTTATTCCAGGCCCTGCCGATAGATCTGGATAGGGACCTAGGCTACGTTCTCTTATTATACGATACATCTGGCAGAACAGCAGAGCACGGCTTCCCTTCCACACATTAAGACGCGCAAGAAACGAGGGGGGGGGGGTAGCTCTGCCGGACTTTAACCTATCCTTTAAAGCCACCCAGTTAAGAATCCTGGCAGAATGGTCCAAGAGAGAATCTGATAAGCACTGGTTGCATATGGACAGGGAGATAGTGGGGAGAACAATTTGGGATGTGGTTTGGAAACCTAAGAAAGACAGACCACCGAACGCTTACATAAGCACTCCTACACGAACCACACTCAAAGTTTGGGATGAGGTATCCAGAGGGCTGGATTGTACGACGTTCCCTTCACCCTACACTCCGATCCACTTTAATCCAGAATTCCCCCCGGCGCTACGCGAAGGTCCATTCTACGCCTGGAGGGAGGGAAGGTGCCTGATGCTCTCAGATCTATTTCATAACCACAATATTCTCACTTTTGATAGCTGCCAAAGGGATTTTCATGTCCCGCCTAGCGAACATTTCCACTACCTTCAATTAAAACACTGGGCCCTACAGCCACAGGTCAGAGAGGCAGCAACACGAGAAAGGACGACAATAGAAACATTTGTGCAACGGGTGCGTTCGATGAGGAGAGTGATCTCCTTTTATATAGCATACTTCTCTCCACTTCACACGCACCGAGACCCCGATACATGAACACATGGGACCATTTGGCAGGAAGAGACATCTCAGAAGAAGAATGGAAGCATTTATGCAGGGATATTGCTAAAGACAACCACTCCCTTGATCTGAGGGAAGCACATTATAAGATTCTCTTTGATTGGTACCTGTACCCAACCAAGCTTAAAAAGATTTTCCCAGAGACATCAGATCTGTGCTGGAGGGGATGTGGCCTCTTAGGGGACGTTCGTCATATTTGGCGGGATTGTCCTACAATTAGAACATTCTGGGAGGAAATACTAGCTCACATGAAAGACATCCTTGGATATCCCATTCCAATCTCCATGGAGGGCGCCCTACTGGGGTTAAGAGACCCAGATCTAGAATATCAAACAAAAGCAGATAGGACCATAATATAGGCAGGTCTAGGGGCCGCCAAAATAGCGATTGCAGCGGCATGGAAAAAAAAGGAGCCACCGGTGCTCTCCCAATGGCACTCACTCCTTTGGAGACTACTTACCATGGAGAGGATGGCTGATATTTTTAGAGATGAATGAAAAATTTCCTAGCTAGTTTCAATTCTATTAGGGACATGGAGGCGAGGATTAGGCTTTTATCTCTCTTCACTTTATTACAGATAAAACTCTAGCAGCCATTTTAGTGAAACCATAGAGTCCATAAAAAACTACATTTCCCATGAATACTAGGGAAAACAACATTAACAGAATTCATCCAATCATGTCCAAGTCCTGTGTATAACGTCCTGTGCAGCCCTTCTAGCTCCCTCTTTCTTCCTGTGACGGTTGTAAATCGCCACTCTTACTGTTCCTGTTTGTTAGAGTCTGTCCCTGTAAACAAAGGGATACACATTACTTGCCACGGTAAAGGTAACCTTAAGTATCATAAACACAACATGAGTCGACATTAGGACAACAGTTCCAGCAAGTCAAACCCATGTCTATAAACTAGAAATCATCAAAAAGTAACATCAACCTGTTTTCAATAATGGGAAAGGGAGAAATTTGTCAAGAATTCATAGGGTGGGCTAATCCTCGCCTCCGTGTCCGTAATAGAATTGAAACTTTCCTTTACGTTAGCAAGGACATTTTTCATTCTATGTCAGGACCCGGAGGCAAGGATTAGGCTAGTTCGAAGCTTATCCACTACCATGCTTGCCAGAGAGGGAACCAGTCTAAGATAAAAGGTCTTAAAGGTGGAATCATTTGACCAGTCTGCCGCGTTGAGAATATCCTCAAGGCGGGGTCCAAGAAAAAATGCTTTTGAGGCCATGGCCCCTCTCACTGAGTGGGCTCCAAAACGGGATGCATCAATCCCTGCTTCTTGCATGACCCACCTGACCCATCTGGCAATCATAGGGGACAAAACCGCTTTGTGAGGTTTTGTGAGTGCGATCAGCAATTGCTTCTCCCCGTGTGGGCGGAGTTCTTCAGTCATAATTCCATAAGCCTTAATAGTGCAAACTATACATAATTTAGGATTTTCTTGTAAGGCTGGATAAGCACAGTTGCAGAACTACACTTTGTCCTACGAGAAATATGAAACAAGACCCCTTCCAGGGTAAACACTCTACCTGTTATATCCAGGGCCCGGACATCTGAAACTCTGGGTAGTCTGTGCGCTTGCGCTTCTCCACACTCTGGGGTGGGACACTAGGTGGATTAGCCGCCTGCCCTGGAGGTAGGGGGGCCAGGGGCCCATTGGAATCTTCCCTCGCTTTGAGTTGCTGGCACTGTGCCTGGAGTGCTGCCAATCTCTTCTCCAGGGGGGCTACCACTTGCGTCACAGCCCTGAGGATGGATGCGTCCATCACCTCACAAAATTGATCATTAATGGGGAGATAGGTAACTTCCTCCTCCTCCATGTAATCCCCAGTTTCCTCATGCTCCATGGGGTCCAACTAGATGAGGGAACAGATTTCCATCAGTAACTTGAGGGAGTAGTGCTTGGAAAGTGCCACTAAATCAGTGTGGGACTGCCCCCTGAAGATCTGTGGGGTAAATAAGTGCCTGGGGTGTCCCTTGATAGATTAGTCTTAGTAGGGTGTTTTCCCTTCAGGCACTGGCTCGCTGTAAAAACCCAAAGATTGAAAACTGTAAAAGTACAAGTGGAGAATCTGCTGACAGAATCCTACCGACTCGCGTGCAGACGACAATAAACAAACCCGCTCGCTTGAGTGGTAACTAGTAACCTTTCCCCGTGTACAGAGCCGCAGCCGGAACACTTCGTTAATGTCAGTGAGAGAAACTGACGTGTTCCGGCTGCCGGGGGGTAGGGGACGTGCAGCGCGCGTAATCAATTGTACGCGGGCCCTCTGTCGGTCGGAAGACTGCACCGTGTCAAAGCGAGCATCAATTAACTCGGCCGGGTCGGAGCGAGGGCTCACGCAGTGATAATTGCACAACAGAGTAACCAAGGGCGACCACGGAGGAGCGGAAAGCTCATGTGGCGCTCGCAATTAGTGTGACAATAAAAGACTCAAAAAACACTTATCTGCTTTGCTGCTGGAGCAGCGAAGAAAGAGGGAGCTAGAAGGGCTGCACAGGACGTTATACACGGGACTTGGACATAATTGGATGAATTCTGTTAATGTTGTTTTCCCTAGTATTCATGGGAAATGTAGTTTTTTATGGACTCTATGGTTTCCCTAAAATGGCTGGTGGAGTTTTATCTGTAATAAAGTGAAGAGAGATAAAAGCCTAATCCTCGCATCCGGGTCCTGACATAGAATATAAAAATTTCGAATATAAATGGGCCCTCTTGTCACTTAATTTACAAGTGGCCTCCCCTTGGAGGTATGTCCACCCTCGCTGCGTGATATGCATCTATTTCAGTTCTAGGATGGGGGCTCTTAGCCATTCTGAGTAGATGACCCGACATCGGAAATTCACAGAGTGATAGCAGACATATATATTAGACTCAGAGACCAGTGCGCACACCATCCAACGTCCACCTCCCTTGTTGTTATTTTGTTGTTGGGGGGGGGAATGGGGGTGGGGGTGGGGGGAAGGAGGAGGGAGGAGTTGGGAGGGGGGCATAAAGTTTTATGACTCACGTTACCTAAAGTATAAGAATAACAGGGTCGGTTGATCACTAACATTGGCTAACGATTTCGACCCCCTCAAATGAGGAAGCTGTAACTTCAATAGCATGTTTAACAGCCTTGGGGTGTGTTGCTTCGTTTTTATATCTATGATGTACAGCCACCCTGTATACTATTTCTATATCTAATAAAAAGAACTTTGATGAAAGATTTAAGTGAAAATAATGCTTAAAAGCACAAAGCGCCAACTGTGGTTATCTGGTTGCATCGGACGGGACAAAGTCTCAAGTTCAGGCTGACCACTATGGAGTGCGGGCCAGGTACAGGGACCGTGTTAGGCCCACTGAAGTAAGTACCTTAAATCTGGGTTGCAGATCGTAGTAAGATTCTGCACAGTGGATGCGTCGCTCAGTGGTGGTTCCAATGAGCTGCAGGTCCTCGATGAGAGGTCCTGCATCTGGTTGAGTTGTACCGCAGTGGTTCTGATGAGCTGTGGGGCTGCGATGCAAGGTCCTGCGTCTAGATGCATTGTGTAGCATCAGTTCCAAAGACCTGTGGCCCTGCAATGCAAGGTCCTGCGGCGAGATGTGTTGCGCATTGGTGGTTCCAAGGAGCTGTCGTACTATGTCAGGTCTGCAGGAACCACAACCGGGTTAGCAGAGCTCTTTCAGGGCCACTTCCAAGGGTCCAGGACTAGGGTGGCATCACTTGGGGGCAGGACTCACAGCAGGCAGAGTCCTGGTGCTGGGTTTAAGGTGGCTTAAGCCTTTTCAGTTTCTGAGGGATGCTCGGATCAGGAGGCCAGCCAACTAGCCCTTGGAGCTACTCTGGTGGTCCTGGGTACAATCTGCAGGCCCACTCAATCTGTAGGACAGAAGGGCAGCAGAGTAGCAGTCATTCATGCAGAGCAGAACAGCAGTCCTTCTGAGTCTTCCACAGATCCTGAGGTGTACTGAGGAGTTGGGTTTCAGGGTCCAATGTTTTTAGCTAGTGCTCACTTTGAAGTAGGAGACGTTTCTACAGGCTTCCTCTCCCAGAGGTGTTTGGAGTTTCCTGCCTCCCTGCCCAGGCCCCAGCTTGTATGGGTTCCCAAAAGATTAGTGTCAAACCATTTGTGAGTGTGCTCAGGCAGAGACTTTGTGATGTGCAAGGGTGATAGGTGTCAGCTTTGCTCCCCTTTCGAGTCAGAGATGGCACTTCCTGCCAACACCTATTCCCCCTTTGTCTCACTATCTGGGATAGCAATACACAATGAACAACTGCCAACTACACCTAGTCATGTGACCCGGGATTCAGGTTCCAGGTCCTAAATGGTTAGGAAAAGAGAATGCCAACTTTCTAAAAGTGTCATTTTTAGAATTGTGACTTGAAATCCGACATTATCGTTAAAGAGGGTTTTAAATTACAATTCTTGAGACACAAAAATCAACGCTCCTACCTTCTTGTTAGAAATGGGGGTCTCTAGTTGGCAATGGTTTGCACCTTTGTCTAAGTAGGGACCCTTCCTTCTAGTCAGGATAAGGGAGATACACTACTGTAATAACCCCTGCGTGAGCTGGTAGCTTGGCACGAGCAGTCAGGCTTATTTCAGAGGCAGTGTGTAAATCATTTGCACATAACCAATAGTAATACAGTGAAAACACTACAAAAGGACACTGCACCAGTTTAGAAAAATATCCAATATTTTTATATAGTTAAAACAAGATCAAAATGATAAAAATCCAAGATACAGTACTTAAAAATATGCACTTTGCAAGAATCACCTTTAACATGCAGTTCCTTGAAGTCGGTAGCTCCGTCTGGTGCTACCGCGGTGCTGAGAACAACAGAATCTAACAGTTCCGTCTGACCGTGTCGGTCGGAGTGTAGGCAGACTCGTAAGCAGTACCTTTTCGTTGCGGCCGATCATGTTGGTGCGGGCCGGTCCTGGCAACTGTTGCGGTTGCGATGAGAAACGTGCAGCGTGCGGTGCCCTCAAGTCGCGGTGCAGGCAGCGGCTCGTGACGATCGTCCAGAGGCGCCGGTGAGACCAGGGCTGCAGTGCGGAGTGAAGGCGGTGCTCATTGCGGTGCTGACAGATCACGGTGTAGGCAACAGAGCCGGTTGCGGTGAGCTGGCATCGGTGTGTCCGGACTGTGGTGTGGAACCGGGCGTCGTGAGACTTACGAGCGGTGCCCCCACGCCATGATGCAGTCACAGATGTTGAAGTCAGCAGGCAGCGACGGCGTCAGTGAGACCAGGGCAGCGAAGTGAAGCAAGGCAGTGCGGAGTGCGGTGCCTACAGGTCACGGTGCAAGCTGGGGCACGGTGGTTGCGGCTGCGGTCGTCAGTGAGACCAGGGTTGCGGTGCGAGATACGGCTGTGCCCTCGCGGTGCCTTCAGGACACAGAGCCAGCGACGGAGTTGGTTGCTTTCCCCCATCTGTGGCAGCAGAAACTAAGGTTCCAGAGGCGCTACCCAGAGGTCGGTGAAGTCTTTGCGGTCCCTGAGACTTCAGAACAGGAGGCAAGCTCTACTTCAAGCCCTTGAAGATACTCAGCACAAGTAAAGAAAGTTAAGTCCAGTCCTTTCACTGCCCAAGGCAGATGCAGCAACTGCAGGCCAATCCAATACAGTAACAACACAGCGAAGGGGCAGTACTCCTCCTGGCAGTACTTCCAGCTCTTCTTCTTGGCAGGCTTCTTGATTCCAGCGAGTTTTAAAGTTCTGGGGTTTGGGCCCCAGTGTTTATACTCAGTTTCTCTTTGTTATCTTTGGCAGAGGGTGTCTGTACCCAGCCAAAACCAGTTCTGTCCTCTCTGGCCCGGCTTCCTGGCAGGAGGTGGAGACAGCATTGTCCAAGGTAGACCAGGCCCATTCAGGTGCAAGGAAATCTCCTCCCACTACTCTAAATGCAGCCCAGGTCTATTTAGCCCAGCCCTGACTCATCCAGGAGAGGCAGAACACACCTCGACCCCTCCAGTGGCTGTCTGAAGAGAATGCACATCCCCAGCCCCTGTCACTCCAAAGCCAGACTGTCAATTCACAAACCCAGCAGAGGCACACAGGATGGCTAAGCAAGAAAATACCTACTTTCTAAAAGTGGTATTTTCAAACACAGAACATAAAAATCATCTTTACCAAAAGATGCATTTTTATATTCTGAGTGCAGGCATACTAAACCCCGTTTCTCTATCTTGTCCCAATGGGAAGATATGCTTATAAGTAAACTCCCATTCTATCCTCTGGGACAGATAGCCTTTCCATAGTGAAAAACGAAATACACTTGTCATGTGGCCCAGGTAGCCATTGTCGTTTTCCCTAAGTTAGCATGAGCTCGTGCAAGACTGTCCTCTGCTTTGCGTACATTACTAGACAAACATATTTCTGCTTTGTGCCACACTGCAATGTTCACACAGAACATACTGTTGTTTTGCGTTCTGCTCTTTCCTGGGATTTAGTCTGAATACTGCGGACAAGGTCGAAAAACAATGCCCCTTATTCTGTTCTGTTCAGGCCCTAGCACCTAGACAAAACACACAGATGTAGCTTTTGTTTGGGAACATGTACTTGGGTCATATAGGTATACACGGGTGGGTAACACACAGTTGGAGAGGGATCTTTCCAGAGAAGGGAGCGTGACAGCACCTGTGATGTAGATCTTCCATCTATAGACTGAGGTACGGTGTCTGCTGCTAAACACCCAGAGATCTTCTAATATATAATCGGGGGAGGGTTAGGTCCCACTGTCTTATATTATGACAGCATGATTTATGGCCTACTTGCTATGCTGACCTTATTTGTGTTAGGCATTTTTCTACTTGTTGTGGCACGTATACTGCATACTAGAGCACGTTAGTTAAAATAAACATTTTAAACTTTTCTCGTGTCTGTCTAATCTTATTGAGCACTGGTACAAGAGTGAGAGCGATACCTGAGAGGGTCGGGAGTGTTGTGTTCTGGGGTGTCTAACCACTTGTTCCTCTGTGAGTGAGTAGGAGGGCAAGTGAGACAGTATAGCTAGTCAGTCCCCGGGCTCATGGATATTCAGGTGGTAGGATGACTCATTCCCTGCCCACTAAGGATCCATGATCCCAAGCATAGTTCTGTGACTCCGCAGAATCCTTGCAACATGGCACCACCAACGTTTGGTCTGGTACTGAGTCACGGAATTCCTGAGTAGCGCTTGTGCTGGTCCACAATACCCTCACACCGGTTTCCAGAGACATCCGTGGTGGGAGAGCTTTGCGTCTTCAGTTGATAGGGTACAACCATTGCTGTAGGTTATTTAAGCTTGAATTTTTTAAAAGGCGGTTGACCCATTTTTGTGCTACTGATTGTTCCCTTACAGACTTTTCGTTATGGCCCAATTAGTTGCGATTCCGGCAAATTGCCACGCAATGGTTACGCAACATTTGTTGCAACATGGAGTCCCCAATGGGGGTCTCCTATTGTCTTCGTGGTTGAAGCGGATGCAGCATACCGCTTCGAAGTTTTTTATTCGTGGGTTACGATACCCGCAATAGATACAAATGACAATACCATTCATTCCTATACAGCGGCTGCAGTGCCAGCGGCATATCGTCCTTACGGTGGTTGACGTTCCTCTTACAGCCTGGGAGCACTAATGGTGCCCTTCCCCACACTCTTTCTTACGTTCGCATGGGCCCCTTAAGCATTGACAGGGCCACTTGGCCAGTATTGGCCGGTTTTGCTCCACATCCTAATTATCTTAATGCTATTTTGGCTGAAGTTCGCCAACTATATGTCCAGGTCCGTCTTCTATACAGATGTCTGATTCAGTTTATTTCATGTGCCTTTTTGTTGGCTCTACCTGGAGCTGCGCCTCCCGTAGAGGCGCATGGTGGGGCCCTTGTGATTAGCCCAGTCCTTATCAATTCGGTCATGGGCAAACGTCCTCAAGCTCGTGAGGACATTCCATTTTGGATAGCTCAGAAGATTGAACAGCTTGATGCTGTTTTCCCTCATACTGGTCCTGTGGAGAAACACAGGATCTTTACCATGTGTTACCTAGTGGTCTGATTCCTCCACAGGCAAATTGCAACACATGGGGGACGGTGCTTGCCTCTGTGAATATACTATGTTTTGGTACCCCCTACATTAGCGTTCTTCCGAGTGTTCTGAAACAAATATAGAATGAACACGGGGCTAGTCCAGCTCTAGATTTGGGGATGAAATTGGTGGGTATTTTTCCCATTGTCTCCGAAATTATTCTATCTAATATTAAGGGTGAAGCAAATTGCTTACAGGTTTACCAACGCCTTTCGGTGGTGGACGACATTGATCGGGAACGTGAGCTCCTGATAATTATTGCCAATGTGTATACATCCTTAGGTCGCAATAATTTGGGGATCAGACCTTCCACCCAGTCTCAAGATAAACCACCTCCGGACAAGGAGGGACGACCGGTCTTTCCTAAAAATACGTGGGACAGAAAAAAAAAGCAACAGAAGCCTAAGTCTTGTGCTGGGTCACCACCACCTGTGGCTTCTGAACGTAGATATGATTTACGTGATCGCTCTAAAATTAAAACTCCAGAGAGGTTTCAGGTTCCTGATCCTTTTTCTCCTCATTCCTTTCAGGGATCGTCAGATCAACAATTTGGCAGAGGGGGACGACAGGATCGCAGACAAGGCGAGTCCACACAACCTAAGCGGGACCCACAACTCCAGTTTTACGTGAAAGTTAAACGGGAGGAACCACCTCCGTATTGAGCCCCTTTTCAGAAGAAAAAAGTTGCTGCCTTGACTGCGAAGTATGCCCCAGACGGTTCGAACCCTTCTCCTGGACAGGAGTTGGGCAGTGACTCTCCTCGACAGCGTGCCGGAAGTTACCATAGTGCGGCAGACACTCCGCCAGTTTCTGGAGGCAAAAGCAACTGACACATTTATAACTATAGAAACAGCGGACACCCGTGTAGCTCCCCCAGATAGACTTTATCAAGTTGACCTTCAGATCGAAGGTGACATTAAATGCACCATAAATGCTGTTTTTTGGGACAGCTTGATGTCTTCTTATAACATTCTACTGGCGGAGGTGGACTGGCCACCCCCATTTGTTCTTGCTTGTCCTCGAGGTGAGGATGTAATTATTCCTTCTTTTTTTGAATAAGTCCCGGATCAGACTAAGAACGCTTATGCTTCCGAGTGGGCTCTTGCCTTAGCTCCTGCCTTATACCGCAACCAAGCTGGTTGGAATAAGGATTCGCCTTTTCATGTTGTGTCTGTTCACTCAACTCTTCAGCCTCAAACTCAATATCCAATTAAAGTTAAAGAAATTCTTACTCAACTAGAATACCAGGGTGTAATTGAACCCTGTATTTCTGCGATGAACAATCCTCTTTTTCCTATTTTGAAACCTGATCCTTCATATCGCATTGTTTTAGATTACAGACATTTGAATAGTCAAACCCGTACCTTTGTCGTACAAAATACGCATGCTACAGCACTGGTTACTAATATCGTACGTAAACAGTTTAAAACTACTTTAGACATTTCAAATGGATTTTTCAGGCACAATTTGGCTTCAGAGAGCCATGACTTATCCGCATTCAGCGCTCTCGGCTCTCAGAAGCGATATGCAAGATTGCCTATGGGGTTTAAGAATAGCCCCGGGGTTTTTGCGGCCCGTAACGTGTCCCTTTTAAATGAAATTGATCCCCAAGCTTTTTCATATGTTGATGACATATACCTGACGGATGATTAATTAAATCCTCATCTTGCATGAGTGGATCGCATCATCACTCGTTTTGCGACCTTAGGGTACAAATTCAACTTTGTGAAATCGCACATAGCCTTTTTGGCTGTTCTTTTTCTTGGTTATGAACTGACAAATGAGGGTAGAGGTTTAGCACGTCACGTTCTGGAGAAGTGTGCTCAATTGCAACCTCCGTCTTACCGTAAGAAGTTACAATCTCTGCTGGGTTTTTTTAATTTCGGCAGAACATACATTCCTGACTATGCTCAGCATATCAAGCCGCTTTACGCATTGATACACCCTTCCTTTTCTGCTTCCTCTTGGCTTCCGGAACACACCGCAGTGTTGCGCGTGTTACAAAATGACTTAGTTCCAACACAATATTTACAACCTAGATTAAACACAACCAATTTGGTTATCATTATTGTTCCCGGGTCAATCGGTTTCACTTATGTGACTTTTAACGAGAGTGATACAGTTCCCATCTCCGATAAATCACATCTGTATACTCCTGCAGAGCTGCGTATTTCTTCTATTGAGAACATTCTTACTGCTATGCAGATGCAGAACACCCTCTTGCACAAGGTAAACACATTTTTGTCGTTTCTCCCATGCCTGCCTTAGAGGCGGTCACGAAAGCTAGTATTCCTAACTCTAAAGCTCTACATCCTTGCTGGATAAAATGGGCTACATCTTTGACGTCGGCTGATGTCGATTTTGTTTTTGACCCGTCATTACAAACTCAAGAGTTTCTTCAGTATGAACATGTTCACCCTCTGCCTTCGACGGTTCTTTCTCTTGATCAGTACAAGTGCATCATCTACACATATGGCTCAGCTCAACCGGCCATTGGTTCTAAACAAGCCTATTCTGCGGTTGCGCTATTTGTGATAGGTGCTATAGTGGACCGGGCCTTTCAGTCTACCTTAGTTCAAACGCAGTCCCTCAGTGACTGCACGGCTCAATTGGCCGAGTTGCGAGCTCTACTATTGGCTCTTGAATTTGCTAATTCTGATTTGTCCACACTTATAGTGAGTGACTCTTTTTATTGTGTACAGTATTACAATGACAATTTGTTTTTCTGGAAGCAGAATGATTTTCCTTATTCTAAAGGTAGCACAATCAAGCATAAGCTGCTTTGGGTCCGAGTGGCAGCTCATAAGGATCGTTTGCCTCTTACACATGTAGTCCATACTTTAGTACACCAACATGCGGGAGCGCACGCTGTTGGAAATTCATTGGCTGAGGAAGCAGCCAAATCTGCAGTAGCCACAAATAAAGTAGCCGCAGTTACTAGGTCCATGACTAAAATTGACGATGACATTTTAGCGGCAATAGCCGCATTCTAGGAGGGTACTCCTTTTCCGCAGGATTTCCCTTCGCGTTATACTTATCACATGACTTCTGAAAATGTGCCATTTGTGACGATTCCTACTGTTGGTGATTGCTTGATTCCCAACAATGACTGCAGACTATCTCTCATTGTAGCTGCACATGAAGGCTTGGCTTCCGGTCATGCAGGAGTGTCAGCTACAGTTTCTCTTTTACAACAACGCTATTGGTGGTGCGGTTTATATCAGCAGACTCGTAAATATGTGCTTTGTTGTGATATTTGTCAACAAATTAAGAGTTCTACCGTCTCGCGTCCACCTGAGACTCATTTTTTCATTTTTAATTATCCATTCAGGTGCATTTATCTTGATCACTGCGGTCCTTTAAAATCCGACAATGCATTCAAATATCTTTTGGGTGCAGTGGATTCTTGCACTAGGTTCCTCTGTGGTTGGCCACAGCACTCTGCTGACGCTCGTACTGTTATAAAAGATTTGCATGTCTTTGTTGGGACTTATGCCTGTGGCACTTTTCATTCAGACCAAGGTCCAGCTTTTGCCTCCAAGGCATACCATGATGCGATGAAGTCTATGGGAGTGCAGGTGCATTTCTCGTCCCCATATAGGCCTGAGGGCAATTCTGTTGTGGAGTGTGTAGTGAGCCAGCCGGCCCCTACCACAGTTTGTATCCACTTCACCTCCTGGGCCGGGCTCGGGCCAGGAGGTATAAATAAACGGTGACATCAGCGCTCGTGGCTGGTGGCACAAACGGAGCATCGGTGTGGTCGTCCCTTACTGCAGGCGCCCCAGCAAGTGTAGGCCTCCCCGCATCCCTGATACTGGCTACCCCCCCACCCCTAATTCTAACATTGGCGATGAGGCGGACAGACGCCATCGTGCGCCCCGTAGCCTCTACCCTGCTGCTGGACGGTTGCGGCCAGTGGAGTGCTGCGGTGGCGTCACCCTGTTCCGGAGCAGGCCTGGTGTGCAGTGGGCCGGGAAGAGGCTCCGCGCCGGTGTGTGGCCCTGAGGTGAGGCGGCCGGGAAGTGTGGAGACCGGCGGAGCAAATGCCTGAGAAGGGGAGCGCCTCAACGCAGAAGGTACCGACGCGTGGGCGCAGCCTGGCCAAGGCGCGCTGCAGCAGAGGAGTGTGAGAGGAGGGGTGTGGCCCAGCCACGTGTGCTGGAGAGAGCGTGCTGTGTCTGCACGGGAGGCCTTGCCCATTGGTGTGTGGCCCAGCGTGGTCACGCTTGTGTGATTCAGCAGGGGGCCGGTCCTGATCGAGTGATTGGAGCCCCGGACGCTTGAGACACCCGGGAGGGTGACTGCCTGGCCCAATACTCAGTGTAGAGAGCAGGAAAGCAGTGTACCTGGACGGAGGAGGTTGCAACCCCCAGCAGTGCCAGGCTGAAGGGAGCGTGTGTGGAGGCTGTGGGCACTACCAGGGCACGAGGAAGAATACCATCCACTTCCTTACAGTGGGGTTAGCAACACCCTGTCCAAGGCCCCCACATCAGAAGGAAAAAGGGAGGCACAATGTCCCAACAAGCGGAGGGAGGTGACCCAGCAGCGGTAGACCAAGGCCCGCGCACCACTTTGAATGCATTGCCGCCTTTCAGCCAACTGGCGGATCCAGCCACGGCTGCACCCAGGTGGCGAAAGTGGATTGGTCAGTTAGAGAACTACTTTATTGCTGTCAGAGAAACGAATGGGGCGGTCAAGAAGTCCACAATGCTGCACATGGGGGGTGATGAACTATATGAGCTATTTCTGGACCTACCTGATACTGGGGATGTAAATGACTACGACAAGGCTGTGCAAGCATTAGACCGATACTTTGACCCCCAGGTCAACCCAGACTTTGAACACTTCAATTTACGCCAAGCGAAACAAAGGGACGAAGAGTCGGTGGATATGTTTTTTGCCAGACTGCGCAAGTTAGCGAGCTCATGCACTGGCATTGAAAAACAGTTTGAGATCAGAGCTCAGCTCATCCAAGGCTGCAAGTCGTCAGACTTGCGAAAGCTCATCCTGCAGCAGCCAGGAATATCCTTAGACGACATACTGGTCCTAGGTCGATCTCATGAACTGGCAGATGCCCGTGCAGGTGAGATGGAGTCGGCGCTGGCGAGAAGAACAGCCGGCGGAGCATCGGGACACGCTTCCGTGGTCAAGGAGGAAAGAGTGGAGGCCATCAGGAAGGGACCCGGCAAGGGTAGAGGCAGTGTGCCTGGACGCTCAGGGGGTCGTGGCTGTGGTAATTGTGGGCTCGAGAGCCATCCACCGAGAGGGTGTCCGGTGCAAGGGAAACTGTGCCTCAAGTGCAGAAAATTTGGGCACTTCGCAAAGGTGTGCATGAGCGCGTCAAGGGCGCAGGGTACAGGGAGTAAGCCAGGAAAACCGGGAGCGCCCAGACAGATGGTCCGCGCAACGGAAGTAGCGGAGGAGGTGGAAGGTCAGTTCCAGAACATGAGAATCACCGAAGATGACGAGGAAGATGAAGTCTTCGTAATATCATACACTGGACGGACTACTTCCAGGAAGAGACCACCACCGATGTGCCTGATCAATATAGGAGAGAACAAAATCATGGCCTTGATTGACATGGGCGCGTCAGTGAACATTCTCGATGCAGCTCAATATGACTTACTACAACCAAAACCACCGCTAAAATACACCAGAGCAAGAATATTTACCTATGAAGGAGATACTCCCATTCCGCTTCAAGGAGTGATTGAGGTGGAAGTCATGCATGGAGATCAATCGGCACTAACCCGTTTTCACGTGACAAAAGAGTGCAGGCACGCTGGTAGGCTGTCACTCCGCAGAGGACTTGGGGCTAGTAAGATTTGCGAGGTAAATACACCAGTCACATGCCAACAAGATTATGGAGGAGTTCCCCAATCTGTTCGAGGGTCTAGGGTGCTTAAAAGGAGTCAAAGTGAAACTGCACATAGACAAAACGATTAAGCCGGTGGCACTGCGACACCGCAGAGTGCCATTTCACCTAAGACCACTAGTAAAGGCTGAACTGGAAAAGTTGGAGAGAATGGGAGTGATTGAGAAGGTATCTGGTCCCACCCCATGGGTGTCCCCGCTAGTGATAGCTCCTAAACCGAAACAACCTGGAGCCATAAGACTGTGTGTGGACATGCGCTTGCCCAATACTGCAATCAGACGGGAGCGACATATTACCCCTACAATAGATGAAATAGTTGCTGACATTAATGGAGCGCAGTGGTTCTCCAAAGTTGACCTAAACTCTGGATAGCACCAACTCTTACTCGATGAGTCCAGCCATTACATCACTACGTTTTCAACCCATGTAGGATTGCGGCGATTCAAACGACTCAGTTTTGTGGTGTCCTCAGCAGCAGAGGTATTCCAGGATGCCATCCGAGGGGCATTGTCTGGTCTCATGGGAGTAATCAATGTGAGCGACGATGTACTCATCTTCTCCAAATCCCTCGAGGAACACCATGAGAGGGTGAGGGCCACTCTACAATGACTGGTGGAGCAGGGATTGACGCTCCATAGAGAGAAGTGCCAGTTCTACGCCAATGAAGTGGAATTCTTCAGTTACCGCTTCTCGAAGGAAGGATTGCAGGTGGACCCTGCCAAGGTGGTGGCGATCAAGGCAGCAACCATTCCACAGAATCAGTCAGAGATGAGGAGCTTCCTCGGCATGGTGAATTACTGCGGCCGTTTCATTCCCCATTTGGCTACACTGTCGGAGCCGCTGAGGGCGCTGACCAAGAAGGACGTGAAGTGGCAATGGACCGGGGAAGCGGCGAAGGCGTTCCAAGACATCAAAGGGGCATTGTTGCAGGGGGTCACGGTGGCCTATTTCAAGCCAGGGTATCCCACGGAATTAGTGGTTGTTGCGAGTCCGGTGGGCCTCGGAGCAGTACTCCTACAACGTGAGGGCAAAGAGAACTGGGTGCCAATCACCTATGCTAGTCGAGCATTGACTGCGGTGGAAACTCGTTATGCCCAGATTGAAAGGGAGGCGCTGGCGATAAGGTGGGCGTGTCAGCATTTCGACATCTACCTCTGTGGCCATAGGTTTAAAGTCGTCACGGACCACAAACCACTGGTTCCCCTGTTCACTGGCACGGCAAGGAGTGGACCACTGAGGATAGAGAGATGGGCCGTACAGATTCAACACTACAACTTTGAGGTGGTCTACCGCCCAGGAGCTAACAACCCAGCGGATTATCTGTTGAGACACCCACTAGCCAATGCCCCAAGTCATCCAACCGAGGTGGACGAAGGAGCGGAATCGTTTGTAAGGCATGTCACTGGAGAATCCTGCCCTTGAGCGTTGTCGTTGGAGGAAATCTGAGCAGGCACGGATGAGGACGAGTGTTTGGTGGCTGTAAAAGAAATGCTCAAAACCAATGCGTGGAAGAACTTCCTAGAAGGGGCGAGCAGAAGGGCAGAGGAGGATAAAGAAATGCGAATGGGAGTCTGGAGATGCCGAGACGAGCTCAGCGAAAGTAGTGAGGGGATCGTCCTCAGAGGAACCAAGATCGTAATACCAGCCAAGCTGTGGAAGCGAACGATTGACCTGACTCACCAAGGGCACCAGGGAATTGAGAAGACCAAGGCACGGTTGCGGACAAAAGTATGGTTCCCTGGAAAGGATCGCATGGTGGAAGAGAAGGTGCGGAGCTGTCATGAGTGCCAAATCACTGGAGGGGAAGCGCCAGTCCCACCCATAATCACTGAGCAACCATCTACGAAGCCCTGGGCCTCGGTCAGTATGGACTTTGGGAGTTTCCCCGACTGGAGGTCAACCTTAGTTATACTCGACAGTTAATCAAAGTTTCCAGTTGTAGAAATTGTGAGGTCCACAGCTTTTGAGTATGTGAAGCCGGCGGTAGAAAAAATATTTGTGCTTCTAGGAACCCCCGAAGTACTACGTACAGACAATGGTCCTCCTTTCCATGGCCAAGAGTTCCGTGAGTACATGGAACATCACAACATCCATCACAGGAAAATAACGCCCCAATGGCCTCAAGCCAACGGTGATGTAGAGAGGCTGATGCGGACTATCAACAAAGCCCTTCGTATTGGAGTCTCCAGGCGGGAGGACCTGGAGGAGTGTCTGCAGAGATTTCTACGGGCATATAGGCAAACACCACACAGCACCACAGGGTGTGCGCCTAGTGACCTGATAATGCGATGAGCTGTCAGAGACGTAGTTCCCGTGAGCGCTGAGTGGGAACCGGGCACTATGAATGAGGAAGCAGTTCAAGCCAAACGCACTCTCGCCAATGAGATGGCTAGTAGAAAACGAAGAGCGAAGCGAGTTGCACTCAAGAGAGGGGATACAGTGGTCATGAAAGACCGACACCCAGGGTCAAAATTCCGAACCCCATTCGAGTCAGAACCCTGGGAGGTGGTGGAAGTGCAAGGAACGATGGTGACGGCTCAGAGAGGGGACAGGAGTATAGCGAGAAATGCGTCGTGGTTCAAAAAGCTGGTACGACCTTCCCAAGCTGGCCCAGGGGAGATGGAGGCAGAACTGCCCAAGGATGAACAACCCAATAACACAGAGGGAGAGAACTTGTTCAGGGGATTACCTGAGAAGGAATTGGAGCAAAGGGGAGAGGCGAATATCCAAGGCGAAGACATTGTTGGGAGGCCTGAGGCGAGCGCATCCCAGCGGAAAGGACCTTATCAGTTGAGAGACAATCCTCGCCTCAGCCAGAGGCTGAGAGACTGCTGGTGCTGAAAGTTCATCGAGCTGTCTGAAGAAGATGGAGATGGTGCACCGTGTTGTTATTATCTATGTGTTTGTTTTGTTAGTTTCTTATTTTAGTTTGTTGTTTGAACCTTGATGGATAAGGAGGGATGTAGTGAGTCAGCCGGCCCCTACCACAGTTTGTATCCACTTCACCTCCTAGGCCGGGCTTGGGCGAGGAGGTATAAATAAACGGTGACGTCAGCGCTCGTGGCTGGCGGCACGAACGGAGCATCAGTGTGGTCGTCCCTTACTGCAGGTGCCCCAGCAAGTGTAGGCCTCCCCGCATCCCTGATACTGGCTACCCCCCCCACCCTAATTCTAACAGAGCGGCTGAACCGCGACCTAAAGCAGCCTTTAACAGCAAGGGTATTAGGTACGGGCCGTGGCTGGTTGACTCACCTCTATGGGGTTCAACATGCACTTAATAATCTCCCTCGAAGATCTCTGGGTGGGTGGACCAGTACGAAATGCTCTTTGGCATTAAAATGTTTGTACCAGACCTTGAGGGTCTAGACGTTTTGACGGCTGCCGTAACATTCGACGTAGATAACCACTGTGCTGTATTACAGGATCTACAACAGAGTTGTGACTCTCTTGCAAACACACATTTGCCCTCAACCACACCAGTGGATACAGCAGTTCTGATTCCTGTTTATGGCTGGCTACCCAAAGTTGGTGATCTGGTTCATGAGAAAATAACGACCAAGAAAGAATTTAGACCCACGTACCGCGCTCCTGTCCCAGTCCTTGGTCTTAAGGGCACCCGAACAGTGATTTTACCTCCACTACCTGGATGCAAAGATAATCGCTTAATTTCTATTGAACATGTCAAGTTACACCACTATGGCCAATTCTTAATAGTATGCCTCAAAGTATCCCACAAGGGAGTATTTCTTTACAGCCTGTGAGCCTCGTGCCTTCTGATTCTCCCCGGCTGCCGGAGGGAGAAGTCAAGTCTTCAGTGGACCGATTGTCAGTTTTACCATTCTCAAGTTCTATAACCAAAATTGTGTATTCTGATCCACCGGCTGAGAGCCCTGTGACCTACACGCCTCTGTTCTAGATTCGGAGTCTCAGCCTCTGCTGTTTCAGCTGAGTTCTTCTGGATACTATATAGATCAGGATAATTTTTCTTCAAACATTTCCTCTTCATCTGCAGTCCTCTCCTCTACACCGGCAAGGATTTGTGTTCTCATCTCTTGTTTGAAACGCATTTATCTGGTTCCCCCCTTGGACATACGTCTGGATCGTGTTTTCCATGGTGTTCCTGGTCATGTGGATTGGATTTGTGACTGTGTTCTTCCTTTTGATTAATGGCCACTACCTTCCCGAGCGCACCAACGTGGAATCAGTCGACAGAGTGTTGGCCCCACATTATTCCTCACATAGAACGAAATGAGACCAGTCCCTTGTTAACAATTCAGCGGTCCCAGTTTCTGATGGAATTGTATGGGATAAAGTACCATTCGATGTATATGGTCCTACGGAGACTCTACAGATACCATATGTATTCTGAGTTTCTATGGGTGATGTGATTATACCTGGGCTACAGTCAGATAATTGGGATGTCAATGCTGTGCATTCTTTGTTTTCTGCATTACAATATTGCACTGTATTTGATACTGAAGTTTTATATTTGAATTCTGCTAACTATGCCGAGCTATTTTGTTAAAAACACTATGGACATCATTTTCTGCATAGAACTAACGGACAGCGGCCCCTGTTTAATTATACTCAATGTGAGAATTGTCCTACTCCATCCCAGAGTAGTTCAAATACCCAAAAGCAAAAATACATGTATTGTACCGGTTATCCGGTTATAACCTTTCAGACCCGGTTTATTTCTTTAAATTAGCGCCCATTACTTCAAAAAAATATATGTTGACCCAAACTAAATTAATCTATTCCTTTTCTCTCATTGAAAATGTAGTACTAAAGGATATGATTATTGGAAGGATACCATCGATTTAAAATCACTGTGGGGCACTAAGCCTTGGCAAGTGCAAGGCACTGAGTCCTTATCCCGTGCATGTCTAATATCGACCCAAATCATTTTTCTCAATGACACCGTCCAACAAACTACTTGTTTGGGATTGGCTAAAATTAAAGAATTAAATTCTCCCAATATTACATTGCTGGCCCTTTATGATAATTGAAAAAATGTATACAAATTATACAGAAGATCAGCTTAATTGCATGATAAGAAACTGTACATTTAATTCCTCTACGGTGAATCCAGCGGGGTGGGCTTTGTGGCCGTTGGACACAAATGTTTGTCATTCACGTTTTATGAATACTACTTCAGGGCTTTCACTACATAGACCTGATCCACTCTACCCTCAGACCCACCATTCCAATACTGTCACCACTTATTATGTGGGAAAGTTATGTCACCAATGGTTAGAACATTCCATGCTGTCTTCTGTAAAACAACATCTTTGTCTTTTGTCCGGAGACATAAATCTTGCTGATTTCCTTTTGGGACCAAAATCCCCCCGTACTAAGCGTTTTGTATATGCTGATTATAATGAATTTTGGAATTGTCACAACTAGAAGCTGCTGTACGTCTACAACAAAAAGATCAGGACAATTTGGACAAAGTCCTTGCCGTGGTCGATAACAATATTAACACATTGTCATCTTGTATTTATACTTTAGACAATATTGTATCTTCTGTTATTGATATTGTATAAAATGAAGTGTCTACATTATATCACGGACAACACCAACTTAAATCAGTTATGTAATTGGGTGGACACTACAAACTCTCAAAAATGGGTAAGTTCCCTGGGATTATTTGAATGCAAGTGTGTTGTCTTACCTTTTAATTTAACACGTAAACAATTGATGGCCATGTAAGACGCTACATACACTATGTTACATATAGAAAAACTTGAACAACTTCCATTTACGGTAGTAGAAACTGATTCTGCAGTATGGTTAATACATGAGATCATTTCATTGCCCATCTCTATGTTTCAGTTTACGGCGTGTATGAAACACTTTCCTGTAGGTAGTGATAGAGCGCAAATTTCACTTCATTTGTAGGGGTGCATCATAATCACGAGTAGTTTGCACTCGCATTTAATCCTTTGTCAAATTAACATGGGACAGTAGAATGTGTACTGTAATAATGTGAAAGGTGACGTGTTAGGGATAATTTTCATATAAACGTAAAGAAACTAACGTTGCAATACATACGTGTTTAGCTGAAAACATTAACGTGCAGAAATTGTGTATGCTGCTTACAATTATTCACATATTTGTTGTGCTTATGTAATTTGTTGATTTAGAAATGTTCAGTAAAGTGTTCATTTATATGTAGTTTCATAAGGTCTGTGAGCTATTCTCTTATGTTGGCCGATTTCTGTAGGCCTGAAATACATTTTCCCTGGAAGCTCTCGCATTAGATTTAATAGTTGAATTTCATGTGCATGTTGGATTTGTTCTTTCTCACGTTTCTGTTGCAGGTGGAAAAACTCATCTTTGTTAGTTAGAATAATGCTTTTGTTTTAGGAGTTAGGCTCAGGGAGGAGAGGATGCATTTGAACAAGTAGTGCTGATAATGTGAGACTGTGTTCATTCTCACTGGAGAAGGCCTGGGAATCAAGGTCATCGAGCCAGAGGCTGGGAGTATCGAAACTAAATGGAAAATCACCTATGAGGAGGTGTCCAGCTGGATGAGGCGATCGGATTATGTGAAATGGGTGTGTCCTAGTATTTTGGTGTTGGAATTAGGACAGTGCCCCAGGGGTTGAGTGAGGAGAGGAGATCGATGTGGAAAGAAGGAGCATTTTAGAACAAGCTCTGCAGCTTTAAGCTACTTGACCCATTCAACGTGAGTGCACTTCTTAGGAAGTCTTCACACGCTGACACCTTTTCCTGAATTTGCCTGGGGAATGCTAAGTAGGAATGTCACATTAGTGGCAGAGTAGGGACAGACTAATGCTTTTTACTTACAAACCTCCAATGAAGACTAATCTTGATGTCGGGGCACTCATTGCCTGTGTTCTGATTTTGGAGCTTGTCATTCTTTTCATGCTTCAGCGACTGAATTTTGCTCATAGGTTTGGCTTTGTATTAGTTCCAATTTATTTCTACAACCTCATCTTGAGGTGTCTGTATGTTGAGTTATTTTTGGCCTTGTAATAAATTAACTAACCTAGAACCTGGAGTCTGTGATTCTTCGGAGTCATGAATTATTGGGACTGTGAAATCTGATGAGACAAGTTATTTCTCCCCACTACACTTCTAAGCAGGTACAAACGGTCCATTGACCAGGAGTTCCAGAGTATATCCAGAACAGGGAACCCGGCCCCATCAATTGGTAGCACTGTCGGATGGTTGCCTCTTGGAGTGAGGGGAGAATCTAGAAAAGTTAGGGAAACAGCCCAAAAGATCGAGAGCGGAGAGCGACGGAATCTGGCGGAGACCGAAGGAGCGGCGAGAACAGCGGTGCACGGTGGAGTGAGTATGACTAGGGATGTTGTGTATTAGATTGCATTATGATTTGATTGTGAGATGTCTTGCGGAGTTGGGATGAGAGTCGAGTGAATGTGGTTTCGTGCCAAACGCGCGCAGTCCATGAGATATGATTTGATGTCAGGCTCGACGAGTAGCCTAAGATCCCGGGACAGATTTGAGGTGTACAGGACACCGAGTTGATGTAATTGTCTGACCAGTGATTGTGGGAAGTCGTGAAGCGCTTTCGACAACCCATTGGAGATAGGGAACGTGTGTGAGTGAGCTTGTTAGAATCGTGGGGGAAGCTTGGTGCACGAGGGTGGACCACAGCGATTTGAGTGGCCAGTGCAGGCCGTGGGTCACGGTGTGTGAATGGTCTTGAGAGTTTGGATCCTATCGATCTTATTTATGTGACGGTCCGTTACTTTCGTAGACAGTCAGTCCGATTTATGTAACTGTCCGGTCGTTTCGGGGACAGACAGTTGCTAGATTCTATGAGTGAAGAGTGTGAATGCATAAGGTGAGATTGTGAAGGAGGGTGAACCATTGTGAGGAGGAAGAGTTACGTCGGAGGCTGCCATGCTGCGATAGGTCGGTTGGTGTAAAGCCGTGCTGGGATTGGTGGATTGTCATCAGGAAGTTGAAACGAAAACATCTTGTAGGTAAAACAATTTGATTCAATAATGCGATGTTTTAGAGTGTTATGAGATCTTTGTAGGGGAGATAGAGGAGTAGTTACACAAGTGGGTGAGGAAGCACCACCCGAGGATACCCCTGCACATTACATGGCCACAAATGTAGGACTTCATACCATAGTTTGGCTTCAAAATTGGCATAAGATTACTGAAAAGGAGGGAGATTTGGCTTCTCCACGTTATGGCTCATTTAGATTAGAGGTGATGTATCAGTTGAGGGGAGTGATGGCTTCATTGCGGCCTCCACCTAGACCAACACAGTTTGAAGCTTTAGATGCTTGGATGTGAGCTGCACAGGCAAAGAATAGGGAGAGAAGTCAGGGAAGGATGACAAGGGCGATGAAGGTGTATCAGGATGCGTGATGGGATGCACAGTTGAAGAAGTGGAGGGTAGACACCATCGAGGGAGAGAGACTGTTAGAAATGAGGGTCTCTAGTTGGCAGAGTTAGGTACCTTTGTCCAAATAGGGACCCTTGCTTCTAGTCAGGGTAAGGGGAATAACCCTTACTCACCCCCTTGGTAGCTTGGCACGAGCAGACAGGCTTATCCCAAAGGCAATGTGTAAAGTATTTGTACCAACACTCACAGTAACACAGTGAAAACATCACAAAAGGACACCACACCAGTTTAGAAAAATAAAGTATCTTTATCTAAACTAAACAAGACCAAAATGACATAAATCCAACATACACAGTTGAAAATATGACTTTCAAAAGGTTTCAAGAACTTGTACCATAGGAAACTATGGATGCGTGACTTTTCACCAAAGTACCTGTCGATGCGTCAAAGTTCCACAAGCCAAACATCCGCAGAGTCGGAAAACAAAGAGATGCGACACTCCTGAGACCTGGGGGAGGCGATGCGACAGTTCTGCGACACGCAGAGGGCGAGTTGCGTCGAATCCGGTCTGTATGGGGAGTAATACGTCGATTCTTCGTGACGGTTCTGGATCGCAGGTGGTGCATCGTTAAAGCGGGCCGCACAGGTACGATGCGTGGAAATCTGGGATGCGGCGGCGATCGATGCGGCGGCGTCAAGCGGTGCTGCGCCAGTCCTCTTCAGCCGCGATCCCTCGATGCGTTAATTCTATTTTCAAACACACAATTTAAAAACCATCTTTTGTTATTAAATCCTGAGTTCAGGGATACTAAACTCCATTTTTCTATCTTATCCCTATGGGAAGAAATGCTTGTAAAATGTTACAAAGCATTCCCCATTCTGTCCTATTGGGCAAGATAGCCTTTCCATAGTGAAAAACGAAATTGGCATTATTTCACTATCAGGACATGTTACACACACCAGTACATGTCCTACCTTTCACATACACTGCACCCTGCTCAGGGGGTACCTTGGGCCTACCATAGGGGTGTCCTATGTGTAAGAAAAGGGAAGGGTAGGGCCTGGCAAGTGGGTGCACTTGCCAAGTCGACATGGCAGTTAACAAACTGCGCACAGGCACCGCAGTGGCAAGCCTGGGACCTCTTTTCAGGGCTACTCATGTGGGTGGCACAATCAGTGCTGCATGCCCACTAGTAGCATTTGATTTACCAGCCCTGGCACGGCACACTCAGTGCACTTTACTAGGAACCTACTGGTAAAACAAATATGCCAATCAGGGAGAACCAATCACAATATCAATTTACACAAGGAGCACTTGCACTTTGACACTGATCAGCAGTGGCAAAGTGCCCAAAGCATCTAAGCCAGCAAAAACGAAATCCAGCACAGCATCAAAAACACAGGAGGTAGAGGCAAAAAGTCAGGGAAAACCACACCAAGGATGCCAGGTCTAACATGTGTCCCCTCCAGCTGAAAAGTGGGGAAAACTACCCACCCTCTTGGGAGTTCTCATCACTAAGGCTGAAGAATCTGGATAGACCACCAACATTGGTGTGTTCTGTACCAGGGCGGTGTTCCACCTTAAAATCCATTCCCTGTAGGGAGATGGACCACCTCAACAGTTTTGGATTCTCACCCCTCATCTGCATCAACCATCTGAGGGGCCTGTGGTTTGTCTGAACCTGGAAGTGAGTCCCAAACAAGTAGGGCCTTAGCTTCTTCAGCGCCCAGACCACAGCAAAAGCTTCCCTTTCAATTGCACTCCACCTCTGTTCCCTGGGAAGTAGCCTCCTACTGATGAAAGCTACAGGTTGGTCCAAGCCCTCATCGTTCAATTGTGAGTACTGCTCCTACACCATGCTCTGAAGCGTCAGGTGCCTTAAGCACGGGTGCTGTGCCCATTGCAGATTTCAAGGCATCAAAAGCGGTCTGGCAGGCATCAGTCCAGATCACCTTCCTGGGCTGCTTCCTTGAAGTCAGCTCTAACAAGGGGGCAACAAAGGTTCCATACCCCTTGACAAACCATCTGTAGTACCCGGTGAGACCTAAAAAGTCTCTCACCTCTGTCTGGGTCTTGGGTGGCTCCCAAGCCAGAATGGTGTCAATCTTCGCTTGTAGGGGCACCACCTGGCCGCTCCCTACCTGCTGTCCCAAGTACACCACAGATCCCTGCCCTATCTGGCACTTACTCGCCTTGATAGTGAGGCCTATCCTTTGTAGAGCCTTCAACACTTTGCAGAGGTGTTCCAAATGTTCCTCCCAACTAGAGCTGAGCACAGCATTGTCATCCAGGTAGGCGGCGCTGAATTCCTCCAGCCCGGACAGTACCTGGTTGACCAGTCTCTGGAAGGTGGCAGGGGCGTTCTTCAACCCAAAGGGCATAACCTGGAACTGGTAGGGCCCCTCTGGTGTTGAAAACGCTGACCTCTCTTTGGCCCCATCGGTTAAGGCAATCTGCCAGTACCCAGACGTTAAATCAAATGTACTGAGGTACCGGGCAGCTCCTAACCGATCAACGAGCTCATCAGCTCTGGGGATGAGGTGCGCGTTAGTATTGGTGACAGCATTGAGCCCACGGTAGCCCACACAGAACCGCAGTTCTGGAGTGGCACTGGGTGCAGCAGCTTTTGGCACTAAGACCACTGGGCTAGCCCAGGGCTGCTTGAGGGCTCTATCACCCCTAACACCAACATCTTGGAAACGTCTTCCTTGATGCTGGCCCTGACTTTGTCAGCTACCCTGTAAACTTTCTGCTTCACAGGTAGACTGTCCCCAGTGTCCACATCATGGACGCACCAATTGGTGACTCCTGGTGTCAGGGAGAAAAGGGAGGCGAACTGTCCCAGCACCTGGCAACAGTCCCTCTGCTGCTCTAGGGTCAGGGTAGGAGAGAGGTTCACCCCCTCCACTGACCCATCATGCTCCTTTGCTGACAGGAGGTCAGGAAGAGGCTCACTCTCCTCCTCCTTCCATCATCTGTTGCAAGAAGCAAAGTTATCTCAGACCTCTCAAAGTGTGGCTTGAGGCGGTTTACATGCAGGACCCTCAAAGGCTTCCTAGGAGTCTGAAAGTCAACCAGATAGGTCACCTCACTCTTGCGCTCCACCTCATATGGACCAGTCCACTTATCTTGGAGCGCACAAGGCTCCACTGGTAACATCACCCACACTTTCTGGCCAGGCTGAAATTCGATCAGAGTGGCATTCTGGTCATGCCATCTTTTCATTTCTTCCTGGCTAGCTTCCAGGTTCGCCTGAGCGAGTTTCCTGAAGCGTTGAGTCTGGTTTCTGAAGGCCAGCACATAGCTGAACACATCTTGTGGGGTCTTACCAGGAGTTCTATCCCAACCCTCCTTCACCAGACTCAGAGGTCCTCTCACAGGGTGACCATACAGTAGTAGTAGTTCCAAGGGACTGAACCCTAAGAACTTCTGTGGTACCTCCCTGTATGAAAACATCAGGCATGGCAAAAAGACGTCCCACTTCCGTCTCATGGGTTCTGCAAGACCCTTGATCATGCCCTTCAGGGTTCGGTTGAATCTCTCAACCAACCCATTCCCTTGAGGATGGTAAGGAGTGGTGAACTTGTAACACACACCGCACTCCTCCCACAAAGATGTCATGTACTTTGAAATGAAGTTTGTACCACGATCAGAGACCACCTCTCTGGGGAACCCCACACGGGAAAAGATCCCCATCAATGCACGGCCCACCACGGGGGCTGTGATTGTCCTGAGAGGGACAGCTTCCAGGTACCGGGTGGCATGGTCCACCAAGACCAAGATAAACTTGTTGCCTAAGGCTGTCTTGGGTTCCAGTGGGCCCACAATGTCAATGCCCACTCGCTCAAAAGGGGTGCTCACGACAGGAAAGGGTTGGAGGGGAGCCTTACACTTCCCTCCACTCTTGCCATTTGCCTGGCAAGTTGGGCAAGATCTACAGTGTGTGCCAACGTGCCTTCTCATTTGGGGCCAGTAAAAGTGGATGACAAGCCTCTGAAATGTCTTGTCGCACCCCAAATGTCCTGCGAGAGGCACGTCATGAGCCAGACCCAGTAGGAAGGTCCTGAAGCACTCCGGTACCACCAGCACACAGGCTGCACCAGGCTCAGCGACCTTAGGTTCACTATATAACAATGCATCTTCCCAGTAAATCAGATGTGATCCGGACTGATCACCTGCTGCCTGGTTTGCAGCCTGTTGCCGCAAACCAATAAGAGTAGGGCACTCCATCTGTGCTCTGCAGAACTCCTCCCTGGAGGGACCCCCTTCCTGCTGCCAATGGGTCAGCTCCGGTAGGTCTCCCAGTTCGTCTACCTGCTCCCCTGTGGGCTCCAGGGCATCCCCCTCAGGGTCTGCTTCTTCCTGGACTGCAGGAACGTCTGGGGCCGGTTTCCCACACCCCCTGCCCCTCCTCTTCCTGGCAGGCAACTGGGCCACTGTTTCATGCTCGAGGTCCTCTTGATTACCCCTACTGGCTGCCATTGACCGAGTGGTCACACAGACCCACTCAGGCAGACCCAACATCTCCAAATGAGCCTGGTGTTCCACCTCCTTCCATAGGGAACTCTCCAGGTCATTTCCAAGCAGACAGTCTACAGGCATGGACAGACTAACAACGACCTTCAAGGAACCTGAGACACCCCCACTCAAAGGGAACTAGCGCCACCTTAAATAAGTGCTCAGAGTTGCCGCTGCAACTACAGGGTGAAGTACATTGGGAATAACCTGCTCTTCAGACACCCATTGACACCTGACAGATGTCACACTGGCTCCTGTGTCTCTCAGAGCCTCCACCCTCCTCCCATTGATGGTCACCCACTGCCTGTATTTCTTAGTGTTCTCAGGCAGGTAGGATCCCTGGACCATCTCTCTGTCTCCTAATGAGACAAGGGTCATAACTGCTTGCTCCCCCCCTGCACTAGGACCCAATTCCTGCCCCAGCGCTACACTCACTAACCCCTGTGACGGAGCACCAGTGGGTGCTGGGGGTGCGTTGGGGCACTTGGGATCTCTTGCAATGTGGCCTACCTGACCACATGAATAACACCTGGGGGGACCCCGGTTGTCGTGCCTGCCCTTAGGGGGCCAGGACACCTTAGGCTTGTGGGGCTGGGACTCCTTCCCCTGGGAACTGTTTTGGGGCCCTTTAGAGAACTCCTTTTGGTTACCCTTGACCCCCCCACTCTTCTGCTGGGGACCCTGCCCACGCTTGGCTGGGTTACCCACAATCCCCTTGTGGACCCTGGTGCTAGTCTAGCGGTATGCCTCCTTAGCAATCTCCATGGGATCAGTTAGTTTACTATCCAATAGATGCTGGCGCAGCTCTGGAACACACAGACTGCTCAAGTGCTCCCAACCAATTAAGTTGTACAACCCCTGGTAATCAGTTACCTTGCTGCCCTTCACCCAACCTTCCAGTGCACGGTTATACATGTTCACACATTCAACCAAAGTATGCGAATCAAGCTTTTAAAAGTTCCTGAACTTCTCTCTGTACTGCTCTGGGGTGAGTTCTCTTCTTGATGTGAAAATCCCCAGGCAATCAATAAGTCACACACCTGTCAATGACTCATATTATAACATACTTGATATAATACACTCAGTGTCATGACTAAAATATGTTAAAATATCATATGTTTATTCATATCTTTTTAAAAAACATAGTAAGACATATATATAGCAAACAATCAAAATAGGACATAATGAACACAATACATAAAAACACTAACTCCATAAGTTGTGTCAATGAACACCATAAAACAAACAATAATTGGTTCTCACAGGGACAAAGACAATAAAGAGAACAAAAGACGGTGGCTGTGTGATGGATCTTCTTCTCTATGCGCGTTTCGGCGCACTCTGCGCCTTCATCAGGAAAGCCACAAAAAATATTTACCCTATAAATTGAGTAAAAGCCAATTAAAAAATGTACTGAGACATTGAGTGTTAAATTAATAGCGAATTCTATAATCAGCTACCATTCTTCACCATTTTTATAGATTACAGACATATATATTACAGAGCTGTTCATCTGCACATGACAGAAATCACCTTGAAAAGTGAAATATTATAGAGAATAATAGATTGTAGACTTACACATTGATTCCAGTGTAATGAGTAAAGATAAAGAAACAACAACCCAGAGAAGCCAGAAAGGAAGAGAAAAGAGGCAAAAGATGATAAAGAATACATCTGTATTTAATAGTGTCATGAAAATCCAAAATAGTTTCCAAAAGTGGAAAAAGATAAACCTGTGATACTAAACGGTCCACTAACACAAAAGATAGGTCAAGCTTACTTTTCTTGATTAGAACTGGGTAACCAGCCAAAGGATAGAGGGTTACCAGGATATAAGTTCAGATCCAATTTCAAATAAAGATATATAGGCCCGTAGCCGTACAAAACCTCATTGAGTCTGCCTGCACGATCTCAGTGACGACAGTCTAGGCACGGAGACAAACATGAAAGGATACGTTAGGAGATACACTAAATACGTGATAATCATGTGTCTCATGACGTCTCTATTTAACCGTTTATGGGCAACTATACTGTCAACTCTGAGAAATACCTGAGATGTGGAATATTTTGGATCAATTCCACGAATGCGTAATTTTTTATCAGAAAAACAACAGATGTCAGCAATAATATCTACGAAGGAAAACATATCTCAGTTAACTACAGCCCATACTGGGATATTGTGACGCTGTTTAAAGGCAATAATATATTCAACCGCAATAAATACCTGGAGTATGAAATGCTTTAGATAGATTCCTACAATGCGGAATTTTATATCAATAAAGCTGTATCGACAATGATATCTACGAGAGAAAAAACACAACCCGGTTAACTGCAACCCATACTGCAGTGTTATGGATCTATTGTTGGTTTGGAATCCCCTTCAGCCCAACCTATATTTACCTAAAATAATTTAAAGGTAACTCAAGATGACGGAATTCGTGAGCGTAATTCAAATTAGAAGAGTCTGTGATAAAGGATCCTCCAGTGCTACTTAAAATAGCATACCCTAATGCAAAAAGACATAGACACGAGAAACGTGTTTAACAATAGAAATAAACACGAGAACTTGTTTAACATCAACTGTGTTATATCCAAACGGTATGTAATTCATAGTTCAAGGGAGTGCAGTCTTACCGGTCTGGCCGCGCGATGATCGAAACGTACGGCATTCGGCGTTCAAGGAAAGTAATAGATGCCGCCATCGCTCAAGATTAAATAGCCAAATGGATTCGCATGAAAAAATCATGTGACCTGTGTCGTGATCAAAATTAAAAACAGACTAACGCTTCAAAGCGAGCAAGATAATTCGAAATGGAGTCTGGGAATTGGAGTAATGGTGATAACCTATACTAGAACTGAATGATAAATGAATTATCACATCAGTTTATTCGATAGTTCACACCCGACTTCCTATTAAAACTCAAACTACATTGTATAAGAGAAATGCAGATGGAAAAAGTATCACTTACTCTGCTCAAAGATTCATATGGCTAGCGTCATAATCAAAAATGACAACAGACTAATGCCTCAAGACAGGCGAAATGATTCACATAGAGTCTGAAAAATAAAGCAATAGTTTTAACCTATACTGAAACCCAAAAGATAAAATATATATCGCATGTGATTATTTAGTGGTTGAAACCGAGCTTCCTGATGATAATTCAGATTACATTCTGTGGGGAATATCAATGTGGAGGAAGTGTCAAATACTCTCCCCCTTCTCAAATATCCAAACTAATGGATTCCAATTCGTACTCTCGTACTGAGAGCATATCGAGGGGCCACATACTAGTCCTACGGAGGCATGAAATGAAATTACTTGAATTGTACATATAATACAATACAATACGCAGATTTGGGCTGCAAAATGGGTCTCATCTATATAGTGTAGCATGCTTCAGTGATAATAAAAGAGAGAGGAAGACCTACCAAACTCAATATCCACTAAGAGTTGTTGAAAAGTATGGCATTTTCCCATGGTAATTCGCTGTTCAAGCCTCGTTTAAATGTATTTAAAGTAAATATCCAATAGACTTCTTTTTTTTTCCTTATATCGTTGCTACGATCAGTATCTACATTCTCTATTTTTTCAAGAATACGCCATTTAACATCTTTTACAGTATGACCTAAGTCTACAAAATGTTTAACTATTGGTGCGTTCAATTTTTGGGTACGAATGGCAGAACGATGTTCGGTTAGATGAGTGGCAACTGCCCGAGATGTTTCCCCAACATAACCAAGGTTACAGGGACAAACTATAAGATAGATCACATTTTTTGTTTTACAATTCCACATCTTTCTAGCACGTATAGTCTGTCCGTTGTAGACAAAATTCTCACCTTCAATTACTGTGTCGCATGATTTACAATTGGAGCATTTGTATGTACCTTTAACAGGCACATTGCCATCAAGAGATTTCTGTATTGGCGGTACAGTGCAGCTAAACCTTGAGTGTACTATAATGTCTTTAATGTTCCTATTGCTTTTATGCGCAGACAGTGGTTTCATCAATTTAGTTTGTTGGTCAGGGTCACGATTAAGAATGTGCCAGTTGGAATTGACAATTTATTTAATTTTTTCATTCATTGTTGAATGTTTCGTGATGCAGACCAGTTGTTTGGACTTCGAGTGGGTAGTACTCTGTAGTAAGTGATCTCGGTCATAAAATCTAGCACATTTAAGTGATTCTCTAATGAGGCGATGAGGATAACCTCTAGCGATAAACTTCGCCTTCATTGCAATAGCTTGTGTATCAAAATCCGATAAATTAGTGCAATTGTGGCGAAGTCGCAAAATTGTCCAAATGGAATTCTTTGTTTCTACGCACGAGGGTGGTAGCTATTAAAATGTAACAAAGTATTACGTGCAGTAGGTTTGACGTAAAGATCTACTTCAAGTCGGTCTGATTTATGTCGAATTAAAATGTCCAAGAATTCAACTTGATGTTGACTCGTGTGTGCCGTGAATTTTAAATTAGTATCTGTAAGATTTAACCAAATCAAAAATTCATTAAGAGTTTCTTCAATATCAGTCCAAATAAAAAAGATGTCATCAATATATCTTGACCAATGTTGGATTGACTCGAAAAAGGGGGCAATTTCGTTATATATGAATTAGGTTTCAAACAGAGCCATGTAAATATTGGCTACCGATGGTGCCACAGATGCGCCCATACTTACCCCTTTGGTCTGTTTGAACAGATTGTTACCAAATTCAAAAGTATTTTCAGTTAAGACTATTTCGAGACAATCCAAGACGAAAGATTTTGGACATGGAACATTGAATTTGTCAATGAACCAAGCCACTGCCTGTATAGCTTCAATCTGAGGGATATTGCTATATAATGACTCTATATCTAGAGTTACAAGGATATTATTGTGTGGTTTGAATGGCAGGTTTTCGACTTTGTTAATCATATCTCTCGTATCTTTAATATACGATGGAATATTAGGTATAAATGGACGAATCCAATTGTCCACATAACGAGAGAGAGGTTCAGTCACTGATCCGATTGTGGAAACTATCGGATGATACGGAGGGTCTACGCTGTTCTTGTGTATTTTAGGTACCCCGTAAATACAAGGCATTTTACCTTTGGAGCTATTCAGATATTCTAGCTCCTTTTTGGTAATTTGTCCTTGTTCAAACGCATTGGTTGTCCGCGATTTAACTCTCAGACTGACTTTGCCAGTTGGATTTCTAGTCAGTTTGGTGTAAAATTGACCATCTCCAAGAAGAGTGAGCATCTTCTGCTCATAAGCATTCGTATCAATGACGACAATGCCGCCACCTTTGTCACAATTTTTTATGGTGAAATTTTTATTATCAGCAAAGGATTTGAGAGACTGAAATTCCTCTTTATTTAGATTATAGAGAAGTTTAGGGACAAAGCGTAGCGCTTGATCTAGGCGGTTCAAGACAGTGTGTTCGAATACTGCCACTTCAGGACCTACCTGGTCAAGAGAGGGAAAGAATGTAGATTCAATCGATAGTTCTGTATAACTCGATAAGTCGGGAGTCAATCGTTCTTCATGCTCAAAGAACTTTTGAAGTCTAATCTTTCGAAAAAAAGACATAATGTCTGTGTAGAGTTCAAATACATTCACTTGAGTATGTGGGACATAAGATAGCCCTCTAGAGAGTAGATTTAATCCAGCCATGTCAAGGGTTGTAGATGATAAATTTTAAATTGGTATAGTTTCTTTTATCGCCAATACTGTCTCTTCCTGGTTTCCAGCATGTGTTGGTTGTCTGGCTGGAAATGTTGGTTCGAGTAATTCCCTCTGACTTGGGGTTGGGAACGTACTCTTTGTCGCCTGCGGCGAGTGCCTTGCTGAGCTAAAAAAGGAGGCCTAACTGTCTGATTCGAAGCAAAGGAATGATATGGTCCCTGTTGTTCGTAGAAGTATGTATTACTTTCACCATCCGAATCTGAAGTATCTGAAAAGGTCAGAACTTGTTGAGTTCTAGGGTTATTTTCATTTGTGTACTGGTTGTGTTTATAATAGTTCCCACTCAGATACGGATACGTTTTTTCTAGCGAATTGTATCGTATGTCTTTTTTGAGTTTATCAGTTTTCCGCTTAGTTAAATACTCTGTAAAAGACATCAGATCTTTTCTGCTTCTTCTAATTTCCTTTTTGCTTCATCACGAGCGTTAGATTTTCTTATTGTCTCTTCTAACTCTGCTAGTTCATTTTTAAGGGCTAATACTAACTCTTTTGCTGTTTGAATGATTAATATCATTAGGTCTCTGGAGCACCGGTTAGCTATGATGCTCCATTTTTCTAAAACAAATTCTAAATTCAACAAATAGACCTGGAATAACTACGAACTCTCAGACCCTGTGGTATAACACCTGCCTTCAAATAATCTAGCATGAACTCACCGTGTGCTTCCATTCTTTTAATCTTCTTTTTGAGATTCGTAAGTTTAATTAGATCATCATTATCTTGAATAGATGTTTTAGAAATGTTACTAAATGAACTACTAGTGCCTACCAAAGTGGCAAATTCTTCATCCGTAAATCCGAAGGTTTTCAGCTGATCCATAATGATGTTAATTCTGACTCACTGATGAGTATTATATAAAACAAAATGAAATTGCTAATCAAGGATAAAACAAGAAAAATGTGCAAGGGAAAAAAAGAAGGAGAGAAAAATAGAAGAAAAAAGAGAAAAAAGAAAATACAATAACTTAAACTTAAAAAAATGGAAAAATATTTAACAAGTGTCACAAACAATGAAACATCATTAAATAAAAATCAATTTCAGTGGTGAAGAGCAAGTAGTCAGCACAATAATACAGACAATGATGACAGCAAAGAACAGTCCCGCACAGACAAGCTGTGGGTATATTAATGCAAGTAAATCGGACCCTCTGTCAATACTACAAATTCCTAGGGCAGGGCAATAATACTCTTGAGGTGAAAATCCCCAGGCAATCAGTAAATCACACACCTGTCAATGACTCATATTATAACATACTTGATATAATACACTCAGTGTCACTACTAAAATATGTTAAAATATCATATGTTTATTCATATCTTTTTAAAAAACATAGTAAGACATATATAGCAAACAATCAAAATAGGACATAATGAACACAATACATAAAAACACTAACTCCTCCTTTTTTTCTGAGGCAAGATGACGTCTACTGGTTGGACGTGTGAGTGAGAGGCTCCCGTCAAGCGTCCACCCTACCTGCGAGCATTAGGAAGAACAGGCTTTAACGCGGAGCGCTCGTCAGCTGGCAGAAGGAGAAACTTACGGGGGGTTTATGGAGAAAAGTTTTCTTTTTTGAGAAGGCGATGAAAACGGACATGGTGTGGGATAAATAAAAAAAGAAAAAGCGCCTTAGTCTCCAGCCTCTCCCATTACAGCATTGCCATAAGAAGGACTGAATGCGAAGCTCAAATCTAAAACGCTTTCACCTGTGGAAATCGGCTGCGCCGCAGAGGGAACCGGCAGGCTGGGGCATTGACAGCGTTTGAAGCGGCAGCTGCCGCGGCAACGGCATTTATCGCGGAGTAGATGCGAGTGGTTTGATATACCACACAGAGGTATTTTCAGTATGCTGGCGTCCTGGCGTGCAGGAAATCAGCACAGCCAGGCTACTCAAGTGACAACTCTAGTGTGGATTTGCTGGACTTGCTGACATCGGCGACGGAGAGGTCAGTAATATTTTGTTGAATGTGACTTTTTTTTCTGATTTAAGGGCTATTACGACCTCTACAGGTCTGAGTATAGCTCGCGACCCTCTGGGAGATTTACTCACGGACCCAGCTGTCTGTAGCGTGGGTAAGGTCAAGGGAGAGAGCGACCTTTGTAGCGGAGGGCCTGAAGCGGGGTAAAGTGGATTAATATGCCTCCCAAAACAGCCCAAGGTGGAAAGACCAGAGCTACTGCCGAGCCGGTAGCGGGGACGAGAGCAGCGTTGGTAGGGCGCACTGCTAGAGGAGCGATGGATGGCAATGGTCTAGAGGGTTCTCTAGATATGGGACTGCAGGAAAGGCGACAGGAAGGTGAACAAGACTTGGAGCAAGGAGGGGTACGTAAAAGGTACCTCAGATATTCCTACCAACCAGCAGGAAAAGCAGGCAATCCCGTCTGTATCTAAGCCTGTGTTAGAGGCGGCAGGAGACATACAAAGTACTGCTGACAAGGCCAACATTACGGGACAGTCCGGCACAGGGGGCTACAGTGGTGGGAGATAAAAAAATAATAATAATAGGATAACAACTGATATCAGCATAGAGGATGGAACAGAGGAGATCGAGATAGAAAAACTGCGGACAACATGAATAAGGAAAATGACCTAGGAGGGAAGTTCTTCTCCCTTTCAGAACCTTCGGATACATCAGATGACAAAGAAGAACTTGGGCATAAGACAAGTGTTTTAGAGGGCTCCTTAACAAGTATAGGCAGCGATCCTAATGACACAAATTGGGAAGTGGATAATCAGGAGGTATCCACTGTGAGGAAACAAATGTTGCTTATTGAAAGTGGGGCCCCGTCTGAAGGGACGGAGACTTGTTGTGTGGGATTTTTCCCCGTCAGTCGAAGGGTCCCCGTTAGGGGCGGATCAAGCCGTGGGGGGGGCAACAGAAACATCAGATGGAGAAATCTCTTTGGAATCTATTTATAGATGTATGTTGGATCATAGAGTGGAGACAAGTGCGGAGAACTCAAAAACCCATGCAGCCTGTCGCAAGTTGCAAAACACTGTAAGAAGAATGGCTAAAACATGTAACGATTTTACTGAAAGAATGGTCGAAGCAGAGACACGTATATCTGCGCTAGAAGATCAAATGGAAGTACAGAAAGTCGCTACAGAAGTAATCCGAGCCAATAAAGAGGATGTTCACTCTAAACTTGTGGATTTGGAAAACAGACTTCGCAGAAATAATCTTAGAATACTAGGGGTCCCGGAGGGGGTTGAGGGGCAGGATGTACGTAGGTTTGTGATAGATTTATTTGCTGAGGCTTTCCCTGAATTGACGGAGTGGAATTGGGCGACTGAACTGCAAAGAGCACATAGGTTTCCATTTAAGCAGCGAGTATTGCAAGCAGGCCATTCTGAACCGCGACCACGGGCGATTTTGATTTCTTTGAATAATTTTCTGGTGAGGCAGGCTGTTTATGATTTGGCACGACCCGATAAGAAGCGGACAGGGAAG
This sequence comes from Calotriton arnoldi, assembly GCA_963921515.1. Taxonomy (NCBI): domain Eukaryota; kingdom Metazoa; phylum Chordata; class Amphibia; order Caudata; family Salamandridae; genus Calotriton; species Calotriton arnoldi. The sequence continues at coordinate 1,906,351 of CAWUFW010000441.1, forward strand.
AGTATGCAATTTTTTGTTAGACCCGACTACTGCCACTCTACAGTGGAGAAACGGTGGCAGATGCGTCAATTAATGCGTCCTTTTCAGGCAAAAGGGGCACAAGTTTTTTTGCTAAATCCCGCTACACTTAAGGTATTGTGCAAAGGTCAGACCAGATTTTTTACATCAGAGGTCCAAACTAAAGACTATCTGATGTCCAAATGAACAAACCCCTGTTCTCTGGACTTTGTTTTTGTCGTCTTCTGGCCGCGTAGTAATGATGTAAAGACAATCTGTTCATGGACAAGAAATGTAATGTGAATATAGTTAAATGTTTCCTACCAAGATATCAAATGTGTGGCCAGGATTAAGTTGGGGGGTAGAGTGGACGCAGGGCTGCTGGCTTCCAGCATGTGTTGGTTGTCTGGCTGGAAATGTTGGTTCGAGTAATTCCCTCTGACTTGGGGTTGGGAACGTACTCTTTGTCGCCCGCGGCGAGTGCCTTGCTGAGCTAAAAAAGGAGGCCTAACTGTCTGATTCGAAGCAAAGGAATGATATGGTCCCTGTTGTTCGTAGAAGTATGTATTACTTTCACCATCCGAATCTGAAGTATCTGAAAAGGTCCGAACTTGTTGAGTTCTAGGGTTATTTTCATTTGTGTACTGGTTGTGTTTATAATAGTTCCCACTCAGATACGGATAAGTTTTTTCTAGCGAATTGTATGGTATGTCTTTTTTGAGTTTATCAGTTCTCCGCTTAGTTAAATACCCTGTAAAAGACATCAGATCTTTTTCTGCTTCTTCTAATTTCCTTTTGCTTCATCACGAGCGTTAGATTTTCTTATTGTCTCTTCTAACTCTGCTAGTTCATTTTTAAGGGCTAATACTAACTCTTTTGCTGTTTGAATGATTAATATCATTAGGTCTCTGGAGCACCGGTTAGCTATGATGCTCCATTTTTCTAAAAAAAATTCTAAATTCAACAAATAGACCTAGAATACTACGAACTCTCAGACCCTGTGGTATAACACCTGCCTTCAAATAATCTAGCATGAACTCACCGTGTGCTTCTATTCTTTTAATCTTCTTTTTGAGATTCGTAAGTTTAATTAGATCATCATTATCTTGAATAGATGTTTTAGAAATGTTACTAAATGAACTACTAGTGCCTACCAAAGTGCAAGTTCTTCATCCGTAAATACAAAGGTTTTGAGCTGATCCATAATGATGTTAATTCTGACTCACTGATTAGTATAATATAAAACAAAATGAAATTGCTAATCAAGGATAAAACAAGACAAATGTGCAAGGGAAAAAAAGAAGTAGAGAAAAATAGAAGAAAAAAGAGAAAAAAGAAAATACAATAACTTAAACTTAAAAAAATGGGAAAATATTTAACAAGTGTCACAAACAATGAAACATCATTAAATAAAAATCAATTTCAGTGGTGAAGAGCAAGTAGTCAGCACAATTATACAGACAATGATGACAGCAAAGAACAGTCCCGCACAGACCAGTTGTGGGTATATTAATGCAAGTAAATCGGACCCCCTGTCAATACTACAAATTCCTAGGGCAGGGCAATAATACTCTTGAGGTGAAAATCCCCAGGCAATCAATAAGTCACACACCTGTCAATGACTCATATTATAACATACTTGATATAATACACTCAGTGTCACTACTAAAATATGTTAAAATATCATGTTTATTCATATCTTTTAAAAAACATAGTAAGACATATATATAGCAAACAATCAAAATAGGACATAATGAACACAATACATAAAAACACTAACTCCATAAGTTGTGTCAATGAACACCATAAAACAAACAATAATTGGTTCTCACAGGGACAAAGACAATAAAGAGAACAAAAGACGGTGGCTGTGTGATGAATCTTCTTCTCTACGCGCATTTCGGCGCACTCTGCGCCTTCATCAGGAAAGCCACAAAAAATATTTTCCCTATAAATTGAGTAAAAGCCAATTAAAAAATGTACTGAGACACTGAGGGGCCGATTCCGATCTCGGCCGGTAGGGCTCCGAATCGGATTCGGCTTTACCGGATCCGATTCGGAGCCCTGTTTCCCGACCGAACCGTACGCGGGTCCGGCCGAGCGAGTACGATGCGAAATCGCCGACCGACTCGTCCGGGCGTCCCGACCGCTCCGACCGACTCGCTCGGACTCGACTCGCACCGCGCAATGGAGACGTTTCCCGGCCGGGTAAGTACGATGCGCGCCGCGAGCAGTCCGACCGAGCCGCGCACTCCGGCTCGTAAGAGCTGTCGGAGCCGTACTTTGGGGATCCGTGTCGGACCCCCTGTACGCGTAGCCGCGCGAGTCGCACACAGGGGGACCCATGGGTCCCCCTACCTGTGCGTGTACGGCGCGAATCGCTTCGCCGCGTACCCGCTGTAGGGGGCGCCTTGTCCGACTCGCACCCATTGAGTCAATGGGAGCCCGCGTACGCGTTGTACGACCGGCTCCCATTGACTTCAATGGGAGTCCGACCGACTCGAGTCCGATAACATACGGACGCATCGTACTCGTTCGGTCGGACTGCACGGGTCCGATTCGGTCGGAAATCTCTCCGGGTCCGGCTCGGTCGGAGAAATTTCCGGCCCGAATCGGAATCGACCCCTGAGTGTTAAATTAATAGTGAATTCTATAATCAGCTACCATTCTTCACCATTTTTATAGATTACAGACATATATATTACAGAGCTGTTCATCTACACATGACAGAAATCACCTTGAAAAGTGAAATATTATAGAGAATAATAGATTGTAGACTTACACATTGATTCCAGTGTAATGAGTAAAGAGAAAGAAACCACAACCCAGAGAAGCCAGAAAGGAAGAGAAAAGAGGCAAAAGATGATAAAGAATACATCTGTATTTAATAGTGTCATGAAAATCTAAAATAGTTTCCAAAAGTGGAAAAAGATAAACCCGTGATACTAAACGGTCAACTAACACAAAAGATAGGTCAAGCTTACTTTTTTTGATTAGAACTGGGTAACCAGCCAAAAGATAGAGGGTTACCAGGATATAAGTTCAGATCCAATTTCAAATAAAGATATATAGGCCCGTAGCCGTACAAAACCTCATTGAGTGTGCCTGCACGATCTCAGTGACGACAGTCTAGGCACGGAGACAAACATGAAAGGATACGTTAGGAGATACACTAATTACGTGATAATCATGTGTCTCGTGATGTCTCTATTTAACCGTTTATGGGCAACTATACTGTCAACTCTGAGAAATACCTGAGATGTGGAATATTTTGGATCAATTCCACGAATGCGTAATTTTTTATCAGAAAAACAACAGATGTCAGCAATGATATCTACGAAGGAAAACATATCTCAGTTAACTACAGCCCATACTGGGATATTGTGACGCTGTTTAAAGGCAATAATATATTCAACCGCAATAAATACCTGGAGTATGAAATGCTTTAGATAGATTCCTACAATGCAATTTTATATCAATAAAGCTGTATCGACAATGATATCTACGAGAGAAAAACACAACCCGGTTAACTGCAACCCATACTGCAGTGTTAGGGATCTATTGCTGGTTTGGAATCCCCTTCAGCCCAACCTATATGTACCTAAAATAATTTAAAGGTAACTCAAGATGACGGAATTCGTGAGCGTAATTCAAATTAGAAGAGTCTGTGATAAAGGATCCTCCAGTGCTACTTAAAATAGCATACCCTAATGCAAAAAGACATAGACACGAAAACGTGCTTAACAATAGAAATAAACACAAGAACTTGTTTAACATCAACTGTGTTATATCCAAACGGTATGTAATTCATAGTTCAAGGGAGTGCAGTCTTACCGGTCTGGGCGCGCGATGATCGAAACATGCGGCATACGGCGTTCAAGGAAAGTAACAGATGCCGCCATCGCTCAAGATTAAATAGCCAAATGGATTCGCATGAAAAAATCATGTGACTTGTGTCGTGATCAAAATTAAAAACAGACTAACGCTTCAAAGCGAGCAAGATAATTCGAAATGGAGTCTGGGAATTGGAGTAATGGTGATAACCTATACTAGAACTGAACGATAAATGAATTATCACATCAGTTTATTCGATAGTTCACACCCGACTTCCTATTAAAACTCGAACTACATTGTATAAGAGAAATGCAGATGGAAAAAGTATCACTTACTCTGCTCAAAGATTCATATGGCTAGCGTCATAATCAAAAATGACAACAGACTAACGCCTCAAGACAGGCGAAATGATTCACATAGAGTCTGAAAAATAAAGCAATAGTTTTAACCTATACTGAAACTCAAAAGATAAAATACATATCGCATGTGATTATTTAGTGGTTGAAACCGAGCTTCCTGATGATAATTCAGATTACATTCTGTGGGGAATATCAATGTGGAGGAAGTGTCAAATACTCTCCCCCTTCTCAAATATCCAAACTAATGGATTCCAATTCGTACTCTCGTACTGAGAGCATATCGAGGGGCCACATACTAGTCCTACGGAGGCATGAAATGAAATGACTTGAATTGTACATATAATACAATACAATACGCAGATTTGGTCTGCAAAATGGGTCTCATCTATATAGTGTAGCATGCTTCAGTGATAATAAAAGAGAGAGGAAGACCTAACAAACTCAATATCCACTAAGAGTTGTTGAAAAGTATGTAAATCTAACTCTTTCTGGGTTTCTTGAAAGCCACAGCTTGCTTCTTCCTCCCAAACCGGGTTTCGCCCGCGCCAAAGTACTGAAACCGCTCTACTGGCAGTGATAGAGGAAAGCAGGAAAATCCTGGACTCAGGAGGCTCTGCGGCCATTCTACTCCTGGACCTGAGCGCCGCATTTGATACGGTGAATCACCCGATTCTGATCCGGCGGCTCAGGAATATAGGAGTGGATGGAACGGCTCTTCTATGGCTATCCTCATTTCTGGAGGGGAGAACCTTTCAGGTTTTTGACGAAAACATTGTATCTAAATCCACCCTTTTGCCGAGTGGTGTGCCACAGGGCTCTTCCCTGAGCCCGACTCTCTTCAATGTTTATATGTCCCCTCTGGCAGCCATAGTAGCCCCTCATGGAATCCGGATGATTACCTACGCCGATGACACCCAATTGGTGGTCGGGCTTAATCAATCAGATTTAAAAACCCATGCCCTGAACTCATGCTTAAATGATATCGCCAGCTGGATGGATGCCTCCCAGCTGAAGCTTAACGGAGGAAAAACTGAGATTATGATTCTGGGCAACACTCTCAGTTTCAACCCTATTATGATGTGGCCCCCCAGCATGGGCCCAGCCCCAGTCCCGAAAGCAGAGATTAAGAGCCTCGGTGTATGGATGGAGCAAGACCTAAGCCTTAGGACCCAGGCCAGAAAAACGGCAGCCCTCTGTTATGGTCTACTCAGAATGGCCCAAAAAGTTCTGCCCCTCCTTCCTTTCGAGACCAGGAAAGTACTGGTCCAATCATTAATACTCTCGAGACTGGACTATGGAAACGCTCTGTCTCTGGGTGCCCCCATCTCTGCGGTCACAAAACTCCAATCAGTACAAAATAGTGCAGCAAGACTCCTGATGGGTACTACCAATAGACTCTCAGCAAAACCGGCCCTTCGCTCCCTTCACTGGCTCCCGGTTCAGGAACGGATCAGGTTCAAGGCTCTGTGTTTGGTACATAAGTCAATGCAGGGACTTGGTCCACCTATTATTTCCAGCATGATTCGTCCATATAAAGCCAACCGGAATCTCCGATCAGATGATCTGTACCTGGCAGAGATTCCCAGGATCAAGAAATCTAGGAGTGGCGGTAGACTCTTTTCTTATAATGCCTCCAAACTCTGGAACTCCCTGCCTCTCCACCTCCGCACAATCCATGACCATCTGGTTTTCCGGAAGCAATTAAAGACCATGCTCTTCCCCTAGCCTTCTGCCCTCCCCCGTGTCAGTTATTAGCGCTGGGATGCTTCCGGGTAGCCATGCGCTCTATAAATGTCTTTTCCTTCCTTTCCTTCCTTCCATTTTCCCATGGTAATTCGCTGTTCAAGCCTCGTTTAAATGTATTTAAAGTAAATATACAATAGACTTCTCTTTTTTTCCTTATATCGTTGCTACGGTCAGTATCTACATTCTCTATTTTTTCAAGAATACGCCATTTAGCATCTTATACAGTATGACTTAAGTCTACAAAATGTTTAACTATTGGTGCGTTCAATTTTTGGGTACGAATGGCAGAACGATTTTCGGTTAGACGAGTGGCAACTGCCCGAGATGTTTCCCCAACATAACCAAGGTTACAGGGGCAAACTGTAAGATAAATCACATTTTTTGTTTTACAATTCCACATCTTTCTAGCACGTATAGTCTGTCCATTGTAGACAAAATTCTCACCTTCAATTACTGTGTCGCATGATTTACAATTGGAGCATTTGTATGTACCTTTAACAGGCACATTGCCATCAAGAGATTTCTGTATTGGCGGTACCGTGCAGCTAAACCTTGAGTGTACTATAATGTCTTTAATGTTCCTATTGCTTTTATGCGCAGACAGTGGTTTCATCAATTTAGTTTGTTGGTCAGGGTCACGATTAAGAATGTGCCAGTTGGAATTGACAATTTGTTTAATTTTTTCATTCATTGTTGATTGTTTCGTGATGCAGACCAGTTGTTTGGACTTCGAGTGGGTAGTACTCTGTAGTAAGTGGTCTCGGTCATAAAATCTAGCACATTTAAGTGATTCTCTAATGAGGCGATGAGGATAACCTCTAGCGATAAACTTCGCCTTCATTGCAATAGCTTGTGTATCAAAATCTGATAAATTAGTGCAATTGTGGCGAAGTCGCAAAAATTGTCCGAATGGAATTCTTTGTTTCTGCGCACGAGGGTGGTAGCTATTAAAATGTAACAAAGTATTACGTGCAGTAGGTTTGACGTAAAGATCTACCTCAAGTCGGTCTGATTTATGTCGAATTAAAATGTCCAAGAATTCAACTTGATGTTGACTCGTGTGTGCCGTGAATTTTAAATTAGTATCTGTAAGATTTAACCAAATCAAAAATTCATTAAGAGTTTCTTCAATATTAGTCCAAATAAAAAGATGTCATCAATATATCTTGACCAATGTTGGATTGACTCGAAAAGGGGGCAATTTCGTTATATATGAATTAGGTTTCAAACAGAGCCATGTAAATATTGGCTACCGATGGTGCCACAGATGCGCCCATACTTACCCCTTTGGTCTGTTTGAACAGATTGTTACCAAATTCAAAAGTATTTTCAGGTAAGACTATTTCGAGACAATCCAAGACGAAAGATTTTGGACATGGAACATTGAATTTGTCAATGAACCAAGCCACTGCCTGTTTAGCTTCAATCTGAGGGATATTGCTATATAATGACTCTATATCTAGAGTTACAAGGATATTATTGTGTGGTTTGAATGGCAGGTTTTCGACTTTGTTAATCATATCTCTCGTATCTTTAATATACAATGGAATATTAGGTATAAATGGACGAATCCAATTGTCCACATAACGAGAGAGAGGTTCAGTCACTGATCCGATTGTGGAAACTATCGGATGATACGGAGGGTCTACGCTGTTCTTGTGTATTTTAGGTACCCCGTAAATACAAGGCATTTTACCTTTGGAGCTATTCAGATATTCTAGCTCCTTTTTGGTAATTTGTCCTTGTTCAAACGCATTGGTTGTCCGCGATTTAACTCTCGGACTGACTTTTCCAGTTGGATTTCTAGTCAGTTTGGTGTAAAATTGACCATCTCCAAGAAGAGTGAGCATCTTCTGCTCATAAGCATTCGTATCAATGACGACAATGCCGCCACCTTTGTCACAATTTTTTATGGTGACATTTTTATTATCAGCAAAGGATTTGAGAGACTGAAATTCCTCTTTATTTAGATTATAGAGAAGTTTAGGGACAAAGCGTAGCGCTTGATCTAGGCGGTTCAAGACAGTGTGTTCGAATACTGCCAATTCAGGACCTACCTGGTCAAGAGAGGGAAAGAACGTAGATTGAATCGATAGTTCTGTATAACTCGATAAGTCGGGAGTCAATCGTTCTTCATGCTCAAAGAACTTTTGAAGTCTAATCTTTCGAAAAAAGACATAATGTCTGTGTAGAGTTCAAATACATTCACTTGAGTATGTGGGACATAAGATAGCCCTCTAGAGAGTAGATTTAATCCAGCCATGTCAAGGGTTGTAGATGATAAATTTTAAATTGGTATAGTTTCTTTTATCGCCAATACTGTCTCTTCCTGGTTTCCAGCATGTGTTGGTTGTCTGGCTGGAAATGTTGGTTCGAGTAATTCCCTCTGACTTGGGGTTGGGAACGTACTCTTTGTCGCCTGCGGCGAGTGCCTTGCTGAGCTAAAAAAGGAGGCCTAACTGTCTGATTCGAAGCAAAGGAATGATATGGTCCCTGTTGTTCGTAGAAGTATGTATTACTTTCACCATCCGAATCTGAAGTATCTGAAAAGGTCAGAACTTGTTGAGTTCTAGGGTTATTTTCATTTGTGTACTGGTTGTGTTTATAATAGTTCCCACTCAGATACGGATACGTTTTTTCTAGCGAATTGTATGGTATGTCTTTTTTGAGTTTATCAGTTTTCCGCTTAGTTAAATACTCTGTAAAAGACATCAGATCTTTTTCTACTTCTTCTAATTTCCTTTTTGCTTCATCACGAGCGTTAGATTTTCTTATTGTCTCTTCTAACTCTGCTAGTTCATTTTTAAGGGCTAATACTAACTCTTTTGCTGTTTGAATGATTAATATCATTAGGTCTCTGGAGCACCGGTTAGCTATGATGCTCCATTTTTCTAAAAAAATTCTAAGTTCAACAAATAGACCTGGAATACTACGAACTCTCAGACCCTGTGGTATAACACCTGCCTTCAAATAATCTAGCATGAACTCACCGTGTGCTTCCATTCTTTTAATCTTCTTTTGAGATTCGTAAGTTTAATTAGATCATCATTATCTTGAATAGATGTTTTAGAAATGTTACTAAATGAACTACTAGTGCCTACCAAAGTGGCAAATTCTTCATCCGTAAATCCGAAGGTTTTCAGCTGATCCATAATGATGTTAATTCTGACTCACTGATGAGTATAATATAAAACAAAATGAAATTGCTAATCAAGGATAAAACAAGAAAAATGTGCAAGGGAAAAAAAGAAGGAGAGAAAAATAGAAGAAAAAAGAAGAAAAAAGAGAAAAAGAAAATACAATAACTTAAACTTAAAAAATGGAAAATATTTAACAAGTGTCACAAACAATGAAACATCATTAAATAAAAATCAATTTCAGTGGTGAAGAGCAAGTAGTCAGCACAATTATACAGACAATGATGACAACAAAGAACAGTCCCGCACAGACAAGCTGTGGGTATATTAATGCAAGTAAATCGGACCCCCTGTCAATACTACAAATTCCTAGGGCAGGGCAATAATACTCTTGAGGTGAAAATCCCCAGGCAATCAATAAGTCACACACCTGTCAATGACTCATTTTATAACATACTTGATATAATACACTCAGTGTCACTACTAAAATATGTTAAAATATCATATGTTTATTCATATCTTTTTAAAAAACATAGTAAGACATATATAGCAAACAATCAAAATAGGACATAATAAACACAATACATAAAAACACTAACTCCTCCTTTTTTTCCGAGGCAAGATGGCGTCTACTGGTTGGATGTGTGAGTGAGAGGCTCCCGTCAAGCGTCCACCCTACCTGCGAGCATTAGGAAGAACAGGCTTTAACGCGGAGCGCTCGTCAGCTGGCAGAAGGAGAAACTTACGGGGGGTTTATGGAGAAAAGTTTTCGTTTTTGAGAAGGCGATGAAAACGGACATGGTGTGGGATAAATAAAAAAAGAAAAAGCGCCTTAGTCTCCAGCCTCTCCCATTACAGCATTGCCATAAGAAGGACTGAATGCGAAGCTCAAATCTAAAACGCTTTCACCTGTGGAAATCGGCTGCGCCGCAGAGGGAACCGGCAGGCTGGGGGATTGACAGCGTTTGAAGCGGCAGCTGCCGCGGCAACGGCATTTATCGCGGAGGAGATGCGAGTGGTTTGATATACCACGCAGAGGTATTTTCAGTATGCTGGCGTCCTGGCGTGCAGGAAATCGGCACAGCCAGGCTACTCAAGTGACAACTCTAGTGTGGATTTGCTGGACTTGCTGACATCGGCGACGGAGAGGTCAGGTCTAATATTTTGTTGAATGTGACTTTTTTTTCTGATTTAAGGGCTATTACGAACTCTACAGGTCTGAGTATAGCTCGCGACCCTCTGGGAGATTTACTCACGGACCCAGCTGTCTGTAGCGTGGGTAAGGTCAAGGGAGAGAGCGACCTTTGTAGCGGAGGGCCTGAAGCGGGGTAAAGTGGATTAATATGCCTCCCAAAACAGCCCAAGGTGGAAAGACCAGAGCTACTGCCGAGCCGGTAGCGGGGACGAGAGCAGCGTTGGTAGGGCGCGCTGCTAGAGGAGCGATGGATGGCAATGGTCTAGAGGGTTCTCTAGATATGGGACTGCAGGAAAGGCGACAGGAAGGTGAACAAGACTTGGAGCAAGGAGGGGTACGTAAAAAGGTACCTCAGATATTCCTACCAACCAGCAGGAAAAAGCAGGCAATCCCGTCTGTATCTAAGCCTGTGTTAGAGGCAGCAGGAGACATACAAAGTACTGCTGACAAGGCCAACATTACGGGACAGTCCGACACAGGGGGGGCTACAGTGGTGGGAGATAAAAAAAATAATAATAATAGGATAACAACTGATATCAGCATAGAGGATGGAACAGAGGAGATCGAGATAGAAAAAACTGCGGACAACATGAATAAGGAAAATGACCTAGGAGGGAAGTTCTTCTCCCTTTCAGAACCTTCGGATACATCAGATGACGAAGAAGAACTTGGGCATAAGACAAGTGTTTTAGAGGGCTCCTTAACAAGTATAGGCAGCGATCCTAATGACACAAATTGGGAAGTGGATAATCAGGAGGTATCCACTGTGAGGAAACAAATGTTGCTTATTGAAAGTGGGGCCCCGTCTGAAGGGACGGAGACTTGTTGTGTGGGATTTTTCCCCGTCAGGCGAAGGGTCCCCGTTAGGGGCGGATCAAGCCATGGGGGGGGGCAACAGAAACATCAGATGGAGAAATCTCTTTGGAATCTATTTATAGATGTATGTTGGATCATAGAGTGGAGACACGTGCGGAGAACTCAAAAACCCATGCAGCCTGTCGCAAGTTGCAAAACACTGTAAGAAGAATGGCTAAAACATGTAACGATTTTACTGAAAGAATGGTCGAAGCAGAGACACGTATATCTGCGCTAGAAGATCAAATGGAAGTACAGAAAGTCGCTACGGAAGTAATCTGAGCCAATAAAGAGGATGTTCACTCTAAAATTGTGGATTTGGAAAACAGACTTCGCAGAAATAATCTTAGAATACTAGGGGTCCCGGAGGGGGTTGAGGGGCAGGATGTACGTAGGTTTGTGATAGATTTATTTGCTGAGGCTTTCCCTGAATTGACGGAGTGGAATTGGGCGACTGAACTGCAAAGAGCACATAGGTTTCCATTTAAGCAGCGAGTATTGCAAGCAGGCCATTCTGAACCGCGACCACGGGCGATTTTGATTTCTTTGAATAATTTTCTGGTGAGGCAGGCTGTTTATGATTTGGCACGACCCGATAAGAAGCGGACAGGGAAGGGTATGCAATTTTTGTTAGACCCGACTACTGCCACTCTACAGTGGAGAAACGGTGGCAGATGCGTCAATTAATGCGTCCTTTTCAGGCAAAAGGGGCACAAGTTTTTTTGCTAAATCCCGCTACACTTAAGGTATTGTGCAAAGGTCAGACCAGATTTTTTACATCAGAGGTCCAAGCTAAAGACTATCTGATGTCCATATGAACAAACCCCTGTTCTCTGGACTTTGTTTTTGTCGTCTTCTGGCCGCGTAGTAATGATGTAAAGACAATCTGTTCATGGACAAGAAATGTAATGTGAATATAGTTAAATGTTTCCTACCAAGATATCAAATGTGTGGCCAGGATTAAGTTGGGGGGTAGAGTGGACGCAGGGCTGCTGGCTTCCAGCATGTGTTGGTTGTCTGGCTGGAAATGTTGGTTCGAGTAATTCCCTCTGACTTGGGGTTGGGAACGTACTCTTTGTCGCCCGCGGCGAGTGCCTTGCTGAGCTAAAAAAGGAGGCCTAACTGTCTGATTCGAAGCAAAGGAATGATATGGTCCCTGTTGTTCGTAGAAGTATGTATTACTTTCACCATCCGAATCTGAAGTATCTGAAAAGGTCCGAACTTGTTGAGTTCTAGGGTTATTTTCATTTGTGTACTGGTTGTGTTTATAATAGTTCCCACTCAGATACGGATAAGTTTTTTCTAGGGAATTGTATGGTATGTCTTTTTTGAGTTTATCAGTTCTCCGCTTAGTTAAATACTCTGTAAAAGACATCAGATCTTTTTCTGCTTCTTCTAATTTCCTTTTTGCTTCATCAAGAGCGTTAGATTTTCTTATTGTCTCTTCTAACTCTGCTAGTTCATTTTTAAGGGCTAATACTAACTCTTTTGCTGTTTGAATGATTAATATCATTAGGTCTCTGGAGCACCGGTTAGCTATGATGCTCCATTTTTCTAAAAAAAATTCTAAATTCAACATATAGACCTGGAATACTACGAACTCTCAGACCCTGTGGTATAACACCTGCCTTCAAATAATCTAGCATGAACTCACCGTGTGCTTCTATTCTTTTAATCTTCTTTTTGAGATTCGTAAGTTTAATTAGATCATCATTATCTTGAATAGATGTTTTAGAAATGTTACTAAATGAACTACTAGTGCCTACCAAAGTGGCAAGTTCTTCATCCGTAAATACGAAGGTTTTGAGCTGATCCATAATGATGTTAATTCTGACTCACTGATTAGTATAATATAAAACAAAATGAAATTGCTAATCAAGGATAAAACAAGACAAATGTGCAAGGGAAAAAGAAGTAGAGAAAAATAGAAGAAAAAAAGAGAAAAAGAAAATACAATAACTTAAACTTAAAAAAATGGGAAAATATTTAACAAGTGTCACAAACAATGAAACATCATTAAATAAAAATCAATTTCAGTGGTGAAGAGCAAGTAGTCAGCACAATTATACAGACAATGATGACAGCAAAGAACAGTCCCGCACAGACCAGCTGTGGGTATATTAATGCAAGTAAATCGGACGCCCTGTCAATACTACAAATTCCTAGGGCAGGGCAATAATACTCTTGAGGTGAAAATCCCCAGGCAATCAATAAGTCACACACCTGTCAATGACTCATATTATAACATACTTGATATAATACACTCAGTGTCACTACTAAAATATGTTAAAATATCATGTTTATTCATATCTTTTTAAAAAACATAGTAAGACATATATATAGCAAACAATCAAAATAGGACATAATGAACACAATACATAAAAACACTAACTCCATAAGTTGTGTCAATGAACACCATAAAACAAACAATAATTGGTTCTCACAGGGACAAAGACAATAAAGAGAACAAAAGACGGTGGCTGTGTGATGAATCTTCTTCTCTACGCGCATTTCGGCGCACTCTGCGCCTTCATCAGGAAAGCCACAAAAAATATTTTCCCTATAAATTGAGTAAAAGCCAATTAAAAAATGTACTGAGACACTGAGTGTTAAATTAATAGTGAATTCTATAATCAGCTACCATTCTTCACCATTTTTATAGATTACAGACATATATATTACAGAGCTGTTCATCTACACATGACAGAAATCACCTTGAAAAGTGAAATATTATAGAGAATAATAGATTGTAGACTTACACATTGATTCCAGTGTAATGAGTAAAGAGAAAGAAACCACAACCCAGAGAAGCCAGACAGGAAGAGAAAAGAGGCAAAAGATGATAAAGAATACATCTGTATTTAATAGTGTCATGAAAATCCAAAATAGTTTCCAAAAGTGGAAAAAGATAAACCCGTGATACTAAACGGTCAACTAACACAAAAGATAGGTCAAGCTTACTTTTTTGATTAGAACTGGGTAACCAGCCAAAAGATAGAGGGTTACCAGGATATAAGTTCAGATCCAATTTCAAATAAAGATATATAGGCCCGTAGCCGTACAAAACCTCATTGAGTGTGCCTGCACGATCTCAGTGACGACAGTCTAGGCACGGAGACAAACATGAAAGGATACGTTAGGAGATACACTAATTACGTGATAATCATGTGTCTCGTGATGTCTCTATTTAACCGTTTATGGGCAACTATACTGTCAACTCTGAGAAATACCTGAGATGTGGAATATTTTGGATCAATTCCACGAATGCGTAATTTTTTATCAGAAAAACAACAGATGTCAGCAATGATATCTACGAAGCTGGCTCTGTGTGTGGCACCAGTCCTAGTCACAGTGCTGCAGCGGGCTCTGTGTGTTTGCAGCTCTAGTCTCTGTGCTTCTCAAATTTGCTTGAAAATGCACCATTTACCCACTCTTTTTTCAAAATTTTCTCAGGGGGAAACCCCCCCCCGAAATCCCCTTAAGATGTTCGGGCTCACTCGCTCGCCGCGGTGCACTCCGACAGAAAGTTTACGCCCACCACTTTCAAATGTCACCAGCCACCACTGTCTACCCTATCTGCATTCCTCATCTGGACTAACATTAGCTTATCCTTTAATCTCCTACGCTTAAATCCACCTCGTCACTACAATATCTGACATACCGTTGAATCTCTTCCACAGATTTGTTTTGCCAACAGATCAGATGCTGCTGGATCATAAAGCTAATTTCTGGCCTCAATCCTAAGACAAACTTGGAAACAAACTGTCCCATCTCCTTTGAATCTAAAGTGTCCAATCCACTATACTGCTTAAAGGCTTGCAAAAGCCTTTCATAATAAGCATGTACGGTTTCCTTGGACTCTTGGGTAGTCTGATCTATTTTAACCCAATCGATATCTTGTGGTGAGATCTTGGACAGTAACCATGTGATTACCTGCTCAAACTTTTTCATAACCACAGGTGAAGGACCTTGTTTTATGGGGTCTCGTAAGGGTTCAGAAGATGACAATTTTACAAGCAGACCACAAGTCACTCAGTACCACAAAGTCAAACAGAGTATTCAAATCAATCCACAGTACTTTTGAAATCTTAACAAAGCGATCAACTTGCTTATACCATTCGACAGGCTTTTCCCTCAGCTGAGGAAAATCATTTGTAAATTCTGCCAAATCACCCCTGCTCCAAGGCACATGCACATACCCTCCGCGTGGTACCTCTTGCAATGGGTAAGCCTCTACTCCTGCTGTACCCCCTCCTGGAGGCAGCATATCACCTATCCCTTTCTTGACATTCTTTGTTCTTGGACCACCTTTCCTCCCACTTATCAAGCATGCTCCAACAAAGATTTGCCCATAACAGGTCTGTACCTGTCTAATGCAAAGTTTTCCTTGCTGTTCAAAATCTAAAGCTATTGGACCATAGCTCCCTTTCGCTCTGTGTGCTAACTCCTCCTTGGTCCATTCAAATTTCCCTCTTCTACTATTAAGCTTAATTGTTAATTGCCTATGTCTATCTTCTACTTGATCTATGAACTTCTTCTCTACGTCAGTCAGTATACATGTCAGATTATGACGATGAACATAAACTGCATCTAACGTAACAGTAGGTATGAAATTCTTCCCTATCCGCTCTTCCTGCTTGTAATAATCATACTTATGCAGGTGCTTATAAGCTGGAACTTCTGAAAGCACCACGTCATAGTTGGAGAAGTAATATTCGTAGTGACCCTTACCGTAAAACATACTAAGCAATAAACTACATGTAATACCATACATCAAAGGCAGGTGGTGGTAGCTGAATCCCTCCTCCACCGACGCAGGTAACTGCATACACACATAACAATCTCTCACATCTATTGTACTCACATACTCATACAGCAACGTCGCATAGGCATTCAACGACTTCCTTAGCCCTCTTTCTTCTTCTATGAAAATCCTTAATTTTATTCTTCTTCCACTAGGGCCTAGGTTATCTTCTTTAAAGCAAATGTTTTATTTACAGTTCACAGTTCAATTAACAGTCTCTCACAAGTTCAGAGCCAATTTCATCAATGACACGCTGTAGAATTTCAAGCCGAACTGCTGCAATCACCTGAACCGGTGGCTGATATCCAAAGGTTGGAAAAAACAGATCTCACAGAATCAAAACCCTCAAACCACTCAATAACGGAGGATTTGGTAGAGTCACTGTCAACACTCCATTGGCTTCTATCCCAGGGACTAATAGTTCAATCTCAAAGATCAGTTCTGGAACTCTGCTGGTCACTCCTGAAGACCTCAGTCTCCCGGTCCCCACTGTTCCCGGCATATGTGATCAGATAAGTCCACTCTGGGGCAGTATACCTCTGACAGGGTACCCTTACTCTTCTCGATCTCCTCAAGCCCTCTTCTGCTTGCTCTGTGTCACTTAACTCTGATTCTGACGTTTCAGACACAGGGGTTAGATCTCTCTCTGGGGCAAGTCTCAAGTTCTGCCTCTTCTGTCTCACAGGCCACGATTCTCTTGCAAATTCTGCTCTCCCTCTCTGCACCCGATCTCTTTCCCCACCAGTTTCTTCAACTGTGTTTGAATCTGCACCACTCGCAACGTTACTGTCTCCCTCAGAGTCAGTACCTGGTCCTTGTGTAGCGTGACCCCCCTCAGCTGGCTCTGGTGGGTAACCAGCCTCGTCAGTAACCCCTACAGCTTGACTTGTCCTCTCCAGTGGCCACACAGCCACAGCTGGATTTCCTTCTGGGAGAGGAGCTGTTTTTTCCGAGGGTCCTGAAACTCTGCGGGTGTGGGAGGCATGAATCCAGTTTGGCAAGCCTCCACACTTCACAGCCGTATTCGTCACCAAAATCATTTAATATGGACCTCTCCAGCGAGCATCAAGACAGTTCTTTCTCACATGCTTTCAAACAAGTATCCAATCGCCTGGACACAGGTCGGGGAGCGGTGCAGTCGCAGCTTCAACCTGGTGAGATACAGAACGGACCACACCAGCCAGCCCTTTCAATAATCAAAGATCAAATCATTGGTGATTTTTATCAATGCTGTAGACGGCACTGCTGGCAAGCGCATCGCCCTCCCCATTAGGATCTCATGGGGTGAAAGTCCTGTTCTCCTAACGGGGATGCTACGCACACTCATCAACACCAAAGGTAATGCATCGTGCCATTTCAGAGACGTGGACGAACAGATCTTTGTCATTCGTATCTTGAGAGTCCCATTAATCTGCTCCACAAGGCCTGATGCCTCTGGACTGTAGCTACAATGCAATCTCTGATCAACTTGCAAGGCAGCACACAGCAGCTTCATAATCTCACTGTGGAAGTGCGTTCCTCTATCCGACTCCAATGAAGTTGAAAATCCGAAAAGTGGTATCAACTCTCTCAGTAACAGCTTTGCTACTGTGAGACTATCACACCTTCTTGTTGGATATGCTTCCACCCACCATGAGGAAACACACACGACTAACAGAATGTATCTCAATCCATTGCACCTAGGCATCTCAATAAAATTGAGTTGGATCCTGTTGAAGGGACCCCCAGACCTTCTAATGTGACTCAGTGCAACCACAGTTTTCTTTCCAGTATTCATCTGTTGACACGTAACACATCTGTGACACACCTCTTCACTAAACGCATGGAACCGTGGATCAAACCACGTATGTCTGAACACTCGCACCATGGTATCTCTCCCAATATGAACTGCTCCATGAATCTGCCTCGCCATAGGGCTCAGTAAACAATCTGGCAACACTGCTCGACCATCACGTGAAACTCAAATGCCATCACCTCTCTTCTCACAACCTGCTTTCATCCATCCAGCTTCTTCCTGGTCTGACACTTCTCCCTGCAGACTTTTGACCTCATCCCAAGTGTCCGCTATGGCTAACATCATGCTGAGTTCGGTTCTTTCTGTGCTCTCTCCGGTATATTCCCCATTGAAAATGCAACCTTGTTCAGCGCGGAAACGTGCAACTTCATCAGCATACCTATTGCCCAATGTCACAAAGTCCTCCCCTTACCCATGCGCAATACATTTGACCACAGCTGTTCCTTTTCGTCGTTGCAAGGCCTCCAACAATTGTCTCACATATTCCCCATTTCTGATGGGAGATCCTGATGACGTTAGGAACTCCCTCTGTGACCATAGCTGTCCAAAGTCATGAACCACATCGAACCCATATTGTCTATCGGTGTAGATGGTGATTCGGATCTGATCAGAAACCAGGCATGCACGTGTCAAGGCAATGATTTCAGCCACCTGTGCGGAGTGTACCCCCTGTAAACAAGCAGCTTCCACAACTCCAGAAATAGAAACACAATAAATGCTATACGTACAAACGAAACGGAACACATCCACCCAAATGACAACACCCACGCACCAAAAACTCAAATGTACATAATACCAAAGAGGAGACAGAAACTAGTTAACAGATATACAAGTAAATTAAATAAACTCCAAATCGCACAAAACAAGTGAAACACATACAAACCAAAAGGCATACAAGCGACACAATTAGCAAATGAACCTACCAACAGAGATTCGTTAAAAGTCGCCTAAATGCACATTACATATACATATTAAATGGTACTCGAATGCAGCTAAAATGCCCACCCCGATCATTAATCTGTGAATGAAGCACAAATGATGAAACACACAGGGGCTGGATAAGTATCTGCCCACCAGCGCTTATTAACCGAAGACAAATATTGCTCTGAAACGATTACTTCTTTCCAGGCAGAAGGGATTTATTCAGTTTTCAATGTGAAACAAGGCCCCAATTCTATTCCTCTTAGAAAAGCGCACAAAAAGGATCACAATGCCAGCCAATGTACAGAATAGAACACGTGGCCAGCTCTGTCACATTACAAAGCAAAAATCTGTTTCTCATATGAACACAAATTCAAATAAAAATTCCTGATGTCGAGAATATTTTCCAACTGGGCTGGACCTTCCCACTTCCCTCCCGCACCATTTCACACTTCTGTTTTTGCGAAGAACTTGATAAATCCTCTTTCCCATGTGATGGAAAAACGTAACACCCCAAAATACTAATTTAAACATGCAAACGTTTGAAATGTGCAGCAAAAACGAAACTAGACCGAGGCAGCGGAGCCAAAGTGGCAACAAAACATGTCTGCAAGAGCCAAACATACCCATGGGGCCGCTTAAAGTCACATTACTATGTCAGTCACATCATAGCGCTGCACTGAGAAGTCCTTAGTAAAAGTAATAGTTTTGAAACAAACGATCAGTCAGTGCACTAAGAGGCAAGAGATGTCAAAGCTTCAGGTCAGGTCAGGTGTAATAGAAACACATTTTTGAACTTTGAAACGACTTTATCTTATTTTATTTATGTTGTGTGATATACATAGCAAAGTTTTCAGGGCTCGGCTCGTGCACCGGCTGCAAGATCCGAGCCAGATCCTCGGCTCGGCTCTGGCTCAGGCTACTCATCTGCAGCCACCGCCACCACAGACCTTGTCCTGTTTAAATGCTGGTCAAATGGATATAGAGAAAGCAAGTTATCCTGCAATTGGCTTCCCTTTGGTTTGCGGAGATGGGAAAGCAGAAGCATGGAGCTCATTAAATATCCATCTCTATCTCTCATTTTCAAAATGGAGCCGGTTATGTTCCTGAAGCTCGTGATCAAAACTTTCTGTCTGAGCTCGCGCGCTAGAAGACATGCTGAGCTGAGGAAGGGAGCACAGTCCTCCTGCAGTAACCTCCCGATAAAGCGTTCACCAACAAAGAAATGCATGCATTTGTTTTCTTAAACAGATATGTCGATCCTTACACTGTCGTTGCACCTGTCCCAGCCATGCTGCTAGTGTCACGAGGTGCTCATTTAGTTGCGGGAACTTTGGAATCAAGGTCTTGTGATCTGTTTGTGCTATAATGGTCTGCGCCTGTGCAGAGTCATTTCACCAGTCCCTGCTGACAGCCACTTTTGCCATCTATTGAAATGTGCCATCGAGTGTTTTTAGGGCTTTCACCTCATTCACAGCCACTTTCACCTCCCTTACTGTTCTGAGGCACATTCAGGTTCTCTATCTAGACTCTCTGTATTTCTCTCTATCCCATCTCTCTGTGTCTCTCCCCTCCTCTCGCTCTCCTCTCGCTCTCTCCTGCAAATACTGGGCAAATACCGGTATTAGGCGCTACAAACGACTCCTGCCCTTCCCGCCTCGAGGCGCTGTCCCTGGGCCGGTCTTTGGGGTACTCGTTTACTGAGAATCCTGACCTTCTGCGCTTCAAGGCTCTGTGTCCAGGACCTGTGGCTCACGATGCAGCCTACTGTACCCCCACCTGCTCCGGCGCCCTCGGGCTGATGACTCCCACTCTCAGTCGCGGCTCGCACTCCAATACTCGCGGGGGGGTGGTGGTGTTAGGGGTTGCGCGCGGCGCAGGGGGATTAAAATAATTATTAAGCAAAGCAATTACTTACCGGATCCGCGCCGCCTCTGCGAGTCCTCCTGGGCCGGGGTCCGACCCCGCGTTGGCGCCTTGGCAAATACCGCCTGCTCTCAGCCAATCCAGACGCTGCTCCAGCAGCAGCGCCAGGATTGGCTTGAGCAGTAGTGCGCATGTTCTGTTTAGGGCTTAAACATTTTGCGACCAAGCCCGAACATGCGCACTAGGCTGCTCATTAGAAGAGCGGCATGGAACAACCCTCGCTCTTCTAATGAGCAGCCTAGTGTGCGCATGTTCAGGGCTGGTCGCAAAATGTTTAAGCCCTAAACAGAACATGCGCACTCTTGCTGTGCGCTCCGCCGGCCGACACTGACTTGCAGCTGAACTGCAGTGCTGCCCCGCCCCCTTCTAAGCCGACTGCCTCCGGCGGCCTGGGAATCGGAGGGATTGCATTGTGTGACTCGTGAGAGAGTCAGAGTTAGAGAGTGATGGCATGGCAACGCTCAAACGCTCAGTGGGGCAATGCCCAAGCGCCCTAATGGACGCACCGCCCCTGAGGGTAGACCAAGTGCAGTCGAGTGGAGGAACATTGGGTCGGAAATAGGGAAACAATCATGGAGGAACCCAGAACGCGTCGGGTCATGCGGGTCAGGGAAGAGGGAAACCCATATATCCCAAGATGGGGATTGAGGTCGGTACCCTAAAGAGAACCACGGCATGTCATTTTTGTCACAAAATCGGGCATTGGAAGTGCGAGTGTTGATTAAATCCAGCGAATCAGATCCAAGATGAGGAAACGATGCAAGTACCTGAGGTCGTAAACACTGTGACGAGGCCTAGGCCTGTACATGGAGGGGGTCTGAGTCCACAAGTGCAAGTTCCCCAATGAAATTGGCTCTGAACATGTGCGAGCCTGTTAATTGACCTGTGAACTGTAAATAAAACTGTTGCTTTAAAGAAGATAACCTAGGCCTGAGTGGAAGAAGAATAAAATTAGAGATTTTCATAGAAGGAGAAAGAGGGCTAAGGAAGTCTTTTGAACTGTGTAAATAATTGTACAACGAACTGTGAAATTGGTTTCCAGGACTCCAAAGAGCTCTCCGCGACCCTTGTTGAACAGCAATAAAGAGGAAGTGAAGGAGACTTTGCGTTGATCCACTTGCTGTGCTGAACTAAACTCAGTTAAAAATGGAGTCTGGAAATTCGAACCGTAGAGCAAAGTGTATAATAGGTACACTTATAGGAGGAGTGATAGTAGTGATAGCAGTAGTTATTATTGTGTCTGTAAAAATTTCACATGAAGCGGAAGTTGATGGGGTGGGAACACAAGGTAAATCCACACCCATTACTTCTAGCACAACAGAGGGTACATTAGGAGCAGATAAGGCTATGCTAGATCAAACTAGTCGCATGTTGCATGTAGATTTGTCTAAGGGTGACTATACGTTGAATGCCTATGCAAAGTTGCTGTATGAGTATGTGAGTACAATGTATGTGAGAGATTGTTATGTATGTATGCAGGTACCTGCGTCGGTGGAGGAGGGAATCCGCTACCACCACCTGCCTTTGATGTGTGGTATTACATGTAGTTTATTGCTTAGTATGTTTCACGGTAAGAGTCACTACGAATATTACTTCTCCAACTATGATGTGATGCTTTCAGAAGTTCCAGCTTATAAGCACCTGAATAAGTATGATTATTACAAGCAGGAAGAGAGGATTGGGAAGTATTTCATACCTACCCTTACATTAGATACAGCTTATGCTCGTCGTCATAATCTGACATGTATGCTGACTGATGTAGAGAAGAAGTTTATAGATCAAGTAGAAGATAGACATAGGCAATTAACAATTAAGCTTAATAGTAGAGGAGGGAAATTTGAATGGACCAAGGAGGAGTTAGCACACAAAGCGAAAGGGAGCTATGGCCAATAGCTTTAGATTTTGAACAGCAAGGAAAACTTTGCATTAGACAGGTAGAGACTTATTATGAAAAAATCTTTGTTGGACAGAGCGTGTGTGATCACATTTTCACAATAGAAGCCACTGCAAAGAAGTTTTTGCAACAAGCGGTGCAAGTGGTACCAAATGTGTATTTTGTGTGTGTGAAGAATGCGTATGTGCGATTGACACTGAAATGGTATGGCAGATGTTATGTGGCTGTTGTGTTTCCTAAGATTTATAATGTTGAAGATCTGGGACCGTTGGAAGGTGGACTACACCATAGAGAGAAGCGAGGCGTGAGTGCAGGAGAGATTGTTGGAGATGTATTTGGAGCAATGATACCAAGTTTGGGAGTGGTCCTGAACGATATAAAGATTAGAAGGTTGTTAACTATTGTGGATAAGTTGTCAGCGAATACAGCTCAGTCTTTGTTGCTTGTGGATGAAGAGATGGTGCCGATAAGAGCCATGGTGATGCAGAACCTTCTTGCGTTGGATGTGTTATTGGCATAAGAGGGCGGAGTCTGTAAAATGTTGAGGGTTCAACAGTGTTGAACTTATATCCCAGACCATAGCAAGGATCTGAGGAGATATATAAGTAACATCACTGAGATTCATCATGAGGTCCATGACTTGGCAACAGAAGGGATTTGGGGCAAGGTTGGGAAAGGATTTGGTAAGGTTGGAAGTTGGTTCGGCAACCTTGGTAAGGGAATTCTTTGTTACATTCTGAGCCCCATCATCATAGTAGTGGCTTGTGTAATTCTCTTGATAGGAGTGGTAAGAGCTTATAAATGGCATAAGTCAGAACAGGCTGAGTGATCTCTTAGAGAGCGGGAAAGAAAAATGGAGAGATTGCAGGACAGTCACTATGAGAATCTCAAAAGTCTGGAAAGGTTCCGACAGGGAAGCCGGGCTACAGCTTCTGTTTAGGTCGGTTCTTTCTACATGGAATTGTGGTTGGTTGTGATGACACTTGTCATCAGGGGGGGTGACTGATAGAGCGCAAATTTCACTTTTCATTTGTAGGGGTGCATCATAATCACGAGTAGTTCGTACTCGCATATAATCCTTTGATGCATTAACATAGGACAGTAGAATGTGTACTGTAATAATGTGAAAGGTGATGTGTTATGGATATTTTTCATATAAACATGAAGAAACTAACGTTGCAATACATACGTGTTTAGCTGAAAACATTAACGTGCAGAAATTGTGTATGCTGCTCACAATTATTCACGTATTTGATGTGCTTATGTAACGTGTTGAGTTACAAATGCTCAGTAAAGTGTTCATTTATATTTAGTTTCATAAGGCCTGTGTGCCATTCTCTTATGTTGGCTGATTTCTGTAGGCCTGAAATGCATTTTCCCTGGAAGCTCTTGCATTAGATATAATAGTTGATTTTCGTGTGCATGTTGGATTTGTTCTTCCTTACGTTTCTGTTGCAGGTGGAAAAACTCATCTTTGTTAGTTAGAATAACACTTTTGTTTTAAGAGTTAGGCTTAGGGAGGAGAGGCTACATTTGAACAAGTAGTGCTGATAATGTGAGAAGGTGTTCTTTCTCACTGGAGAAGGCCTGGGAATTAAGGTCATCGAGCCAGAGGCTAGGAGTGTTGAAACTAAATGGAAAATCACCTACGAGGAGGTGTCCAGCTGGATGAGGCGATCGGATGATGTGAAATGACAGGGCCCCGGGGGTTGAGTGAGGAGAGGAGATCGATGAGGAAAGAAGAAGCATCTTAGAACAAGCTCTGTAGCTTTAAGCTACTTGACCCATTCAACGTGAGTGCACTTCTTAGGAAGTCTTCACACGCTTACACATTTTCCTGAATTTGCCTGGGGATTGCTAAGTAGGAATATCACGTTGGTGGAAATGTAGAGACAGACTAATGCTTTTTACTTACAATACTCCGATGAAGACTAATCTTGACGTCGGGGCACTCATTGCCTGCGCTGTGATTTTGGAGTTCGTCATTCTTTTCATGCTTCAGCGACTGAACTTTGCCCATAGGTTTGGATTTGTATTAGTTCCAATGTATTTCTACAACCTCATCTTGAGGTGTCTGTATGTCCAGTTATTTTTGGCTTTGTAATAAATTGACTAACCTAGAACCTGGAGACTGTGATTCTTCGGAGTCATGAAGTACGGGGACTGTAAAATCTGATGAGACAAGTTAATTCTACCCTCTACACTTCTAAGCAGGTAGAAACAGTCCATTGACCAGGGGTTCCAGAGTATATCCAGAACAACGAACCCGGCCCCATCAGTAGATATGAGCCCCTTGGGAGTAGTTACATACATGAGTTATGATCTTTACTATTTACATATCGCTGCCAACGAGCAGAAAGAGAGGTTTTTTTAATGGGGGAAGAGTGTGATTCTACTGCCGACCATTCCCTTGTATGTCAACAAGTAAAATTGCACGGTGCTTGTAATGTTTCTGCCCCTAATTTGGCTTGTTTTCTAAAAGGAACTCCTGTTCCCGCTATTATTCCCACTCTCACATTGCTTTCCAATGGTAGTTATCTCGTCCTTAATAATCAGAACTGCTGTGGTCTGTGGGCTGGGATCCCGTATGTGGTAACTGTTTCCCAGCTAGTTACTTGTTGCAACAGCGTCCTGTTTCCCCCTCCACATAGGAGTGTAGATAGTTCGTTGTGGCCTTCCATTTCAACCATGAAAACAGATTTCAATAAGCTAAGTAGACTCAAAGCGCTATTGTTTCAAGAAGAAGTCGCTCTCACATCAGCCCGTGAGACCTTCGAATTACAGGTGGTAAGAACGTCCAGTGAAATACAATCATTGTTAAACACGAATCTCCCCCTTCATTTCGGGGAGTTAATACATTAAATATTTAATGCGTCTGATACGACAGGCCTGGCACACTTTTTTAAACTCGTGGGCTCTGGCCTCTTGTCCTCTTTCCAGATGATTTTTGTAGTAATTCCTGCCTTTATACATTCAATTTTTTCCTGCGTGTTCGGTGGGCTCCCATTGCTGCTCCTCTTGATTTGTGGCATCGTTATGCTCTTCCTACTGTTCCGCAATGGCTGCTCGATTTGTGGTTCTGCCTGGACAGGAACAGCTACAGCTGCAGCTGTACCATAAGTGGGTGCGTCAGCTTTTTGGATTATTGTCACTTGAAGCTCTGGATGTCGATTTTTGTCTGACCTTCCGCTATGCCTATTTCACCCATGTGCAACCTGTGTTTTCCTGCAACCGGTGCCCCTACTAGTGGGCTCTGGATATCTGCCTGGCTATGCTGCCCTGGATTATGAGCTGTTGATGGGTCCGTTGATGTCCCATAACCAGGACTGTACCTTGAGTATGCGGCTTGGGTATAAGCCATCATTGGGGCCAGTTGCCGAAGCAGGTGCACACCGACTCTTGGATCTCAGCTTCATTGAAGTCAATACCGAGACCCCTTGGATGGTTCTGGTGAACACTGGAGATAAGGAACATTTGACTTGCTCAATTGGATGGCTGCACTATTCAATTTGGAAGGTTCTGATGCTTTACTGGAGTTGACGGTGTTCCACTTGGCTGTATACATAATGGACCTTGACGACACGCTGTAATTGGATATATTTTAGTGTACATAAATTTCTCTTATCAGTTTATTAGGCCGTCTTCTGGACTCTCACCTATAATGCTTTGACTCTGTTTACCAGTGTATCCATTAAATGCTACTGTCCTGACCAAAAGGAGGGTGTCATGTGGTCCAGGTAGCCATTGTCATTTTCCCTAAGTTAGAATGAGCTCGTGCAAGACTGTGCTCTGCTTTGCGCACGTTACTAGACGAACATATTTCTGCTTTGTGCCACACTGCAATTTTCACACAGAACATATTGTTGCTTTGCGTTCTGCTCTTTCCTGGGATTTACTCTGAACACTGCGGACAAGGTCGAACAACAATGCCCCTTGTTATTCTGTTCAGGCCCTAGCACCTAGACAAAATACATAGATGCAGCTGTTGTTTGGGAACATGTACTTGAGTCATATAGGTATACACGGGTGGGTAACACACAGTTGGAGAGGGATCTTTCCAGAGAAGGGAGCGTGACAGCACCTGTGATGCAGATCTTCCATCTATAGACTGAGGTGTGGGATCTGCTGCTAAACACCCAGAGATCTTCTAATATGTAATCAGGGGAGGGGGATTAGGTCCCACTGTCTTATATAATGACAGCACCTTTTATTATTTACGGACTACTCGTGATAGTGATCGTATTTGTGTTAGGCATTTTTCTACTTGATGTGGCATGTATTCTGCATACTAGAGCACGTTAGTTAAAATAAACATTTTAAACTTTTCTCGTGTCTCTGTCTAATCTTATTGTGGACTGGTACGAAAGTGAGAGCAAAAGGGTGTGTCCTGTAACTGCAGTCCCTGAGAGGGTCGGGAGTGTTGTGTTCTGGGGTGTCTAACCACTTGTTCCTCTGTGAGTGAGTAGGAGGGCAAGTGAGACATTATAGCTAGTCGGTCCCCGGGCTCATGGATACTCAGGTGGTAGGATGACTCAGACCCCGCCCACTAAGGTTCCATGATCCCAAGCATAGTTCTGTGAGTCCGCAGAATCCCTGCAATACACTGTAGTTCACTAAAAGGACATGGTACACACACCAGTACATGTCCTAACTTTCACATACACTGCACCCTGCCCACAGGGTGCCTTAGGCCTACCTTAGGGGCGACTTACATGTAAGAAAAGGGAAGATTAGGGCCTGGCAAGTGGGTGCACTGGCCAGGACGACATTGCAGTTACAAACTGTGCGCAGACACTGCAGTGGCAGGTCTGAGGACTCTTTTCAGGGCTGCTTGTGTGGGTGGCACAACCAGTGCTGCAGGCCCACTAGCAGCATTTGATTTACAGGCCCTGGCATCCTCAGTGCACTTTACTAGGGCCTTACTAGTAAATCAAATATGCCAATCATGGAAAAACTAATCCATAACACAATTTACAATAGAAGCACTTGCACTTTAACACTGAACAGCAGTGAGAAAGTGCGCAGAGACACTAAACCAGCAAAAACAGAGTCAAAACCAGGAGGTCAGAAAGCAAAAAGACAGGGGAAACCTGCCAAGAGATGCCAGGTCTAACATATGTCCCCTCCAGCTGAAAGTAGGGAGAACTACCCAACCTCCTTGGAGTTCTCTTCACTAAGGCGGAAGCACCTGGACAGACCATCAGCGTTGGCGTGTTCTGTGCCAGGTCGGTGTTCCACCATAATGTCCATTCCCTGTAGGAAGATGGACCACCTCAACAGTTTGGGTTCTCAACCCTCATTTGCATCGACCATCTGAGGGGCCTGTGGTCTGTCTGAACTTGGAAGTGAGTCCCAAACAGGTAGGGTCTTAGCTTCTTCAGTACCCAGACCACAGCATAAGCTTCCCTTTCTATGGCACTCCACCTCTGTTCCCTGGGGAGTAGTCTCCTGCTAAGGAAGACTACAGGCGGGTCTACACCCTCATCATTCAGTTGTGAAACCACCGCACCCACATCATGCTCTGAAGCGTCAGTCTGCACTACGAATTCCTTGGAGAAGTCGGGTGCCTTGAGCACGGGCGCCGTGCACATGGCTGTCTTCAGGGCATCAAAAGCTTTCTGGCAGGCATCAGTCCAGATCACCTCCTGGGCTGCTTCCTGGAAGTCAGCTCTGTCCAGGGGCCAACAATGGTGCCATAACCATTGAAAAACCTCCTATAGTACCTGGTGAGACCTAAAAAGGCTCGCACCTCTGTCTGGGTCTTGGGAGGCTCCCAAGCCACATTGGTGTCAGTCTTAGGCTGTAGGGGCGGCACCTGGCCGCTTCCTACCTGCTGCCCTAAGTACACCACAGAGCCCTACCCGATCTGGCACTTACTGGCCTTGACTGTGAGGCCTGCCCTCTGCAGAGCCTTCAATACTTCCCAGAGGTGCTGCAAGTGTTCTCCCCAGCTGGAACTGAACACTGCAATGTCGTCCAGTTAGGTGGCACTGAAATTCTCCAGCCAAGCCAACACCTGGTTGACCAACCTCTGAAAGGTGGCAGGGGCATTCTTCAACCCAAAGGGCATCACCCAAAACTGGTAGTGCTCCTCTGGGGTTGACAATGCTGACCTCTCCATGGTCCCTTGGTTAAGGCAATCTGCCAGTACCCAGACGTCAACTCAAATGTGCTGAGGAACTTGGCAGCTCCCAACCGATCAATGAGCTCATCAGCCCTGGGGATGTGGTGTGCATCAGTCCTGGTGATGGTGTTGAGCCTACGGTGGTCCACGCAGAACTGCAGTTCTGGAGTGGCACCGGGTGCAGCAGCCTTTGGGACCAAGACCACTGGCCTGGCCCAAGGACTGTTGGAGGGCTCTATCACCCCTAATGCCAACATCTTAGAGACTTTCTCTTTGATGCTGGTTCTGACCAGGTCAGTAAACCTGTAAATCTTGTGTTTCAAAGGAGGGCTGTCACCAGTATCCACGTCATGGGTACACCAGTGAGTAACACCTGGGGTAAGGGAGAACAGCGTGTCAAACTGCCCCAACAATTGGTGACAGTGACTCTGTTGCTCTGGGGTCAGCGTAGAGGAGAGGATCACACCTTCCACTGACCCATCGTGCTCCTTGATAGACAGGAGGTCATGGAGAGGTTCACTCTCCTCTTCCACCCGATCATCTGTCGCCAAGAGCATGCTCACTTCAAACCTCTCAATTGGAGGCTTGAGGCGGTTCACATGTAGGACCCTCATAGGGTTCCTGTGAGTCTGCAAATTCACCAGGTAGGTGACATTACTTTTGCGCTCCATCACCTCAAAAGGCCCAGTCCACTTGTCCTGCAAGGCACAAAGTTCAATTGGGCCCATGACCCACACTTTCTGGCAAGGCTGAAACTCTACCAGAGTGGCATTCTGGTCGTACCAGCATTTCATCTCCTCCTGGCTTGCTTCCAGATTTGCCTGAGCGAGTTTCCTGAAGTGGGAAGTTTGGTTCCTGGAGGCCAGCATGTAGCTATATACATCCTGGGGAGTTTTCCTGGGTACTGTCTCCCAGCCTTCCTTGACCAAACTAAGAGGTCCTCTCCCAGGGTGCCCATACAGAAGCTCAAAGGGACTGAACCCTAGAGGTTTCTGTGGTACCTCCCTGTATGCAAAGAGAAGGCATGGTAAGAGGACGTCCCACTTACGCCTCATGGGTTTTGTTAGACCCTTAATCATGCCCTTCAAGGTTTAGTTGAATCTCTCCACCAAACCATTATCTTGTGGGTGGTAAGGAGTGGTGAACTTGTAAGTCACACAGCACTCCTCCCACAGGGATGTCATATACTTGGATATGAAATTGGTCCCACGGTCAGAAACCACCTCTCTGGGGAAACCTACGAGGGACAAAATCCTCATTAACACCCGGCCCACCACTAGTGCCATCGTTGTTCTGAGAGGGATTGCCTCCGGGTACTGGGTGGCATGGTCCACCAAGACCAGGATGTACCTGTTGCCCATGGCTGTCTTGGGATCCAGTGGCCCCACAATGTCCATCCCAACCCTTTCAAAAGGGGTTCCAACAACTGGAAAAGGTTGGCGAGAAGCTTTACACTTCCTCCCACTCTTACCACTTGCCTGGCAAGTCTGGCAAGACCTGCAATGTCCATCTGACTGCCTTCGCATTTGGGGCCAAAAGAAGTGGGTGAAAAGCCTGTCAAGGGTCTTGTCTTAGCCCAAATGTCCTGCCAAAAGCACATCGTGAGCCAGACCCAGTAGGAAGGACCTGATCACTGGGGTACCACCAGCACACGGGTTGACCCAGGCTCAGCACGCTATATAGGAGACCAGTCTCCCAGTACATCCAATGTGATCCAGACTGATCACCAGCTGCCTGGTTTGCAGCCTGCTGCGGCAAACCCTCTAGAGAAGGGCATTCTTTCTGTTCCCTGCAGAATTCTTCCCTGGTGAAACCACCTTCTTGCTGCCAATGGGTCAGCTCAGATAAGTCCCCCAGTTCAGCTACCTGCTCCCTTGTAGGTACCGGGGTGTCCCCCTCGAGGTCAGCCTCCTCCCGGGCCGTGGGAACCTCAGGGGTGGGTTTCCCGTGCCCCCTGCCCTTTCTCTTGGCAGGAACCTAGGCCACTGTTTCAGGCTCCAGGTCCTTCTGATCACCCTTTCCGGTTGCCATTGACCGAGTGGTCATGCATGCCTACTCTGGCAACGCAAGCATCTCCTAGTGAGACCTGAGCTCAACATCCTTCCATAAGAACTGCTCCAGGTTGTTGCCTAGCAGACAATCTACAAGCATGGTAGGGCACACAACCACCCTCAAGGGACCTGAGACCCCCCTATTCAAAGGGAACCTGTGCCAGCATACACTGGCACTCTGAGTGGTACACAGCAACTACTTGGTGGAATGCCCTGGGGACTACTTACTCCTCAGAGACCAGGTGACACTGGACTGAGGTCATGCTGGCTCCAGTATCCATGAGCGCCTCTACCCTTCTCCCATTGATGGTCACCCAGGCGCTGTATTTTCTAGTGTTAGCAGGCACCTGGTTTCCTGGGACCATCTCACTGTCCCTAGTGAGACTAGGGTCATTTCTGCGGGATCCCCACCCTCCTGTGGGCACCCCTCCTCCCCAAGTGCTATACTAGCCAACACCTTGGTCTGCCCACCGGTGTGTGGCTGGTCCTTCTTTGGGCACCTGGGATCCCCCCTTATTTGACCCACCTGCTTACAGGCAAAGCACGTCTGGGGGCCGGTTTCTGCAAGCTTTCCTGAAGAGACCCCTTGTATCTTACCTCGTGGGGGATGGGAACCTTTACGCTGGGTATTATTTTGGGGCACTTTAGAGAACTCCTGTGCTTTACCTTTGTCCCCCCCACTCTTCTGCTGGGGACCCTGCCCACCTTTGGCGAAGTCTCTCCCAAGCACGTTCTTGTGGACCCTGGTACTCTCCCAGCGGTCCGCCTCCTTAGCAAGCTTCCTGGGGTCAGTCAGATTACTATCAACCAAGTGCTGGCGCAGCTCTGAAAAACATAGACTAGACAAGTGCTCGCATGCAATCAAATTATAGAGCTCCCGAAAATTCCTAAGATTTATAATGCTGAAGATCTGGGACCGTTGGAAGGTGGACTACACCATAGAGAGAAGCGAGGCGTGAGTGCAGGAGAGATTGTTGGAGATGTATTTGGAGCAATGATACCAAGTTTGGGAGTGGTCCTGAACGATATAAAGATTAGAAGGTTGTTAACTATTGTGGATAAGTTGTCAGCGAATACAGCTCAGTCTTTGTTGCTTGTGGATGGACAGATGGTGCCGATAAGAGCCATGGTGATGCAGAACCGTCTTGCGTTGGATGTGTTATTGGCATAAGAGGGTGTAGTCTGTAAAATGTTGAGGGTTCAACAGTGTTGAACTTATATCACAGACCATAGCAAGGATCTGAGGAGATATATAAGTAACATCACTGAGATTCATCATTAGGTCCATGACTTGGCAACAGAAGGGTGTTTGGGGCAAGGTTGGGAAAAGATTTGATAAGATTAGAAGTTGGTTCGGCAACCTTGGTAAGGGAATTCTTTGTTACATTCTGAGGCCCATCATCATAGTAGTGGCTTGTGTAATTCTCTTGATTGGAGTGGTAAGAGCTTATAAATGGCATAAGTCAGAACAGGCTGAGTGATCTCTTAGAGAGCGGGAAAGGAAAATGGAGAGATTGCAGGACAGTCACTATGAGAATCTCAAAAGTCTGGAAAGGTTCCGACAGGGAAGCCGGGCTACAGCTTCTGTTTAGGTCGGTTCTTTCTACATGAAATTGTGGTTGGTTGTGATGACACTTGTCATCAGGGGGGGGACTGATAGAGCGCAAATTTCACTTTTCATTTGGAGGGGTGCATCATAATCACGAGTAGTTCGTACTCGCATATAATCCTTTGACGTATTAACATAGGACAGTAGAATGTGTACTGTAATAATGTGAAAGGTGATGTGTTAGGGATATTTTTCATATAAACATGAAGAAACTAACGTTGCAATACATACGTGTTTAGCTGAAAACATTAACGTGCAGAAATTGTGTATGCTGCTTACAATTATTCACGTATTTGATGTGCTTATGTAACGTGTTGAGTTACAAATGCTCAGTAAAGTGTTCATTTATATGTAGTTTCATAAGGCCTGTGTGCCATTCTCTTATGTTGGCTGATTTCTGTAGGCCTGAAATGCATTTTCCCTGGAAGCTCTCCCATTAGATATAATAGTTGATTTTCGTGTGCATGTTGGATTTGTTCTTCCTTACGTTTCTGTTGCAGGTGGAAAAACACATCTTTGTTAGTTAGAATAACACTTTTGTTTTAAGAGTTAGGCTTAGGGAGGAGAGGCTACATTTGAACAAGTAGTGCTGATAATGTGAGAAGGTGTTCTTTCTCACTGGAGAAGGCCTGGGAATCAAGGTCATCGAGCCAGAGGCTAGGAGTGTTGAAACTAAATGGAAAATCACCTACGAGGAGGTGTCCAGCTGGATGAGGTGATCGGATGATGTGAAATGAGTGTGTCCTAGGATGTTGGTGTTGGAATTTGGGACAGGGCCCCAGGGGTTGAGTGAGGAGAGGAGATCGATGAGGAAAGAAGAAGCATCTTAGAACAAGCTCTGTAGCTTTAAGCTACTTGACCCATTCAACGTGAGTGCACTTCTTAGGAAGTCTTCACACGCTGACACCTTTTCCTCAATTTGCCTGCGGATTGCTAAGTAGGAATATCACGTTAGTGGCAATGTAGGGACAGACTAATGCTTTTTACTTACGATACTACGATGAAGACTAATCTTGACGTCGGGGCACTCTTTGCCTGCGCTGTGATTTTGGAGTTCGACATTCTTTTCATGCTTCAGCGACTGAACTTTGCCCATAGATTTGGCTTTGTATTAGTTCCAATGTATTTCTACAACCTCATCTTGAGGTGTCTGTATGTCCAGTTATTTTTGGCTTTGTAATAAATTGACTAACCTAGAACCTGGAGACTGTGATTCTTCGGAGTCATGAAGTACGGGGACTGTGAAATCTGATGAGACAAGTTAATTCTACCCTCTACACTTCTAAGCAGGTACGAATGGTCCATTGACCAGGGGTTCCAGAGTATATCCAGAACAACGAACCCAGCCCCATCAGTAGATATGAGCCCCTTGGGAGTAGTTACATTCATGAGTTATGATCTTTACTATTTACATATCGCTGTCAACGAGGAGAAAGAGAGGTTTTTCTAATGGGGGAAGAGTGTGATTCCACTGCCGACCATTCCCTTGTATGTCAACAAGTAAAATTGCACGGTGCTTGTAATGTTTCTGCCCCTAATTTGGCTTGTTTTCTAAAAGGAACTCCTGTTCCCGCTATTATTCCCACTCTCACATTGCTTTCCAATGGTAGTTATCTCGTCCTTAATAATCATAACTGCTGTGGTCTGTGGGCTGGGATCCCTTATGTGGTAACTGTTTCCCAGCTAGTTACTTGTTGCAGCAGCGTCCTGTTTCCCCCTCCACATGGGAGTGTAGATAGTTCGTTGTGGCCTTCCATTTCAACCATGAAAACAGATTTCAATAAGCTAAGTAGACTCAAAGCGCTATTGTTTCAACAAGAAGTCGCTCTCACGTCAGCCCGTGAGACCTTCAAATTACAGGTGGTAAGAACGTCCAGTGAAATACAATCATTATTAAACCCGAATCTCCCCCTTCATTTCGGGGAGTTAATACATTAAATATTTAATGCGTCTGATAAGACAGGCCTGGCACATTTTTTTAAACTTGTGGGCTCTGGCCTCGTGTCCTCTTTCCAGATAATTTTTGGAGTAATTCCTGCCTTTATACATTCAATTTTTTCCTGCGTGTTCGGTGGGCTCCCATTGCTGCTCCTCTTGATTTGTGGCATCGTTATGCTCTTCCTACTGTTCCGCAATGGCTGCTCGATTTGTGGTTCTGCCTGGACAGGAACAGCTACAGCTGCAGCTGTACCATAAGTGGGTGCGTCAGCTTTTTGGATTACTGTCACTTGAAGCTCTGGATGTCGATTTTTATCTGACCTTCCACTATGCCTATTTCACCCATGTGCAACCTGTGTTTTCCTGCAACCGGTGCCCCTACTAGTGGGCTCTGGATATCTGCCTGGCTATGCTGCCCTGGATTATGAGCTGTTGATGTCCCATAACCAGGACTGTACCTTGAGTATGCGGCTTGGGTATAAGCCATCATTGGGGCCAGTTGCCGACACGGCTTCCTACGCAAGTGCACACCGACTCTTAGGTCTCAGCTTCATTGAAGTCAATACCGAGACCCCTTGGATGGTCCTGGTGACCACTGGAGATAAGGAACATTTGACTTGCTCAATTGGATGGCTGCACTATTCAATTTGGAAGGTTCTGATGCTTTACTGGAGTTGACGGTGTTCCACTTGTCCGTATACATAATGGACCTTGACGACACGCTGTAATTGGATATATTTTAGTGTACAAAAAATTCTCTTATCAGTTTATTAGGCCGTCTTCTGGACTCTCACCTATAATGCTTTGACTCTGTTTACCAGTGTATCCATTAAATGCTACTGTCCTGACCAAAAGGAGGGTGTCATGTGGTCCAGGTAGCCATTGTCATTTTCCCTAAGTTAGCATGAGTTCGTGCAAGACTGTGCTCTGCTTTGCGCACGTTACTAGACGAACATATTTCTGCTTTGTGCCACACTGCAATTTTCACACAGAACATATTGTTGCTTTGCGTTCTGCTCTTTCCTGGGATTTACTCTGAACACTGCGGACAAGGTCTAAAAACAATGCCCCTTGTTATTCTGTTCAGGCCCTAGCACCTAGACAAAATACATAGATGCAGCTGTTGTTTCGGAATATGTACTTGGGTCATATAGGTATACACGGGTGGGTAACACACAGTTGGAGAGGGATCTTTCCAGAGAAGGGAGCGTGACAGCACCTGTGATGCAGATCTTCCATCTATAGACTGAGGTGTGGGATCTGCTGCTAAACACCCAGAGATCTTCTAATATGTAATCAGGGGAGGAGGATTAGGTCCCACTGTCTTATATAATGACAGCACCTTTTACGATTTATGGAC
Source organism: Calotriton arnoldi (assembly GCA_963921515.1). Taxonomy (NCBI): domain Eukaryota; kingdom Metazoa; phylum Chordata; class Amphibia; order Caudata; family Salamandridae; genus Calotriton; species Calotriton arnoldi. Next base: position 1,941,896 of record CAWUFW010000441.1, read on the forward strand.
TACTTGCGATAGTGATCGTATTTGTGTTAGGCATTTTTCTACTTGATGTGGCATGTATTCTGCATACTAGAGCACGTTAGTTAAAATAAACATTTTAAACTTTTCTCGTGTCTCTGTCTAATCTTATTGTGGACTGGTACGAAAGTGAGAGCAAAAGGGTGTGTCCTGTAACTGCAGTCCCTGAGAGGGTCAGGAGTGTTGTGTTCTGGGGAGTCTAACCACTTGTTCCTCTGTGAGTGAGTAGGAGGGCAAGTGAGACATTATAGCTAGTCGGTCCCCGGGCTCATGGATACTCGGCTGGTAGGATGACTCAGTCCCCGCCCACTAAGGTCCATGATCCCAAGCATAGTTCAGTGACTCCGCAGAATCCCTGCAACACACTGTAGTTCACTACCAGGACATGGTACACACACCAGTACATGTCCTACCTTTCACATACATTGCTCCCTGCCCACAGGGGTACCTTAGGCCTACCTTAGGGGTGACTTACATGTAAGAAAAGGGAATATTAGGGCCTGGTAAGTGGGTGCACTGGCCAGGACGACATTGCAGTTACAAACTGCGCGCAGACACTGCAGTGGCAGGTCTGAGGACTCTTTTCAGGGCTGCTTGTGTGGGTGGCACAACCAGTGCTGCAGGCCCACTAGCAGCATTTGATTTACAGGCCCTGGCATCCTCAGTGCACTTTACTAGGGCCTTACTAGTAAATCAAATATGCCAATCATGGAAACACTAATCCATAACACAATTTACAATAGGAGCACTTGCACTTTAACACTGAACAGCAGTGACAAAGTGCGCAGAAACACTAAACCAGCAAACACAGAGTCAAAACCAGGAGGTCAGAAAGCAAAAAGACAGGGGAAACCTGCCAAGAGATGCCAGGTCTAACAAATGTCCCCTCCAGCTGAAAGTAGGGAGAACTACCCAACCTCCTTGGAGTTTTCTTCACTAAGGCGGAAGCACCTGGACAGACCATCAGCGTTGGCGTGTTCTGTGCCAGGTCGGTGTTCCACCATAATGTCCATTCCCTGTAGGAAGATGGACCACCTCAACAGTTTGGGTTCTCAACCCTCATTTGCATCGACCATCTGAGGGGCCTGTGGTCTGTCTGAACTTGGAAGTGAGTCCCAAACAGGTAGGGCCTTAGCTTCTTCAGTACCCAGACCACAACATAAGCTTCCCTTTCTATGGCACTACACCTCTGTTCCCTGGGGAGTAGTCTCCTGCTAAGGAAGACTACAGGCTGGTCTACACCCTCATCATTCAGTTGTGAAACCACCGCTCCCACATCATGCTCTGAAGCGTCAGTCTGCACTACGAATTCCTTGGAGAATTCGGGAGCCTTGAGCACGGGCGCCGTGCACATGGCTGTCTTCAGGGCATCAACAGCTTTCTGGCAGGCATCAGTCCAGATCACATCCTGGGCTGCTTCCTGGAAGTCAGCTCTGTCCAGGGGGCAACAATGGTGCCATAACCCTTGACAAACCTCCTATAGTAGCTGGTGAGACCTAAAAAGATTCTCACCTCTGTCTGGGTCTTGGGAGGCTCCCAAGCCACAATGGTGTCAGTCTTAGGCTGTAGGGGCGGCACCTGGCCACTTCCTACCTGCTGCTCTAAGTACACCACAGAGCCCTGCCCGATCTGGCACTTACTGGCCTTGACCGTGAGGCCTGCCCTCTGCAGAGCCTTCAATACTTCCCAGAGGTGCTGCAAGTGTTCTCCCCAGCTAGAACTGAACACTGCAATGTCGTCCAATTAGGTGGCACTGAAATTCTCCAGCCCAGCCAACACCTGGTTGACCAACCTCTTAAAGGTGGCAGGGGCATTCTTCAACCAAAGGGCATCACCCGAAACTGGTAGTGCTCCTCTTGGGTTGACAATGCTGACCTCTCCATGGTCCCCTTCGTTAAGGCAATCTGCCAGTACCCAGACGTCAACTCAAATGTGCTGAGGAACTTGGCAGCTCCCAACCGATCAATGAGCTCATCAGCCCTGGGGATGTGGTGTGCATCAGTCCTGGTGACGGCGTTGAGCCTACGGTAGTCCACGCAGTTCTGGAGTGGCACCGGGTGCAGCAGCGTTTGGGACCAAGACCACTGGGCTGGCCCAAGGACTGTTGGAGGGCTCTATCACCCTTAACACCAACATCTTAGAGCCTTCCTCTTTGATGCTGGTTCTGACCAGGTCAGTAAACCTGTAAATCTTGTGTTTCAAAGGAGGGCTGTCACCAGTGTCCACGTCATGGGTACACCAGTGAGTAACACCTGGGGTCAGGGAGAACAGCGTGGCAAACTGCCCCAACAATTGGTGACAGTGACTCTGTTGCTCTGGGGTCAGCGTAGAGGAGAGGATCACACCTTCCACTGACCCATCGTGCTCCTTGATAGACAGGAGGTCATGGAGAGATTCACTCTCCTCTTCCACCCGATCATCTGTCGCCAAGAGCATGCTCACTTCAAACCTCTCAATTTGAGGCTTGAGGCAGTTCACATGTAGGACCCTCATAGGGGTTCCTGTGAGTCTGCAAATTCACCAGGTAGGTGACATTACTTTTGCGCTCTATCACCTCAAAAGGCCCAGTCCACTTGTCCTGCAAGGCACAAAGTTCAACTGGGCCCATGACCCACACTTTCTGGCAAGGCTGAAACTCTAAACAAAACTGTAGGGGGCAGCATTTCTGCCCCGAGCCCAGTCGCACAGCTTTACGTTGCTCCATACTGGTAATCCATTAAACTCCATTTAATCCATGTCCTCCTCAATAAATTCAATTTTAGCGTTTGTTATCACATTCACTCCACACGTTGGGATGTCATGCTGTTTTCCAAAGATTCTCATGCTCAAGATGTGCCCATCCGGACCTCTTGTCAAGAACACGAACTGACGCATGGTTCGTCCAAAAGCAGTGTTTATTAAAAACCCAATGCATTTCGGGCTATAACAAGCCCTTCTTCAGGGGTCACTACAAATAACGATAAAAACATTCACTGTAACACCATTATTCACTGTTGTACATACAAAGAACAATACTGCCGATAATTTTGTATAGAAGGCAATTGTATTTGTTCATTGAAACATCAAAAACAAAAAAACACACATTTCATTTAACCTTCCCTTGTGACCATAACCCACAACCTAGTGCAGCCTGATTTCATCACCCATCTTCTCTTATAACTTATGAAGACTGGTCGTCGCCTTAGCACACCCGCTGCGCACTCGATATCATATACCATGCGCAACGCACTGTTAACCAACTCACCACATTCTTTCCTTCATTCAATCCTTCACACATTATTGCACACAATATCACATATTCCTATCTCCATCTAACCATACGCCCTATTTATCTTACGCCTTATCTAATCCCACATGCAAAACTCCAACCACCCTATTCATATTCACACGCCCCACCCGGTCTTACTAATACACGCGCTCCAAAACTTCCTCTTTCATTCTAAACTAGTTCACATTGCTGGCAGCCATTCCCCAAATGTACATCACTTTCATACTCCGTCGTTCTCCCCATTCTACGATCACTAGGACGACTACATTCCACATACCTGCCAAAAGATGCTTAAAAACTCCGTCCTAGCCTCTCATTACGGAAAGATATTACCTCCTAATACAAATCACCCGCTTTTTAAACCATACTTTCCCGACACACACTCTCCCTCATACGTGCTAATTGGTCACATGGTCTCCCTCTCACGGATTCATCAACCGCTATTGCGAACCGAGAAACCACAACTCCCATAATGCAATCTACATAACAATACGGAACATTTTACAATGATGAAATGTTCGAAATTACATGTTTCTAAATTACATCATAATGCAGCAGTACAACTAATGATAACGAGCAATATTTAAAAACTTGACATTGTGAATGCCTAAGTACACGTTTGTAACCAGTGTAAACACAAACTTGCTTGACGAACAAGTTGTTCCTCCGTACGTGTGGAATCAATACTGTTGACTCATTTAATCATTCTTACATTTTAACTGTGGGTGCAAACCCAAGTAGGGCAATTTAATATGAAATTATCAGCGAAATGAAAGGGATGCACACCAATCTTCTTTCGAAATTTGACCAAGTTTATCCAAATACTCCACAGAATGCGTGCTGAACTGGGTTGGATGCCTTGCCCTGGTAGCACATGAAATCTAAACAAAACTGTAGGGGGCAGCATTTCTGCCCCGAGCCCAGTCGCACAGCTTTACGTTGCTCCATACTGGTAATCCATTAAACTCCATTTAATCCATGTCCTCCTCAATAAATTCAATTTTAGCGTTTGTTATCACATTCACTCCACACGTTGGGATGTCATGCTGTTTTCCAAAGATTCTCATGCTCAAGATGTGCCCATCCGGACCTCTTGTCAAGAACACGAACTGACGCATGGTTCGTCCAAAAGCAGTGTTTATTAAAAACCCAATGCATTTCGGGCTATAACAAGCCCTTCTTCAGGGGTCACTACAAATAACGATAAAAAACATTCACTGTAACACCATTATTCACTGTTGTACATACAAAGAACAATACTGCCGATAATTTTGTAGAGAAGGCAATTGTATTTGTTCATTGAAACATCAAAAACAAAAAAACACACATTTCATTTAACCTTCCCTTGTGACCATAACCCACAACCTAGTGCAGCCTGATTTCATCACCCATCTTCTCTTATAACTTATGAAGACTGGTCGTCGCCTTAGCACACCCGCTGCGCACTCGATAACATATACCATGCGCAACGCACTGTTAACCAACTCACCACATTCTTTCCTTCATTCAATCCTTCACACATTATTGCACACAATATCACATATTCCTATCTCCATCTAACCATACGCCCTATTTATCTTACGCCTTATCTAATCCCACATGCAAAACTCCAACCACCCTATTCATATTCACACGCCCCACCCGGTCTTACTAATACACGCGCTCCAAAACTTCCTCTTTCATTCTAAACTAGTTCACATTGCTGGCAGCCATTCCCCAAATGTACATCACTTTCATACTCCGTCGTTCTCCCCATTCTACGATCACTAGGACGACTACATTCCACATACCTGCCAAAAGATGCTTAAAAACTCCGTCCTAGCCTCTCATTACGGAAAGATATTACCTCCTAATACAAATCACCCGCTTTTTAAACCATACTTTCCCGACACACACTCTCCCTCATACGTGCTAATTGGTCACATGGTCTCCCCTCTCACGGATTCATCAACCGCTATTGCGAACCGAGAAACCACAACTCCCATAATGCAATCTACATAACAATACGGAACATTTTACAATGATGAAATGTTCGAAATTACGTTTCTAAATTACATCATAATGCAGCAGTACAACTAATGATAACGAGCAATATTTAAAAACTTGACATTGTGAATGCCTAAGTACACGTTTGTAACCAGTGTAAACACAAACTTGCTTGACGAACACGTTGTTCCTCCGTACGTGTGGAATCAATACTGTTGACTCATTTAATCATTCTTACATTTTAACTGTGGGTGCAAACCCAAGTAGGGCAATTTAATATGAAATTATCAGCGAAATGAAAGGGATGCACACCAATCTTCTTTCGAAATTTGACCAAGTTTATCCAAATACTCCACAGAATGCGTGCTGAACTGGGTTGGATGCCTTGCCCTGGTAGCACATGAAATCTAAACAAAACTGTAGGGGGCAGCATTTCTGCCCCGAGCCCAGTCGCACAGCTTTACGTTGCTCCATACTGGTAATCCATTAAACTCCATTTAATCCATGTCCTCCTCAATAAATTCAATTTTAGCGTTTGTTATCACATTCACTCCACACGTTGGGATGTCATGCTGTTTTCCAAAGATTCTCATGCTCAAGATGTGCCCATCTGGACCTCTTGTCAAGAACACGAACTGACGCATGGTTCGTCCAAAAGCAGTGTTTATTAAAAACCCAATGCATTTCGGGCTATAACAAGCCCTTCTTCAGGGGTCACTACAAATAACGATAAAAAACATTCACTGTAACACCATTATTCACTGTTGTACATACAAAGAACAATACTGCCGATAATTTTGTATAGAAGGCAATTGTATTTGTTCATTGAAACATCAAAAACAAAAAAACACACATTTCATTTAACCTTCCCTTGTGATCATAACCCACAACCTAGTGCAGCCTGATTTCATCACCCATCTTCTCTTATAACTTATGAAGACTGGGGGCATTCTGGTCGTACCAGCATTTCATCTCCTCCTGGCTTGCTTCCAGATTTGCCTGAGCGAGTTTCCTGAAGTGGGAAGTTTGGTTCCTGGAGGCCAGCATGTAGCTATATACATCCTGGGGAGTTTTCCTGGGAGCTGTCTCCCAGCCTTCCTTGACCAAACTAAGCGGTCCTCTCCCAGGGTGCCCATACAGAAGCTCAAAGGGACTGAACCCTAGAGGTTTCTGTGGTACCTCCCTGTATGCAAAGAGAAGGCATGGTAAGAGGATGTCCCACTTATGCCTCATGTGTTTTGTTAGACCCTTAATCATGCCCTTCAAGGTTTGGTTGAATCTCTCCACCAAACCATTAGCTTGTGGGTGGTAAGGAGTGGTGAACTTGTAAGTCACACAGCACTCCTCCCACAGGGATGTCATATACTTGGATATGAAATTGGTCCCACGGACAGAAACCACCTCTCTGGGGAAACCTACGAGGGACAAAATCCCCATTAACACCCGGCTCACCACTAGTGCCATCGTTGTTCTGAGAGGGATTGCCTCCGGGGCCTGGGTGGCATGGACCAGGAGGTACCTGTTGCCCATGGCTGTCTTGGGATCCAGTGGCCCCACAATGTCCATCCCAACCCTTTCAAAAGGGGTTCCAAAAACTGGAAAAAGTTGGAGAGAAGCTTTACACTCTTACCACTTGCCTGGCAAGTCTGGCAAGACCTGCAATGTCCATCTGACTGCCTTCGCATTTGGGGCCAAAAGAAGTGGGTGAAAAGCCTGTCAAAGGTCTTGTCTTAGCCCAAATGTCCTGCCAAAAGCACGTTGTGAGCCAGAGCCAGTAGGAAGGACCTGAATCGCTGGGGTACCACCAGCACACGGGTTGACCCAGGCTCAGCACGCTATATAGGAGACCAGTCTCCCAGTACATCCAATTTGATCCAGACTGATCACCAGCTGCCTGGTTTGCAGCCTGCTGCGGCAAACCCTCTAGAGAAGGGCATTCTTTATGTTCCCTGCAGAATTCGTCCCTGGGGAAACCACCTTCTTGCTGCCAATGGGTCAGCTCAGATAAGTCCCCCAGTTCAGCTACCTGCTCCCCTGTAGGTACCGGGGCGTCCCCCTCGAGGTCAGCCTCCTCCCGGGCCATGGGAACCTCAGGGGTGGGTTTCCCGTGCCCCTTGCCCTTTCTCTTGGCAGGAACCTAGGCCACTGTTTCAGGCTCCAGGTCCTTCTGATCACCCTTTCCGTTTGCCATTGACCGAGTGGTCATGCATGCCTACTCTGGCAACCCAAGCATCTCCTAGTGAGACCTGAGCTCAACATCCTTCAATAAGAACTGCTCCAGGTCGTTGCCTAGCAGACAATCTACAAGCATGGTAGGGCTCACAATCACCCTCAAGGGACCTGAGACCCCCCCCTATTCAAAGGGAACCTGTGCCACCATACACTGGCACTCTGAGTTGTACACAGCAACTACTTGGTGGAATGTCCTGAGGACTACTTACTCCTCAGAGACCAGGTGACACTGGACTGAGGTCACGCTGGCTCCAGTATCTCTGAGAGCCTCTACCCTTCTCCCATTGATGGTCACCCAGGCGCTGTATTTTCTAGTGTTAGCAGGCACCTGGTTTCCTGGGACCATCTCACTGTCCCTAGTGAGACTAGGGTCATTTCTGCGGGATCCCCACCCTCCTGTGGGCACCCCTCCTCCCCAAGTGCTATACTAGCCAACACCTTGGTCTGCCCACCGGTGTGTGGCTGGTCCCTCTTTGGGCACCTGGGATCCCCCCTTATGTGACCCACCTGCTTACAAGCAAAGCACATCTGGGGGCCGGTTTCTGCAGGCTTTCCTGAAGAGACCCCTTGTATCTTACCTCGTGGGGAATGGGAACCTTTACGCTGGGTATTATTTTGGGGCACTTTAGAGAACTCCTGTGCTTTACCTTTGTCCCCCCCACTCTTCTGCTGGGGACCCTGCCCACCTTTGGCGGAGTCTCTCCCAAACACCTTCTTGTGGACCCTCGTACGCGCCCAGCGGTCTGCCTCCTTAGCAAGCTTCCTGGGGTCAGACAGATTACTATCAACCAAGTGCTGGCGCAGCTCTGCAAAACATAGACTAGACAAGTGCTCCCATGCAATCAAATTATAGAGCTCCCAAAAATCTGCCCTTCACCCAGCCATCCAGTGACCTGCAAAAAGAATCCACACATTCCAACCAAGTGTTTACATCAGTTTTCCTTCTGGACCTAAACTGATCCCTGTACTTCACAGGAGTGAGACCATACCTGGTGAGAAGGGCCTCCATCATGTCAGCATAGATGAGGTTACACCCCTTATCCAAAGCCACTAAAGTGTCCCTCCCCTCCTCTGGGAAAAGAGGCGAGAATCTTGCTCCCCAATTCTTCTCAGGGACCCTATTCATGTGGATAGATGCTTCTCTTCCCTGAAACCACCTTTGCATGTCACCCCCCTTCTTGAATTCCTTGCCTACATTTTTGGGAATGTGCATAATTCTATCTGTCTGCACTGAAGAATTGCTGCCACCATCTGTGCTGGACCTACTCCTTAGCTTCAGCTCCTTAATACCATGCTCAAGATCCAAGATCATCTTCCTTTCGTCCATGGCTATCCTTTTGTCTGCCCTTTCATTCTCCAACCGGAGTTTTTCTAACTCAAACTTCCTTGCCTCCCACCTGTCCTCCAGCTCCTCTGGGGACAAGCCACTGCTGCCTGGCCTGGGGGGTTCCCCCCCCTCCCAAAAGCACATCCACCCTAGCAGTAGGCTCCTCTGCCTCCCCACTGAGATCTCTAGACTGCCCACTGGCATGTCTGGCTGCTACCCAGGCCCTCAGCACCTTTTGTAGCTCCTACTTCCTGGTGAGGCCTCTGACTTGGACCTTTAGGTTTTTACAAATAGCCTTCAAATTCTTGACGTTGTAGGTTTCCAACCTTTCCTCCTCAAAGGCCACTTCTAGGGATGCAATAGATGATGCTGCTGTACCAGGCATAATGTAATAGCAAGTTCAAGTTCTCAACAACTGGCAAGATCAAAAATAGACCAAAAAAGAAAAAGAACCAGTATGTGGTACGTAATGGTCTGCGATATGGTTATAGTGTACACCAATCACTGTAAGTCAAGTGCAAACGCAAGGCCTATCTTCGCCGCTGACTACCAATGTTAGAAATGGGGTCTCTAGTTGGCAATGGTTTGCACCTTTGTCCAAGCGGGGACCCTTCCTTCTAGTCAGGATAAGGGGGATACACAACTGAAATAACCCCTGCTCACCCCGTTGGTAGCTTTGCAAGAGCAGTCAGGCTTATCTCAGAGGCATTGTGTAAATTATTTCCACATAACCAACAGTAATACAGTGAAAACACTACAAAAGGACACCATACCAGTTTAGAAAAATATCCAATATTTTTATATAGTTAAAACAAGATCAAAACAATAAAAATCCAAAATACAGTACTGAAACATTTGCACTTAGCAAAAATAACCTTTCAAATGCAGTTCCTTGAAGTCGGTAGCTCCGTCCGGTGCTACTGCGGTGCTGAGAACAACAGAATCCAACAGTTCCGTCTGACCGCGTCGGTCGGAGCGTTGACAGACTCGTTAACAGTACATTTCGTTGCGGCCGATCATGTTGGTGTGGGCCGGTCGTGGCAACCGTCGCGGTTGCAATGCGAAACATAGTGGTGCAGCGAGCGGTGCCCTCAAGTTGCGGTGCAGGCAGCGGCTCGGTGATGGTCGTGCAGCGGCGTCAGTGAGACCAGGGCTGCGGTGCAGAGTGAAGGCAGTGCTCGTTGCGGTGTTGACAGATCACAGTGCAGGCGACAGAGCCGGATGCGGGGAGCTGGCGTCGGTCGGCCTGGACTGCGGTGTGGGACGGGGCGGTGCATCGTGAGACTTATGAGCAGTGTCCCCACGCTACGATGCAGTCACAGATGTTGAAGTCAGCAGGCAGCGACGGCGTTGGTGAGACCAGGGTGGTGAAGTGAAGTGAGGCAGTGCGGAGTGCAGTGCCCACAGGTCACGGTGCAAGCAGCGGCTCGGTGGCGGCACCATTGGTAGCTGTCGTCGGTGAGACCAGGGTTGCAGTGTGAGAAAAGGCAGTGCCCTCTGCTGTGCCTTCAGGACACAGAGCCAGCGACGGAGTCAGTTGCTTTACCCCCTCTGTGGCAACTGAAACCATTGTTCCAGAGGCGGTACCCAGAGGTCGGTGAAGTCTTTGCCGTCCCTGAGACTTCAGAACAGGAGGCAAGCTCTACTTCAAGCCCTTGGAGATACTCAGTGCAAGTAAAGAATGTTCAGTCCAGTCCTTTCATTGCCCTAGGCAAGAGCAGCTACTGCAGGCCAACCCAACAATAAAAACAACAAGAGCAACCCATATGTCCATGCAAGCAGGGGTATCAAGTGATCCTTGAAATATGCGTTCACATGGAACTCATTCGAAAGCAAATTATGAATATCACATATATTTCTTTGCGGACCAAACATGTCAATGTAAAGTTAAAGCCATTTAGAAGGAGCAATGATAATTCAGCCAGTATGTAACATGGTTCAGCCAAACCGAGTTTTATTAAAAAACAAACACAAAATTAAACAATTATTTTTGGTAGCGTATAGTGAGAGAATAGTAGCAACAGACCCCAGGTGTGTAATCAAACCAAAACCAAGGAAATAATAAGAAAAGTGGGATTGGGAATCAGCAAAAAGAAGTGATTAGTTGATATAAATACGAGGCAGCAGTTTCAGTTAAAAACACTCATGGATACATAAATCCAATTATTGTATCTGCAAAAGGCAAGAAACTTTACCTGTCTCTGTGATCGTGTTGACGGCGTTTCGACCCTCTAGGAATAATAGGGTCTCATCAGGACTAGAGATGTCAGGGGTTTAGAGAAACAAAGAGCTCAATATTAGGGAAATTGTTATAATCTATTGCGATGTAATATTCTGTAGACAATTAAGAAATACATACTGGCTTGACTGGGAAACATGAAAGAATTCAGTCTAGTCTCTGGGAAATTCCGTAGGAGGATGAATTCCAATGAGGGCAGCAGTCCCTACAGTTAGAAGGCATGGGTTAGGGAGAGCTGGAATGGTAACAATTGTAATTAGTATATATAATACAGCCTGGTGGAGAACATGCAAAGTGCGTATGACTGTTTGGCCGACCCAAGACGGGCAGCCAAACAGTCAAGCGCACCGAAGAGAGTGCTCACCACTCCACCCCCTGCTGCTCTGTGACAGCCTCGCCCTGCCCCTAACCAGCTGAGCCACTACGGAAAAATAAAATGATAATAACAATGCGTTATTATCATTTTTTTTTTTGACATGCTCACAGAGTAGTGGGGCAACGCTCCTACGCCTTAGTGGAGGAACCGCCGCTGCCTAGGGGTTATGTAGTTGGATTAAAAAGGGAGGTTTGGGCCTGGCAGGAGTTTTATTTTACCGGGTCACAATGGCATTTAAAAACTGCACACATAGTGCAATGGTAGGCATGAGACATGTTTAAAGGGCTACTTAAGTGGGTGGCACAATAAGGGCTAGTGGCCCATTAGTAGCATTTAATCTACAGCCCCTCGGTACATGTGTACAACCTTACTAGGGACTTACAGGTAAATTAAATGTGCCAATTGGGTGTAATCAATGTTACTATGTTTTAGGGAGAGAGAACACACACGTTAGCACTGGTTAGTAGTGTTAAACTGCACAGAGTCTTAAGGCCAAGAAAAGCAAGATCAGCAAAAATGGAGGAGTACAGAAAAACATTTGGGGGCTGACCACCCTAAGACTGACAGGTCTAACATTTACACTATGTTTATCTTCAGAGGTTTTGTATGCAACAGGTGAGGGACAGACATATTTTCTACCTGCACTATGTACCTCACACTCCACCTCTCAAGCAATCCAGAATTGGTGGTGCCAGATTTATGTTTCCATCTCTATCTTAGGACTAGTTTGGTAAATCTTAGCATTGGCATCTATAGGCCATAAATGCTTGTATATATCAACATTCTCGCATCGATGATGTGGGTGAAGAAGCTGGAGCCTTCTGACGTCAGCAGACTACTGTTACTACACCCAGGTGACTCATAGAAGCCAACATATAGTAAAGCAGTGGGAGTGTAATCATTGCTATATTATTTATGGGGGAGGGGCTGACACTACAAATGCAGCTTCTGCACATGCTGTCTACTCCTGCTCCTGCACAACAGACCCGATTGTGATTCAGACTCTACAGGCTCCTAAACTGCAGCAGCGCATTTGGCATGGCATGTAAATAATGCATATAAAATCTGGATGCAGATTCTTGATGCCATGGATAACAAATTTAAACTATCCTTCACGGATTCAAAATAAAAATTTGCCATGCACTGCATTATTAAAGGAAGCTTTTAAGTCCTTGTTCAAAACACTGTGGCTCTCACTTAAAATATGCAGGGCATTTAAAAAAAAAAAGCTGAAACCATAAATATTGTGATACCAAATATCATGTCAAAAATATTGATCACAAAAATATCATTTTTCTATACATATAACAGTAAGTACAAAAATTTCGAAAGATATATCGTTTTACACCAATATCGAAAAATACATACAAAAATATAATTGTATAATTGTTTTTAAATTTACCAATATAACATTATACATATATATATATTGATATATAGCTATAAATATAGATATATATAAACATATAGATATACATTTGCAGGGTCGGGGGCTTCCTTTCTATGGAGGTGAACTTTGAATGAATTTGGGAGCATGATCCGCTGGTCTCCCAACTAGCAATGGACTTACCTTTTACAACTATCGGCCTGATTACGATGTCATCAGGAAAGGCTCCAAACGGCATTTGATTAAGCCCGGGTGGAGTTCGTGTAGTCGCGCTACGTGAAACTACACGAAGCGGTAAAAAAACTCTGCAACGCTACGCGGAGTTCCGCGAGCATGCGGAGTTGCTTGTTCCCCTGCTCGCGAAACATTTCTGACGTTCGGCAACGTGAATTGTGTGTTCAGGGGGAAATATCATAGAAGAATTCACGCTAGCACAGGCAGTGTATGATGGTACTTTGAGCTCTGTGTTTTTTACGTGTTTTACCTGTTTTTACATTTGAGTGTTATTCTGCTTTTAAAAGTGAAGCGCTACTCACCGGCTCTTATTTTTGACCGGTCCTCTTCTCCCCCGTGTGCTCGCACCTGGTCTAGTGACCCTGAGGGTGTCAGCTGCTGCACAGCAGGGCTGATTGGCGGGGAGGAGCCAGGGGTCACGGGGGCATATAACGCACGCTGGAGCGGACGCGCAATCATAGAAGAATTCGCGCTAGCACAGGCAGTGTATGATGGTACTTTGAGCTCTGTGTTTTTTACGTGTTTTACCTGTTTTTACATTTGAGTGTTATTCTGCTTTTAAAAGTGAAGCGCTACTCACCGGCTCTTATTTTTGACCGGTCCTCTTCTCCACCGTGTGCTCGCACCTGGTCTAGTGACCCTGAGGGTGTCAGCTGCTGCACAGCAGGGCTGATTGGCGGGGAGGAGCCAGGGGTCACGGGGGCATATAACGCACGCTGGAGCGGACGCGCAATCATAGAAGAATTCGCGCTAGCACAGGCAGTGTATGATGATACTTTGAACTCTGTGTTTTTTACGTGTTTTACCTGTTTTTACATTTGAGTGTTATTCTGCTTTTAAAAGTGAAGCGCTACCCACCGGCTCTTATTTTTGACCGGTCCTCTTCTCCCCCGTGTGCTCGCACCTGGTCTAGTGACCCTGAGGGTGTCAGCTGCTGCACAGCAGGGCTGATTGGCGGGGAGGAGCCAGGGGTCACGGGGGCATATAACGCACGCTGGAGCGGACGCGCAATCATAGAAGAATCCGCGCTAGCACAGGCAGTGTATGATGGTACTTTGAGCTCTGTGTTTTTTACGTGTTTTACCTGTTTTTACATTTGAGTGTTATTCTGCTTTTAAAAGTGAAGCGCTACTCACCGGCTCTTATTTTTGACCGGTCCTCTTCTCCGCCGTGTGCTCGCACCTGGTCTAGTGACCCTGAGGGTGTCAGCTGCTGCACAGAAGGGCTGATTGGCGGGGAGGAGCCAGTGGTCACGGGGGCATATAACGAACTCTGGAGCGGACGCGCAATCATAGAAGAATTCGCGCTAGCACAGGCAGTGTATGATGGTACTTTGAGGTCTGTGTTTTTGACGTGTTTTACCTGTTTTTACATTTGAGTGTTATTCTGCTTTTAAAAGTGAAGCGCTACTCACCGGCTCTTATTTTTGACCGGTCCTCTTCTCCCCCGTGTGCTCGCACCTGGTCTAGTGACCCTGAGGGTGTCAGCTGCTGCACAGCAGGGCTGATTGGTGGGGAGGAGCCAGGGGTCACGGGGGCATATAACGCACGCTGGAGCGGACGCGCAATCATAGAAGAATTCGCGCTAGCACAGGCAGTGTATGATGGTACTTTGAACTCTGTGTTTTTTACGTGTTTTACCTGTTTTTACATTTGAGTGTTATTCTGCTTTTAAAAGTGAAGCGCTACCCACCGGCTCTTATTTTTGACCGGTCCTCTTCTCCCCCGTGTGCTCGCACCTGGTCTAGTGACCCTGAGGGTGTCAGCTGCTGCACAGCAGGGCTGATTGGCGGGGAGGAGCCAGGGGTCACGGGGGCATATAACGCACGCTGGAGCGGACGCGCAATCATAGAAGAATTCGCGCTAGCACAGGCAGTGTATGATGGTACTTTGAGCTCTGTGTTTTTTACGTGTTTTACCTGTTTTTACATTTGAGTGTTATTCTGCTTTTAAAAGTGAAGCGCTACTCACCGGCTCTTATTTTTGACCGGTCCTCTTCTCCCCCGTGTGCTCGCACCTGGTCTAGTGACCCTGAGGGTGTCAGCTGCTGCACAGCAGGGCTGATTGGCGGGGAGGAGCCAGGGGTCACGGGGGCATATAACGCACGCTGGAGCGGACGCGCAATCATAGAAGAATTCGCGCTAGCACAGGCAGTGTATGATGGTACTTTGAGCTCTGTGTTTTTGACGTGTTTTACCTGTTTTTACATTTGAGTGTTATTCTGCTTTTAAAAGTGAAGCGCTACTCACCGGCTCTTATTTTTGACCGGTCCTCTTCTCCCCCGTGTGCTCGCACCTGGTCTAGTGACCCTGGGCTGATTGCCGGGGAGGAGCCAGGGGTCACGGGGGCATATAACGCACGCTGGAGCGGACGCGCAATCATAGAAGAATTCGCGCTAGCACAGGCAGTGTATGATGGTACTTTGAGCTCTGTGTTTTTTACGTGTTTTACCTGTTTTTACATTTGAGTGTTATTCTGCTTTTAAAAGTGAAGCGCTACTCACCGGCTCTTATTTTTGACCGGTCCTCTTCTCCCCGTGTGCTCGCACCTGGTCTAGTGACCCTGAGGGTGTCAGCTGCTGCACAGCAGGGCTGATTGGCGGGGAGGAGCCAGGGGTCACGGGGGCATATAACGCACGATGGAGCGGACGCGCGCAGCGGGCGCGCCAAAGGCGCTCCTAAGGCAAGCCCGTCTGCGCCCGTCCGCGCCCTAACGGGTCCAGGGGCCAGAACCCCTGGCCATTTATTGGCCTATACCAGTAAAGAACTTAGATCATTTAATCATAGACGGTGCCCCTTGAAACCCGAAACAGCAAGTGTACTTAGGAGAGAAGGACTCCTTTTCCCACAGAGGGGAGAGATACCTAGTCCCAAACAGACTAACATTTCAGGCCACTCAAGCTCTAGCAGCATTGATACCCTGAAACTTTCGGTCCTGAATACACGATCACTACAGAAACATGCTACTGAGATCTTTACGTTTCTACAAGATGAGGCACCAGACATCCTAGCTCTGACTGAAACCTGGCTAGACGATGATTCTGGCCCCACCTTACGGGCTACACTTCCCGACTGCTATGACGTCCTCTGGCACAATAGGCCAGCGGGAAAAAGGGGAGGTGGGGTGGCGGTCTTGTACAAAAGACATTTGACCATTGAAAAGGTGTTTGGTGATACCCTAGAAGGGGCAGATACCCTTACTTTCAAGGTCTGTAGCCATTCATCCAGCATAACTATTATCATAGTCTACCGTCCACCCAAATGCCCCCCGCACTTTATAGACCTGATGACCGAATGCGTTGCGAACCTTCGTTCACGTTTTCAACAACTCCTGGTGGTAGGAGATTTTAACTACCACTGGGATTTACAACCCAGAGAGGCACAGGCCCGTCAGCTGGAGGAGACGTTCTCTAATCTTGGCCTCACTCAGTTAGTGCAAAAGAAACAATTGATGGACGGAATGCTGGACAATGCAAACATTCACCCACAGTCACAAGGATCTGGGTTAAATCCATCATTCTTTTGCTCACCACACCACCCCAGTTTGGAACCAGCCATATGCAAATCAGTCTTGACCCTGTTCCTTGTGGGAACAGTCCAGCCCGAACTGCCAAGCCAGGTCCTCGCTGGACCGGAAACATTTCTTTTGCATTCTTTTGCATTTCTCACTCAGTTAGTAACAGCCCCTACGCATGAGCTTGGACATACCCTTGATCTGGTATGGTCCACTGTCTCGCTCACGATACTAAAAGATATCATTCCATGTGCCTGGTCTGATCACTATTGTATCAACCTGATTCTTCCCCTTACTAAGCATAATGCCAGACCCCTTCAGACTGGAAACTTGTCCGTAGTTGGTCAAGAATTGAGGCCCCAATATTGGTAAGCGCCCTTCGAGACTGCCCTCGCAAAAAGCCAGAAACAGTAGATATTGATGGCTGGTCGGAAGCTATTTCCAGCCGGCTTCTCTCTGCCATCAATAAAATAGCCCCCGAAAGGAAAATAAAAACTGGCAATATAGGCAATGGCGCGCCATGGTTTACGGAAGAGCTCAGAGCACTGAAACGTCTGCTTCGCCACTACGAACGACAGTGGCGCAAACACTATGACCCTCTGGCTCTTAAAGAGTATAGAGCCAAAATTGCTTCCTATAAAAAGGCGCTCCTCCGTAGGAAGGCGGATTATTATGAAAATAGGATCCTAGTAGCAACTAATAAACAGAAAGAAACGTTTAAAATTCTTAAAGAACTCAGCCATAAACAATCACTGACGTCTCCATCCAATCAAGAACAATGCAATGAATTTCTACTTTATTTTTCTAACAAAATTCAGGATATCCTGACTGAGATTGATAATTCTCCATTTAAGCAACCTCCCGTTGTAGAGATGATCCCACAGGGCAAACAGAATTGCTCTCTTCATTCCAAGATCTTGACACTAAATCTCTCCGACGCATTGCTACAAAAATTAAATCTGGCTCACCCGCCGACCCCTGTCCCCCCAGGATTTTCAATTTGGCTCTCCCTGAAATTGAGGAAGAAATCCTCGCTTTGTTAAACCTCTCCCTGGAGATTGGGAAGGTTCCGAGCTACTTTAAAGAAGCCAGGATTATCCCCCTGCTTAAAAAAATTGGCGCGGACCCAGCCAATAAGAAAAATTTTAGACCTATCTCTCAACTTCCATTTCTTGCTAAAATTTTAGAGCAACATGTCCCGCAACAACTAGTTAAGTTTACGAAGGATTATAACCTTCTGGAGGACAGGCAGGCTGGTTTTCGAGCCCACCATAGCACAGAATTGGTGATGTTATCAGTGCTCGATGACTTTAGGAGGACTACCGATAATAAAAAGCCTTGTGCCCTAGTCCTCCTTGACTTGTCGGCAGCATTCGATACGGTCAACCATGCTCTACTCTTGGAAAGATTAAGAACTATGGGGATCGGGGGCGCGGTCTTACAGTGGATTACCTCATTTTTGACAAACCGCTCCCAAAGAATTCAGATGGGTGACTGGGTCTCAGAGAGGGGGCTCGTTCCCTGTGGAGTTCCACAGGGGTCAGCCCTATCACCCCTCCTATTCAACATTTATCTTAGACCATTAATTACTGCCCTCTCGGCTATGGAGTGTCAAGTATTCAATTATGCGGATGATACTCAAATCATTCTGCAAATTGAAAATACCCCCCTAGCACACTCCCGGGCGAAAGAGGTTCTACGTTTCACGGTCAACTGGATGACTGCCAATTCCTTAAAGATCAACCCAGACAAAACTGAGGTTCTGGCTCTGACCGATGCTGACAACCCTTGGAATTCCCTCTACTGGCCCCAGGAACTGGGTGCCGCTCCGGCCCCAGTCCCAGTGGTAAAAAGTTTGGGAATCAAAGTGGATAATAAGCTTTCATTGGCTAACCAGGTTTCCACTGTGTTTGGAACCTGTGTGGGCCTTCTCAGGTTACTTAGGAGACTTTCCCCCATCCTATCTTTCCCGACCATGAGAACAGTCGTGACTGCCATGATCCTGTCCCGTCTCGACTACGGCAACTCGCTCTACATTGGACTGCCAGATTCTTTAGTAGGCAAATTGCAGATAGTCATGAATGACGCGGCAAGGCTATCTTTAAAGTACCCAGGCATTCGCGTGCATCCCCCCTCCTGCAACGTCTTCATTGGCTGCCCTTGAAACAGAGGGCCAAATTCAAGGCCCTCTGTATTGTTCACAAGGCTTTGTATGGACAGGCACCCATCTATATTAAACAACGCCTTGTGAAATATGCCCCATGTCGCTCGCTAAGGTCATCCACGATGGGCCTCTTAGTTTGCCCACGCTTCAACTATGCCTCCAAGGGGGCCGAGCCTTTTCCACTCTCTCACCCACCCTTTGGAACAAGTTGCCTAGCCAGCTTCGTGCAGAAAGCCATCTTCTCCCTTTCAGGAAAAACTGAAAACCATTCTCTTCACTGAAGCCTGGGCCTAACTGCTTTCCACTTGCTCTGGACTGATGCTATTCTTCTGCAGCGCTTAGAGACCTTTTGGTATTAAGCGCTCTACAAATCAAAATTAACATAACATAACAAACTTCACCACGCGGTCGCCAATGGGCGCGGCCATCTTGTTTTTCTACTCTTTGTTATGGTTCTGGGGCCTGTTTTTGAATTCTCTCAAATCTTTTCAATCCTTTGTTTCTAAAACTTTTTTTCGAATCTTTTTTATTTATTATCTATCCCTCTATCTTCCTAAGTGTATATTTTGCGTTTTATTTCTACTTTTACTGCGTTTTTGTACTGTTTTTCAATTACTTGCTTTTTATTTTTTTTTACTTCCCTACTTCTTCTCCTGACTTTATTTTTTACTTCTACATTTTCTTTTCCGTCCCCGACCACCCCAGAACTATGGCTAAGGGTAAGAGTGCGACCAGGAGCTGCCTTCCTTGTGGAAGGTGGCGCCCGGAAGGGGTGCAGGCCCGGGCCTTATTCTCAGAAGTGGAGGTGGCCGCCCGGGTTTTTTTTGTACAGCGCCACCTCCCCTTAACCTTGGAAGCAGGCGGCAGGTCTGGTTCCGGCTTTGGGATCCAGGAGCGTCACTGCCAGTGGGCGAGGGTGCACCGGGCAGTGTTTCGCTGCTTTGAGGTCCGGCGCACCCACAACAATCTGACTCACCGGTGGTGCGACATCCTAGACCGGGAGCAGGACCTGCTGGACCTGCTAGGTGTTGAGGTCGTGGGGCTTGGTGAGTAGCTAATTTATTACTATTGTGTGTTCTGTTCTGTGTTTGTGCTCGCTTGGGCTGATTATGTAAGAGAGGCTAGAGAACTTAAGTTAGGTAATGCTAGAGAGACTCCATTTTCTTTGTCCTGTCACTAAGATAGTAGTGGTAGGTAGTTATTATAGTTAGTTACTTAGTATTTATTGGTAATTTTTTAGCAGTCCGCGTGACGCATCCTCGGTCACGTGCTTCTGACTCCAGTCCTTAGTAGAACCTTTTGTAGTTTGTTAGTGAGTGAATAATATAGCAACTCAGCACATCAGCAACCAACCAACAATTTGGTGTATGCAATATGCATGCATACAGCTATGCATTTTTGAGGACTAAAATAAATGGAAATACAGACTTAGTGAACAATTGGCCTGTCAAAGGGGGTTGATTCATTGATGATTGCGAATGAGATCGGAACTTAGAAGAAGCAAATATAATTTTTGGCAATTCATTCCAAAGTCTTTGGAATAGGCGAGCTAGGTGGTACCTAGGTTTAGGATTCTGGAATCGAAATGGAACACTGGAATAATAAAGAGATAGGACGGTCCGCGACCGCAATACTACTAGTTGATCTGATTAGATAGGTCAATTTTATTGCAATTGTCGGCCTGTCAAAAAATCTTTTTGGAGCATTTAAAAAAATATTTATTATTTGTTTCACACCAATCAATTTTTGTCTCTTTATTATGTCTTACATAATCAGCATCCAGAGGCGAGAAGATGACGGGATCTGCTGAGGCGGGAGCTGGAGGTGCATCCCAGGGCCAGGATCGCTCCTCTACAGATGGCTCTGCTGCTGGCCCCAGTAAGTCCTCCTGTTGTTAATAATAATAATCATATTTCCCTAACTTTTACTGCACTTTATCTTTTTGAACTATTTTTTCCATTTCCTAATTCTATTTTTTACCAAATCTTCTTCAATTTATCTGTTTCTAAATTCTTGTTATCCCTGCATTACCTACCTGGCTACTTAGTTATTACATTTTTAGTGTCTGGTTTTTTTTTTTAACATCAATCTAACTGCCTCTGACTCTGTACTACTATTAGTCTGTCTGTAGCTTGCTTTATAATTTATTCTGGTTTTTCAGTCAGCTTTCCCTCTCCCCTTATAATTTGTGGACTGCCTAGTGGTGGTACTACTGTAAGACTCAGGGAACACATTGGTCCTTTACTACTACTAGTACTACTACTCTGCTGTGCAGATTGCATGCCCAACTAAGGTATTCTATGCATGTTTGTTGAGATTAGAAGGCTTTCTTTTACTTTCTTTCTCATGCTCAATCAGTAAATAAAATGATGGTCACGTTGGACACCTCAAAGTGGTGTATTTTGACTTTTTCTCGTCTAGGCCTAGTACTATTATTATTATTAGCAGCAGTTGATTGTGAACAACTGATTACCGTGCACCATGGCTGGAAGGATGTTTGAGGAGGAGGAGGGCACAATTATATTTTACAACCAAGAGAGAAGACTCGAGACTTGAGACACCTCATGTCTGATTGTCCACCCAGTTGGCCACTCTTTTTCTTTTAAAAAAGTTTTAAAACTCAGATTCACCCATAGCTCTAGCCACTGAGTCCAGTCCTTTGGGTTGTCCTCTTCTTGAGAGGCTTTTTGAAAATTACCACCAACAAAATGCACAACCAGGTATTTTATTATTTTTGATAGGATGGGATATACTACTTTCTACTCTACTCTAGTACCCGATTTGTACTAGTGATGTGTGTGGTGTATGTATGTATTGTATTTTCAATCTTACTTGTGAAAAAAAAAAAGGTGGGAGGCGTATATGGCAACTAAAAAACGTGTTATGTTTTTTCTAGGCGTACCGACCACCAGTGCCGGGACCAGCGGGGAAGGCGAAGCCAGCCAGGAGCAAGCATATGCGTCAGCTGCAGGGGTGGGTGAGCCAGCAGCAGTGGTGGGCGGTGGTAAGTTATATTCCTTACTTATTGGCAATACACACTCGCTGCAGGGGTGTACACTGTACTGTTGAGAGAGACTATGGGCCATATTCTCAGGAATGGCGATAAAGCCCCTTATCGCCGCTTTAGCGGCAGTTTCCTGCCGCTAAAGCGGCGATAATGTTATTGCCGTTCTTGAGAATATGCCCCAAAGTTGTTGTGAACAACGGTTGAAGAAGACACCCTTTACTTAGCATTAGCAATAGCATTAGCGGCGGGAGTTGAGTAACTAATGGCCTCTTCTATCTGACTTTAACTCAGCTGGGAAAGTTTTATGAAGAAGACTAAGAGTCAGACGACCTTGATGGATGGGTTGAACGAAAAGGGAAAGAAGGATGGAAGTAGGAAGGACGGGTGACATGTAATATATGACTGGCAGCGAAGGATGCGTGGGTGAAGGAAGGGGGCCTGGGATGCATAGGTGGCTGATAGGATGCATAGGTGGTTGAAGGATGGGTGGAAGGTGAAAGAAAGGATGCCTGCCTGGGTGGGTTGGTGAAACTGTATGGGTGATAGGAATCCTCCAGGGGGTTTGATGGGTCAAACTCAAAGGTAAGCAAGGACGCATGGGTGGTGGTATAAAAAAAAATTACAAATGTATGTTGTTGGTGAAAGTTTTGTTGAGAGATTAAGAAGAATGATAGCCATGTTTACTTTGACTGGATGGATGCCTGGATGGTATTCAATAATACCATAGGTGGAGACTGTCACTGGATGAAGAGAATGTAAAAGAAAAATAAACCGTGCCAGAGTAGCAAAGCCAAGGGTGAAGATAAAAATAAGATTAGAATTTAAAAAAATAATGCTAGAAGAGCAATGTAATGATACATGGAAAAATCGCTGGGAAGAGAAACAAGGACTGTTTTTTTCAAGGTTTTTGATTCAAGGTTGTATTTCAGAATACTCCCTTGACTCACAGTAGTTTGCAAGCACAACATATATATTGTGTATGTATGTACCCATACCCACCCATTATCAATCGCATCCCTCCGACTCCGAAGCCCACTCCCTACCTATGTCATTTCGACCGTGTCAGCCATGGGTGGCCTATCGGCTGCATGGTTACACAATCTATCAATAGTACCTCACGTCGTCCCTTATGTAATCATTCAGATCAGATATCATCTGCCTTGTTGTAGTAGTCAGGGTGAAAGTGAAATTGAGCAGTTGCCATTGATGTAACAGAGTATGGCCATAATAGAAAAATAAGATAATTGTGTAGTTGTAGACTACAGCTAGCCCACCTGCAGACAGTAGTAAATAACGTGAGTCTGCGACACGAGTATGTCTGTCTAGGGCGCAAGCTAACTGAACAGGCATGCCTACAAGGTTAATTTAGCTAAACAAGAGAGAGAAGAAGACTTGTCTACTCCATAGTGCCTCGTAATGCCTGAAACCCCCACAAATGTTAGAGGCAGAGGAAGTCACGTGAAGTCATGTGCAGCAGGACTTCTGTCTGGCAGTTCAATGGGTGATGTCGTCTCCTCCTCTTTTGTGCACCTAAAAGCAAAGAAGCAAGAAGAACATCAGTGAAACGTGGGATTCATTGTTGTGGTTCAATTACTACTAGTACAAATAAACAAATATAATATATAACTTAGTGTGTGGTCACACTTGCTAGTGTTATTAATATTATTAAATGTATTACCTCAGTTATTAAAAAAACATAACAATACAGTGTAGCCATTTGTGAGACTTTGACAACAACAAGGGCTTTCATGGTTGGTGTACTGTACAGTGCACTCAGGAAGGATAGGAAAGAAGAACAACAACAAAAATACAAATGTAACGGACCCGGTTTGACATTGTGCATCACGTGGGATGCAGCATTCAGGGAGCTGCCGCTGACAAAGGATGGAAGCAATAAGCCAAGGGGTACAAAGGAAAGACATGCAGGCCTATGGCAAAAGCAGTAAAGCAAACTAACTGCCACCACAAAATGGCCACCAGCCACATGGTCACTCACAATAACAAGCAGGAGGCCTGGAAAACAATGAACTCAAGCAGGCCTATATGGACACAGACTTTACAAAATGGCCCCTGGCCACATGGGGAGGCTCAGCCAAGGCAAATGCTGGCCCACTATTACAAACACACTCACACACTGGCCAGACAGAGGAGGCATGCTAAACAACACAGCTTTAATGCAACAATGCCAAAAACGAAAATCCACAGGGCTAAAAAAAGGTTTGCAAGTTACATAACAACCACACACATCCAACAAAGACATTTTTTTAATGCACATAAAAAAGAGAAATACCAAAAAAATACATATTTTGTATTTCAATCCAATGCCATCCATGCCCTAAATGATGTTTAAATTCAACAGACACCACAGAAACAGTTGTTTCATGCACCCATGAGTAGCTCTGGACCTACAGACTGAAAGGCCTATTGGCTGACTACTGGGCTAGTGAATTAAATAAATATTGCAAATTGATTTCAAAAGTGGAGAAAATGTAGTGAACTGTGCAACATGTTTCCTTTATAAAAGAAGAAAAATTACTTACAAAGAAACAACTAGGCCCCTACTGAAACTACAAGCCACCCACCACAATTATTTTTTTTTTAAAACGATGAAAAGTACAAAAAAATGTAGGTGCAATGCCCCAATCAAACAAACAACACCAATTTTCCAACTTACTTGTGAAATCTCAAATTCAAAAGTCCTCAAATCCAATGATATTTGATGCAGCAGACACAAAGAGTGATCCTTCCAGCTCCAAATACAAATGAAAAGTGAACAGGAGATGGACAAAGCACTGGGAGGAGCCTGCTGGACAGGAACAAGAAGTTGGAGACTCTGGGGCACTTCCTTCCTCTTAAAAAAAAAGTTGAAAAAGGACTCCTTGCACATTAAAAGCACAGCCAAATGTCAATCTGAGGAGTTTTTTTAATCCAAATCGTCATTTCGAGAAGGTTTGGATGCTGCTCGGGAGAGAACCTTCTCCAGATTGCAGATTCTGCATGTTCAGGATTGCGTTCTACACACAAAACTTCCGCAGGAAATCCGATGGTGTGCCCTAATGACGTGTTCAAGATCGCAAACTCTTGAGGGACCGTGCGGCCGGCTAGCAAATCTCTTGGCACTCGCAAACGGATGGGAAATCTCGTCCGCGATCGCAGGCACCCGGTAAGTCACTCCTGTGCGTGCAAAAATGCATTTTGGGCACACAAACACAAAAAAACTCTGCTCCATTGCGGAGTGCGGAGTTTTCCACGGAGTTGCCAAAAATCCGCAAACTCAGCAAGCACAGCGGAGTTTTATGCCTAGGGTTACATTTGATTTGTTCGAAACCGATTCGGAAGCCTTGTTTCTGACCGAATCGGTCACCTTTCCGGACGACCAAGTACGATGTAAGGAAGCCGTCCGGGCTGTCCAAATCGGTTTCGAATAGGATTCAGGCAGCCTGAGTCGTTCGGTGCCGAATCGTACAGCCCAATGGAGACGGTTTCCGAACTAGTGAGTACGATGACCGATTTGGACAGCCATTCCGAATCAGTTTGGCCGAGACAAAACAGCTGTGGGAATCAGACTTCAGGGGACCATAGCAGGCCCACGTCCACCCAGGGCCCTCCGAATCGGGCCCGTGGGGGTACCCATGGGTCTCCCAAACCCATGCATGAACAGTGTGGCAGGCACCATGGGGTGCCCGCCACAGGGTGCACGATTTTCCCAAACCACCCCTTTTTTCAATGGGAGCCTGTGTTTACGTTCGGAACACAGGCTCCCTTTGAAGTCAATGGGAGTCCAACCGAATCGTATCCGGATGCATCCAATTCGCTCGGTCGGACTCCCCCGATCCGAGTCGTTCGGAAAGCATTCTTAAACTGATTCGGTGGGAATGTTTTCCTAACGGCATCGGAATCGGACCCTAGGTGTGGGAGATAAGCAAGGGATGCGAGAGGGGCATGGTGTCTGCCTCTTGCAGATTTCAGATACCTGAGATTTACCAAGACCTTTTAATGACACTGCGCATGCTGAAAGAGGAAAGGTAAGACTGTAAGAATCCTGGAATATATTATCAGCATTTTGCACCGTGAATATTATGATTTGAAATGCAATTGCAGTGATATCACGAAATGGTTTCATATTTACACACTTTTTGTTGGAAGAGAATATACCATTATTTTCACAGTGCAATCTGGTCTGGGTAGGATTGAGGACCACTAGTCACATGACTTTGCATATAAAATAGGTGGTCATTTGATTAAGTCAATCTTTCCATCTGTGAACAAGGCTTCTGAGTACAGCCGAAACACGTCAGGATTAAGGACAATCATGTTGCCATCACTATTAATTTAAAAATAAATCATTTGGTGATCTTTGGAAGTTTGGCTTCGGCATTTCTTCTTTTCTTTGGTTTGCAATACAGGACCCTCCGTTCCCGCACGCCTGAAGCCGCCCAGCAGGGTCGGGGTCTCCCTTTCTATGGAGGTGAATTTTGAATATATATATATATATATAGATATATATATATATATTACCTACTGGCGGTCACGAGTAGGTAGTTATAGTTAGGACCTAGTTTCCATAGGAAAAGTGTTTTTTTATTTGCCAATATCTTTGGCGCCGTTTGACAAATCTTCGTGAAATTTTCAAAACTAATGGGGCGCTCTGGTCAGCTCATGTCTTGAAAGTTTTGGGGTGATTCATCAAGCGGGGGCGAGGAAAAATTTGGCAAAAAGGTAGCTCTTGGTTCAGAAAGCGACCTTTTTTTTAAATGGTGTAAATCCGTTCAGTAGTTTCTGAGAAATTAAAAAATAAAAAGAATATCGATATCTGGTGACCACGGTGGATCCGCGAACCCTCCCGAGCACGAGCTTTATTCTGATTGGCTGCCAACACTTCCAACCAGAAAGTGTTGGCAGCCATCTTGTGACTCGGATGAACCGAGTCACAAGAAAAAAGGTTAAAAATGAAGAAAAGGGGGCAGGGTAGAAACACCCTGACCCCCTAGGCCTGCTCAGGGGGGGCCCACAGGGGCCCCCTGGGCCCACAAAAGCATTTTTTGTTTTAAATTTCGGCGGGATTCGCCCTGGGTCCGCGAATCCGGCAGAAAATTTAAAAAAAAACAAAGTTTCCTGCACTTCTTTTTCTTGAAGTCCCCGGGTGGGCCAGGTCCTGGGAGGGCTTTGGTATATGTATATGCAGGAGCCCTGCGGGGCCCCCACAGCCCTGGGGACTGCCACCTCCCTTGGGCTTTATTATTAAAAAAAATGTGGGGGGGCTCCTCATGCAACCCCGGGGCCGCCACCTCCCCGGGGCTTTAATGAACACCTTTGGGGGGCATGCGGCCCCCCCACAGCCCCAGGAACCGCCACCTCCCCGGGGCTCTGCTTGAAAAAGAATTTGTAGTGTGGGGGAGCTCGAGCCCCCCCACATGCCACGGGGACCACCTCTCCCCGGGGCACTAATTACAAAAAGCTAGGGGTCTGTTGCGGACCCCGGGCCCCGGGAACCACCCCCCTCCAAGAGCCCTTCATGGCCCTGGGGAACGCCACCCCCCAGGGCCGTGTCTAGCAATGTCCTGAGGTGCCCACACCCGGGACATTGCAGTTTGCTATGACAGGGTGGGAGCACGGCTCCCGCCCTGCCATAACAAACACTGCTTTGCTTCATGGAAGCGAGAGCAGGAAACCTGCTCTCGCTTCCATTAAGCAAAGCAGAATTGCTTTTGAGCAAAGGGAACTGCATGTCAGCAGCTCCCTTTGCCCAAAAGCAATGCCGGCTCCCGGCTGGAGGTGGGGAGCCGGCAGGGACCGCGGGGGCCTTGGGGCTCCCCCTGCAGTCCCCAACGTGAGAGCATGCCCCAGGGGATGGGTCCCCGGGGCAGATACAGAATAATAAAAGTGGGGCGTTTTTTTTTTCTTTCAATTTTGGAGTCGCGACCCCATCGCGGCTCTCAGCGCGGCCCCCCGTGTAACGTCACGTTGGGTTTGCGGATCCATCTCAAATAAATAATTTAACAGTATATCATTTAGAAGGTAGTGTTGCAGTTGTGAACTTGCTTTATAGAGTTAGTGAGATTGAAGTTAATAATAAGATTAAATGTGATTGAGTTAGTAGTAATATTTAAAAAAAAGTTAAACTTGAAAAGTGTATTGTGTTGTAGTACATTGAATTCGTTCTTTTGTTTTACGAATCCGTGACAAGTTCGGGACTCCAAAAAAAAATAAAAAAAGAGAATGTATGTTTTTTTAAAAATTAAAAAAAACACTGTTGGGTTATAGTGTGGCTCTAAAAAGAGCCCTTGTTTTCATTCTGACTTTGTTGAAGCTACATGTAAGTGCAGACGCACAGCTTAAGGTTGTTGAGAAACACTCTGTTTCCTTCATCTGTGAAGTGCACCCCATCACTTCTCTAGATGTCATCCATATCAAAACGTAAATTGTTGTTATAGATGGAGCCCATCCTATGGTCTCTTCAGTAAGCAGAAACAGCTTTATTGACATTCTTCCTAGCTTTCCCAAACTGTGGACAGAATTGATTTGACCACTTCCATTTCTGTCTTTGGCATATATTAGAGTATGCAAAGACAGTTTGAGGCAAAAGCAACATCAATTGTGCAAAGGTATCCTTCATGAGCATTTCCAGTCCTACTCCAGTTAATGTGCCTAGGTCATTGCCACCACAGTGCACAATCATGAGGTCAGGGGGTTGGAGATGCAAAAAGGTTTTAACCGAAGGCATCAATTGGTTCCACTTTAATCCTCTCTGTGCAATCCATTTAATATCCACATTTTGCAAACCTAGGTCTTTGTCAATACCTCTGTGTTCAGCATACCTTTTGCACCAGAAAACATAGCTGTGCTCTACAATCCATACTGTAAGCATCTTGAAGGGATGTCTGGAAGTAATGAAAAGATGTCTGTAGCTCAGGCAGTCAGTTGGTAGAATGAGAGGTTTCTGAAACGGTGGAGAAGATGCTATTTTTCAAAAAGGTGATAAGTGATTGGCTGTTCATTAACATTGTGCACTCAAAAATAGGATGCATGTTTTTTCTGAAGAAGCATGTTTCTCATTGGTTATTAAAACATGTTTGAAAGATACAGTAGATAGGATAAGGTAATATTTTGCAATAGTCAACCACACCTGCTATTTGCATTTATAAGCTGCTGTGCTGAAGTTCAAAATATGGTGAACTTGTGACCTGCCAGTACAGTTGAATGTTGCAAAAAGTGTTGCTATGGAAACTGGGATTAAGGTGAATGGGGGAAGGGTTAAAAGTTAAGAGTGGATTTAAAATCTGAAACGGTAGCTTATATATAAGAGATATGTTACTAAATTAAGTTTTCCTAAGTCAGTAGTATGTGTAGAAGTAGTGTGTTGTTAAAGAAAAATACTAGTATTATTTGAAATAGGTTTTTGAACTCCCATAAGGGTTCACGGCTCCATCGCGACCCTATACTGCGGCACAGCGGTGGAGTCGCGACTTCAGAAAACCAGTTTGGGCACTTTTAGAAGACAATTGGAAAGGGTTAATATGTCTAACCAATAGAAATGTGTTTGAGAAATTGAAATAATGTAGGAAGCAAATTTCATTTGTTACTTACATTTATTTTTGTGCAGAAAGAGAGGGAAAGTTTGCCATTACTGGTTTTACCTTGTTGAGATTGAGATTGCTGCATTACATTTATTGTGTGCAAAAGAAAATCTTTTATGAGTTTCTGATATTTCATATTCTGCAATACTATTTGAAAGGTGAGTTACAAATTTGTGAGGTGTATTATGTATTATGTAGTAGTGCTTTACTCTTTGTAGTGATATTTTCAGATTTGAAATTCTTTTTTTTCAAACTTTTGAAATTATTAGAGAACTGTGATGTTTGAAATATGTTATGAAAAGTAGAGATGTGTATTGTAGGTTGTTTTATTGTACTTAAATGATGATTGAAAAAGATTATGTATAGTAATATATGTACATTGGAAGATGGATTGTGTTTGTATTTTGTATAGTTTGTATTATTGTGCGGAAATGTACAATTGAAGTTTTTTTTTTTTGATAATCAATTTTATTGGCATGTTTAGGAAAAAACAGCAGCAACAACATAGACGTAGCACCATTGAGACATAATAAATACTGCAATACAGTTACAAGAGATTTCCCCAATCTGTTTGTATAGAATCTGCTTCCACCCAAACGGTGGACAATCAAACCAGAGGTCCCAACCATTTGCCCCATATACGTTTATGCTTAGTTGGGCACCCTCTTGCTTCGTAGACGGCTCTTTCTTGGGTGATGCACCAATCTACGCCTATGCGTCATTTAGCTAAGGAGGGAGGCGCCGAGTCCTGCCAGGCAGCTGCTATATCTCTCTTGGTTATGAGAATGGCAGTCCCTAGGAATAGCTTGTCAGCCCGGGAGCCATCTAGGCCCTCCATGTACAATTGAAGTTTACCGCATAATTTTAGGTGTTGCTTTGAAATTGGAAGTGCAGTCTGTCAAGTTTTAAGGTGTGCGTGGACTTGTGACTGAGGTATGTCTCTACTTGCATATGTATTCTCATATGTCTTATACATTTGAAGATGCAAGAAGTATAACAGAGAGGTGTTGCTGCTTTGTATGTGGCTAGGCTCAACACTGTGAGTAGTACTAGAATGGTGAAGCTGCAGCACAAGAGTGAGGTTTAAAACATGTTGACATGAGGTATTAGTGATTAGGCTACTTTGTATAAGTCTCTAGAGAGGTACAGTTTAAATATGCCACATAATATTTGGTGTGTGCTTGAAATGGGAAGTGTGTGGTGTGAAGTTTTCAGGTCTGCAGTGTTGTGATTCTGGTATGTGCTATACATTTGAAGATGGTAGACATGTAAAACACAGGTATACATCTATTTGTATGCTTCTTTTATATATAGTGTCACTAGCAAAAGGTACAGCCACATGCATGCATGCTTTCAGAAATATGGGGAGACTTACAACAGACTAATGTGAAGGTTTGCTGCTTTGTATTTGGCTGGGCTCAACACCTGAGTAGAAGTAGAATGGTGAAGCAGCAGCAGCTGTAGGAAAGTGAGGTTTAAGATATGTTCGCTGAGGAATTAGTACTTTGTATGAGTCTGTGAAAAGGTTCACTTGAAGTAGGCTGCTTAAATCTAGGTGTATGTTTGAAATGTGAAGTGCAGTCTATCAAGTTTTAAGGTTTTCATGGTCTTGTGACTGAGGTATGTCTCTGCTTGCACATGTATTCTCATATGTGTTATGCATCTGAAGATGCTAGACGTATAAAACACAGGTATACATATATTTGTATGTTACTTTTATATATGATGCCACTAGCAAAAGGTACACACACATGCATGCATTTTTTCAGGAATATGCTGAGACTTACAACAGAGATATGCGAAGGGTTGCTGTTTTATATTCGACTAGGCTCAACGTTCTAAGTAATAGTAGAATGGTGAAGCTGCAGCACAAAAGTGAGGTTTAAGAAATATTGGCAGAGGAATTAGTGATTAGGCTACTTCGTAAGAGTCTGTGAAAAGGTATACTTCAGGGGACGGGGGGCAAGATGGCGGCTGACCTCGCAGCCGAGTGAGTTCTCGTAATCTAACCTCCCTGCTCACTCCGATGGGAGACTGCGGACCGGAACGTTAAACCGGATAAAATACGAAGCTTTTGACTAGGAATGCCCTGGTACCTGTCGGCGCTGCGGTGTTGCACGGCGGGCTGTCGATTCCCTCGATTTCCATGTCTGCATCTGTGTTGGTGCTCGGCGCGTGTGGCTGTGGGACCGGATCGGACCCCTGCGCTGCTCAGGATGCCGCCGAAGAACCTCAGAGGAGGAAAGACGCGCGGCGCAGGAGGCACTACTGCGCAGAGCAGACCCCCGGAAATGGCCCAAGACAAACAACGATGTGGAGCGGCTGACACTGCCCATGGAAGCAGTAATAACAGTAACAGCCCTGCAAGCAAGACGGGCAGTGAGAAGAGAGTTACTCCTGCAATATTTTTGGCAGCCAGAAGGGGAAGGAAGACGATCAATGGTAAAGCCACCACAGAAGAAGCAGTTTATGCGGAGAATTTAGTGGAGGTGAGCTCAGGAAATACAGGGGTATCGGGACTTGATATGGAGATCATGGAGCATAGGAGGGATCTAGATTCTCAGCACAGCCCTACATTGGAAAGGCAGGCTTCTATGCATATGACAGAGACATGCTTAAATGCGGCGCTTGTAGACCCGGCTGCTGTTGGTTCAAGGCTAGAAAGTGTGGCTTTAATTTCGGAAGCAGATAAACCAGTATCAGCAGAGGATATAGAAGGGTCTAATGAGGGTTTAAGTGATGATATATATCCGACAGATACAGATATAGAGGGACCTTTTTTCTCACTCTCCGATCAGACTAATTCATCAGGCGATGAATCACTACATCTTTCTGAGGGCCCTCCTAGCTTAGCTTGCAGACGGTGGAGTGAAGTTAGTAGTGTTTACCAAGTAATGGAAACTCCTGGAAGCAACAATATGATGGGAAGCTCCGGGACAGTACGTAAAAAAATCGCCCCCTCTGCTTTATCCATGGTTTCGGCCTCATCTCATGCTGAGAAGCTGGGTAACTCCAGTAATTATGGGAATGGAGTTGATGGGGGGAGTCAGAGACAAGAGGGATCCGGCAGTATTTCATTGGCAGTGATATACGAAACTATGATGGCACACAGAGACGAAAGCCGGGCAGAAAGTCAAAAAACTCAAGGTGCCTGTAGGAAACTACAGAATTCAATACGGCGAATGGCCAAATCCTGCTCAGAGATCGCGGAAAGGATTACAGAGGCAGAAAATCGAATTTCTACGCTTGAAGATGAAATGACTGCGCAGAAAACAACTACTGAAACGTTAGGGTCACATAGGAATGATATATCCTGGAAGCTTGAGGATATGGAAAATAGCCTCCGGCGTAATAACTTGAGAATTCTTGGTGTGCCAGAAGGAATTGAAGGTACGGAAACCCCGGAAATTTGTGGTGAAACTCTTCACTGAAGCCTTTCCAGAATTAACTAACTGGACATGGGATACAGAGATCCAGCGGGCCCACCGCTTTCCTTTTCGTGTCAAGTATCAAGCAGGATCAACTCAAACTAATATGAGGCCTAGAGCTATATTGATATGTCTATTTAATTTCTTAATTTCTTATCTAGGGAGGCCCTGTATGATCTGGCCAGGCCTGATAGACAGAGAAAAGCGGCAGGCGTAGAGTTTTTTGTTCGTCCCGATTTTTGCCCGGCTACAGTGGAAAAAAGATGGCAGCTACGACAGCTAATCAATCCATTTAAGGATAAGGGCGCACAAGCATTTCTCTTAAGTCCTGCCAAATTGAAAATAATATATAAAGATAAAATAAGATTCTTTACTTCTGAGTTGAAAGCAAAAGAATATCTACATGAAATCAAGGCCTAGGAAGTATTGAAATTCCGGTTAATGAATTCTAATAACTCTGTGCTCTCATGCTGAATCGCAGTCTTTAGGTTAGGTTTTTTTGTTAAGGGTAGATCCCTACAATTAATTGGGTTCTTTTTGCATTTGCTGGTTTTTTTTAAATATAAGGTCAATCAATCAATCAATCAATCATGTCACTTATAAAGCGCACTACATACCCGCGAGGGTCTCAAGGCACTGGGGGAAGAGGGGGGTGGTGCTGCTACTGATCGAAGAGCCAGGTCTTGAGGAGTCTTCTGAAGGCCAGTAGGTCTTGGGTCTGTCGGAGGTTGGTGGGGAGGGTGTTCCAGGTCTTGGCGGCGAGGTGGGAGAAGGATCTGCCGTCGGCGGTCATTTTCCGGATGCGGGGGACTGTGGCGAGGGCGAGGCTGGTCGAGCGGAGCTGGCGGGTGGGGGTGTAGAAGCTGAGTCGTCTGTTGAGGTAGGCTGGTCCGGAGTTGTGGAGTGCTTTGTGTGCGTGGGTGAGGAGCTTGAAGGTTATCCTCTTGTTGACAGGAAGCCAGTGCAGGTCTCTCAGGTGGGGTGTGATGTGGCTGCGTCGGGGGATGTCGAGGATAAGACGTGCAGAGGCGTTCTGGATGCGTTGCAGCCGTCTCAGGAGCTTAGCCGTCATTCCTGCGTAGAGGGCGTTTCCGTAGTCCAGCCT
Organism: Calotriton arnoldi; assembly: GCA_963921515.1. Lineage (NCBI taxonomy): Eukaryota > Metazoa > Chordata > Amphibia > Caudata > Salamandridae > Calotriton > Calotriton arnoldi. The sequence continues at coordinate 1,975,753 of CAWUFW010000441.1, forward strand.
GCTGGTGACGAGGGCCTGGGTGACTGTTTTTCTTGTTTCGGTGGGGATCCACTTGAAGATCCTGCGGAGCATTCGGAGGATGTTGAAGCAGGATGAGGAAACGGCGTTGACCTGCTTAGTCATGGAGAGGGTGGGGTCGAGGATGACCCCTAGGTTGCGTACGTGGTCGGTGGGTGGCGGGGCTGTTCCCAGTGATGTTGGCCACCAGGAGTCGTCCCAGGCTGAAGGGTTGGAACCAAGGATGAGGACCTCCGTCTTGTCCGAGTTCAGCTTCAGGCGGCTGGTCCTCATCCATTCGGCGACGGCCTTCATTCCTTCGTGGAGGTGGGCTTTGGCGGTGTGAGGGTCTTTGGTGAGGGAGAGGATCAGCTGGGTGTCGTCGGCGTAGGAGATGATGTTGAGGTTGTGCTGTCGGGCGACGTGGGCGAGGGGTGCCATGTAGATGTTGAACAGCGTTGGGCTGAGGGAGGAGCCTTGGGGTACGCCGCAGATGATCTTGGTGGCCTTGGATCGGAAGGGGGCGAGGCGGACGCTTTGTGTTCTGCCGGAAAGGAAGGATGTGGTCCAGTCCAGGGCCTTCTCTTGGATCCCGGCGTCGTGAAGGCGTGTTCGTAGTGTGTGGTGGCAGACCGTGTCGAAGGCGGCTGATAGGTCCAGGAGGATGAGGGCTGCTGTTTCTCCGTTGTCTAGCAGGGTCCTGATGTCATCGGTGGCGGCGATGAGGGCGGTTTCGGTGCTGTGGTTGCTGCGGAAGCCGGACTGGGAAGGGTCCAGGATGTTGTTCTCCTCGAGGTAGCGGGTCAGTTGTTTGTTGATGATTTTCTCGGTGACCTTCGCGGGGAACGGGAGCAGAGAGATGGGTCGGAAGTTCTTGAGGTCCTTGGGGTCTGCCTTGGGTTTCTTGAGTAAGGCGGTGATCTCGGCGTGCTTCCAGCTTTCCGGGAAGGTTGCTGTCTCGAAGGAGATGTTGATTATTTTCCGGAGATGGGGCGCGATGGCTGTACTGGCTTTGTTGAAGATGTGGTGAGGGCACGGGTCTAGCGGTGAACCGGAGTGGATGGTGTTCATGATCTCGCTGGTGTCCTCGTCGTTGATGTTGGTCCAGGAGAGCAGGCGGTTGGTGGTTGTGGGGGCAGTGGTCTCGGTGGTTGCCGGGGCGGTCGTGATGTTGAAGCTGTCGTGGATGTCGGCGATTTTGCGGTGGAAGAAGGTGGCCAGTGAGTCGCACAGGTCTCGCGACGGCTGGATGTCGTTGGTGTTGGAGCTGGGGTTGGAGAGTTCCTTCAGGATGTTGAAGAGCTCTTTGCTGTTGTGTGCGTTGTTGTCTAGGCGGTCTTTGAGTGAGGCCCTTTTGGCGGATCTGATGAGGTGATGGTGACTGCGGGTGGCGCTCTTGTGGGCGGCGTAGCTGTCCGCTGTCCGTTCGTGGAGCCAGATCTTCTCCAGTTTTCGGCATGTTCGTTTGGAGGCCTGGAGGTCTTCGGTGAACCAGGTGGCTTTCTTGCTGGTGTGGCTGTTGGGCGGATTCTTGAGCGGGGCGAGGGTGTTGGCGCAGTCATCGATCCACTGTCTGAGGTTGTGGGCGGCGGTGTCGGGGTCGGAGGGTTCGGCGGGTGGGCTCAGGGCGAGGGTTGTGGTTAGCTGGTCTTCTGTGACTCTGCTCCAGCAGCGGCGAGGCATTTGTTCGGTGCGGTGGTGCGTGGTGGGCTTCCTGTAGGTGAAGTGGATGCAGTGGTGGTCAGTCCAGTGGGGTTCGGAGGTGTGGTTGAAGGAGACGTGTGGGCTTGCGGAAAAGATGGAGTCGAGCGTGTGGCCGGCGGCGTGGGTGTGTGTAGTCACGAGCTGTCTGAGTCCGAGGGTGGCGAGGTTGTCGATCAGGGTGGTGGAGTTGGTGTCCTTGTTGTTCTCGAGGTGGAAGTTCAGGTCCCCGAGGAGGATGTAGTCCGTGGAGGCGATGGCGTGTGTGCTGACGGAAGTCAGCGATGGAATCGCTGAACTGTGGTCGGGGTCCGGGGGTCTGTAGATGAGGGTTCCTCTGAGGGTGGTGTTGGGATCGGTGTGGATCTGGAAGTGCATGTGTTCGGCGGTGCTGAGGGTGTCGTCGGTGTTGGTTGAGACTCTGAGGGTGTTCCTGTGGACGATGGCGATGCCTCCTCCGACTCCGTTGGTGCGGTCCCTGCGGGTGATCTTGTATCCGTCCGGGATGGCAATGGCGATGTCGGGGGCTGAAGCGGGATTCAGCCAGGTCTCTGTCAGGAATGCGACGTCTGGGGAGGTTGAGTCGAGAAGGTCCCAGAGTTCGATGGCGTGTTTGCGGGCGGAGCGGGTGTTGAGGAGGATGCATCTGAGGTAGTTGGGTTCTTTCCTGGGCGGTGGTTTGGCGGGGCGGGTGCTGGCGAAGCTGCAGTTCCAGCAGGTGAAGGGCCCTTGGGTGCGCTCGGGGTGGCCTGGTAGCAGGCGTGATCTTTTCCGGGGTTGAGTGCGTGGAGGGTGCTGGCGTCGTATCGGCGTCTGTTGATGTGGCGGGCGCGGGGGATGGCGCTGGGCGCGGTCACGGCGCGGACGGGCGCAGACGGGCTTGCCTTAGGCGCGCCTTCGGCCGCCATAAATGGGGAGGTGGGAGGGAGGAGCAGGGAATGGGGCAGCGAATGGGCAGTGAGGGGGCGGGGCCGCAGGGGCGCAGCGGCGGGAAAGAGGCACAGAAGGGAAAACGAGCACAATCAGGGCATCAAGGGGGCACAGAAAGGAAAAACGAGCAGAATCAGGGGCAGCAAGGGGGGCACAGAAAGGAAAAACGAGCACAATCAGGGGCAGCAAGGGGGCACAGAAAGGAAAAGCAGAGCACAATCAGGGGCAGCAAGGGGGGCACAGAAAGGAAAAAACGAGCACAATCAGGGGCAGCAAGGGGGCGCAGAAAGGAAAAAACAAGCACAATCAGGGGCAGCAAGGGGGGCACAGAAAGGAAAAACGAGCACAATCAGGGGCAGCAAGGGGGCACAGAAAGGAAAAAACGATCACAATCAGGGGCAGCAAGGGGGCACAGAAAGGAAAAACGATCACAATCAGGGGCAGCAAGGGGGCACAGAAAGGAAAAAACGAGCACAATCAGGGGCAGCAAGGGGGCACAGAAAGGAAAAAAAACGAGCACAATCAGGGGCAGCAAGGGGGCACAGAAAGGAAAAACGATCACAATCAGGGGCAGCAAGGGGGCACAGAAAGGAAAAACGAGCACAATCAGGGGCAGCAGCAGGGCACACAGACGGAGCTGTGTGGTGGGGGAGCGACCTACCAGTCAAGGTAGGGTGTATCGCATAGTCTGGGGTACAGGGAGGTTCGGTGTTCTACGAGGCTCTCCATCACTGTAGACTGTTGGGTCTACTAGCCTCTATGGCAGGGAGGGTAACAGGGGGGGCCTTCAGTGGTAGAGAAGGCGATAGCGGGGAGGTGGCGGGGGGTTGCTGGTGTGGTGTGGGGGGGGCTACCAAGGGTGGTGGGGGTTGTTGGGGTAAAACTAAAAATGAGTCAGTAGCTATTGCAGAAATTTTGAAATTGAAGGAGCAGGAGCTGGGGGAGTGGAAAGGGGAGAGAGGAGGCAGGGAAAAAAGGAACGGGAACGTTATTTGCTGTATCGATCCAGGGTTAAAAATGGCATCATTAAACATATGTACATTTAATGTGCGTGGTCTTAATGAAAGGGGCAAACGGCAAAGAGTGGCTCGAGAAATTAAGAACATGTCCTCTGATGTGGTTTGTCTTCAAGAGACACATGTTCCATGGAGTAAACGCAATGTATTAAGGGAATTAGGATTTGAGCTTTTGGTCTGTACTTCACAAGGTACTATTAATAGAGGTGTTGCTATTCTTGCCAAAAAATTTTTATTAAAGTAACAAGAAGCTTAGCAGACAAATACGGCCGTTGGGCGGTGATTGAATGTTTAGCTCTCAATGAGAAATGTACAATATGCTCTGTATACGGTTCAAATTATTATGAAACTCCGGTTATTGAATATTTGAATATAGAATTGGCCACCTGGGCTACCCCTTTGGTACTGACGGGGGATTTCAATATTCAAATGGGGGAAGTGCGTTATGGGCCGGGGGGTGATAAATACTTTGGTAGGAAACCGAAGGTATACAGAGCTTTGCAGCAGCTCGTTGATGAGCATGGCTTAATCGATGCCTGGCCCAGATTAAAACATCCAGACCCAGGGTATACATACTATTCTTGCCCTCACCAAAAGTTAGCTAGTCTATTTTTTTGTCACTAAAACTCACTTAGTTGATGCACATATACAGATTTTTCCCCGAATCACCTCGGACCATAACCCTCCCTTGTTGAGATTTACAATGCAAGGCCTGACACGTACCCGAGGCGCATTTTCTTTCGATAGGAAGCTACTATTAAATGAAAAGTTTATTTGTCACATGCGAGAATGGTTAACTCAGTTTTTGTCCATAAACCGAAATTCTACTAAATGTCATATAGTGTGGGATGCTATGAAAGCAGGGCTGAGGGGTGAAATATTAAGTTTTGGGCTACATGTACAAAAACAACTTAGGCAGCATCAACAGACGCTATATGATGGCTTGCGCTATGCTGAATATGCGTTGATAGAGGTGGTTCAGGGGCGATTGGATACTACACAGGCACAGTCTGAAGTAGCATGCTGCAAAGCTAGGATAAATGAGGAGTGGGCCAAAGATATTGCAAAAAAATACCATCTTTTTAGGAGAGAGTGCTACGAGTTTGGTGAGGCAACTGGTAGATGCCTGGCAAAGAAGATCAGATCTAAGGAGGCTAAAAATACTATATCGGCAATTGAAGATTTAAGGGGGAACATAATAGAAACACCGGAAGGTATTCTAGAGGTTTTTAGGGTTTTTTATGAGGGGCTGTATTCCGAAGATTGTCATATTCAGGGGGGGAGAGGAGACTTCTATAAAGATCCTCACAGGGGGATACTGAATGAAGAGGATCAGAAAGCATTAGAGGAACCTATCTCGATGGAAGCGCTTGTAGAAGCTGTCGGCTCCTTAGCTTCAGGGAAAGCAGCTGGCCCGGATAAGCTCCCTCTGGAATTTTATAAATTTTTCTTACCTGAAATACAGTCTGATATGTTAACCGTATTTCGGGAGGCACAAAAGGGTGTTGCACCGGCATCATGGGATGTTGCCAGTATCATTATATTTCTTAAAAAAGATAAGCCACCTACATTACCAGGCTCCTTCAGACCAATTTCACTCCTAAATTGTGATGGAAAAATCTATGCGAAAATATTAGCATCACGACTTTCCAGAGTGATTATGCCTCTAGTGTCGGTTCACCAGCACGGATTTATCCCAGGGAGGGACACGGTCAACCACATAAGTAGGGTCACGACGCTATTGGACATTGCCAATACTCGTAAACTACCGTGTGGAGTGATACTATTAGACGCGGAAAAAGCGTTTGACCGTGTCTCCTGGGAGTTTTTATGGGCAACAATGAGGTGGCAAGGATTTGGCACAGGTTTTATTCAGGCAGTTAAAGCTATGTATAGATCACCTAGTGCCCGGGTTTGTGCGCTGGGGTTAGAATCGAATCCTCTATCTATATCAAGGGGTACCCGGCAGGGATGCCCCTGTTCTCCTCTGCTATTTGCGCTTTATATTAATCCGCTCCTAAACTTATTAGAACATAGGTTAAATACACAATCAGGTCTTGGGCAGGAGCGGGTTAGTATATTAGCATATGCAGATGATATAGCGATAGTTTCATCAGATCCGGGTAATACTTTGATAGAGACGGAACAACTAGCACTATTATATGGGAAGAGTTCAGGCTTTAAGTTAAATTTAGCCAAAACACTGGTTGTTTGTACAGATTTAGTACATTTTAATGATCCAAGAGTCACGAAGGAGGCTATATATCTGGGGATTCGGCTGAATGCATGTCTTGACACGATGGTTCTATCTAATTGGGACCCTATGTTACGGAAGATTAAAACGGAATTAGATAGGATGGAGGGTTTACATTTATCAATGATGGGAAGATGTAACGTCTTAAAAATGAATATCCTACCAAAAATTCTTTATTTTTTTAGGTCGGTTCCTTTAGAAATCACAGGGAAACAGATTCAGAAACTATAATCCATATGCGGCAGTTTTTTGTGGGCGCAGGGGAAACCCCGCCGAGCTATGAAATTAATGACCCTGCCACGGGAGCGAGGGGGCTGGGCTGTCCCCAATTTTCAGCTTTACTACTGGGCATGCTTACTACAATATATGGGAATTTTATTAGTGGGGGCTAATGAGGACAGCACAAACGATATACCTCATATTTATCAGTTATTACTAGGTTCTATAATGGAGAGAAGTTTTTTTAAGATTCTGGAGCCTAGCTACTATAAAAAAACCCGCTTCAAGGTGGTCCAGGCTGCGCATAAGGCTTGGCTCCAGATTAGGCGATATTTACAGATAGGTAGGATTAATCATTATACCCCAACCGATGCCTCCACTTTACCCCCCCTAATTTTTTCAACCGGTATTTTAAATAGATGGAGGAATTTAGGAATACAGACGTTAGGAGACTTAGTAGATAACAAGGGTGTTAGGACATATGCTGCATTAATGCTTGAATACGATCTTCCTAAAGCAGATTTTTTTAAATATCTGCAGATCCGTGACTATTTGATTAAAAGAGGTGATGTGTCACAGTTAATACAGAAAAATAAATTACTAGAAGCTGTGAAGGGCCTGGGAAGGATTGGAAATATATATCAAATACTTATTGAAACATTGAAGGATGATGTAGAGGTACAAAATGGTAAATGGAATATCAGACTTTCTCTTGATGGAAATATTTTGTCACAATCAATTAGATTAGCTGATAAACTCTTAATCTCCTCCAATCTCAGAACACAACAGTATAAAACTATGTTTAATTTATATTACACACCAGCAAAAATTGCTCGTTGGGGGGAATGAATGAGGATAAATGCACCCGATGTGGGATGGGTCAGGCAGATATAGTCCATATGTTTTCAACATGTCCTGAACTGATACAACTAACCAATATGATACAGACTTTTTTGACGGAAGTCACAGGGATGCAGATTGTGATAACGCCATTAGTTATGTTGCTGGGGGTTTTAGAAGATGACATGCTAACGCAGGGAATATATACTTTTAGGTATTTAGTATATATAGCTGTTGCTGTGGCCAGACTTTGCATAGCATCAGTGTGGCGACAGAAAGAACCCCCTCGTTTGAAATGTGGAGAGGGAAATTATTTGCGATATGTAAACTAGAAACTAGCTTATATGCCTTTAAAGGGCCACAGAAACAGAAATTAGGTAAAGAAATTTGGGGGGTCCTTACGGAATATCTTTCATAGGAGCTATTTCTTTATTATTTGTTTTTCTGTTACCAGTATGTATTTGTGAACTGTTAAATCCCCATTTGGCTCTACCCGATAAGGTTGTAAATTTGTTTTGACGTATAGAATTATGGGAGGATCTAAATTCTATTATGTTGCTCGCTCTCCTTCAAGCGCTTTTTTCATGATTGTATGTTCTTCCCTCCCGTTTTCTTCTTTTTCCTCTTCTTTTATTCATTTATTTATTTATTTCTTGTTGTCTGTGTTTGATCATGTATATGTTTCATGTAATGGCTGCTGGCTAACAAAAAAAAAAAAGAAAAAAAAAAAAAAGAAAAGGTATACTTCAAATATACCGCATAATTTTCAGTGTCTGCTTGAAATTTGAAGTGCTGTCTGTCAAATTTTAAGGTCTGAATGGTTTTGTGACTGAGGTATGTCTCCACTTGCACATGTATTCTCATATGTGTTATGCATCTGAAGATGCTACACATATAAAAGACAGGCATACATCTATTTGTATGTTTGTTTTGTATATGATGCCACTAGCAAAAGGAACAGACACATGCATGCATACTTTCAGGAATATGGTGAGACTTATAGCAGAGATATGCGAAGGATTGCTGCTTTATATTTGGCTAGGCCTATCATTCTGAGTAGTCGCAGAATAGTGAACCTGCAGCACAAAAGTGAGGTTTAAGACATGTTGGCAGAGGGATTAGTGATTAGGCTACTTCGTATGAGTCTGTGGAAAGGTACACTTCAAATATACCGCATAATTTTCAGTGTCTGCTTGAAATGTGAAGTGCTGCCTGTCAAATTTTAAGGTCTGCATGGTTTTTTGGACTGAGGTATGTCTCCACTTGCACATGTATTCTCATATGTGTTATGCATCTGAAGATGCTACACATATAAAAGACAGGCATACATCTATTTGTATGTTTGTTTTATATATGATGCCACTAGCAAAAGGAACAGACGCATGCATACTTTCAGGAATATGGTGAGACTTATAGTAGAGATATGCGAAGGATTGCTGCTTTATATTTGCATAGGCCTAACATTCTGAGTAGTCACAGAATTGTGAACCTGCAGTACAAAAGTGAGGTTTAAGACATGTTGGCAGAGGGATTAGTGATTAGACTACTTTGTATGAGACTGTGAAAAAGTGCACTTCAAATATACTGCATAATTTTCAGTGTCTCTTTCAAATGTAAAGTACAGTCTGTCACGTTTTAAGGTCTGCATGGTGTTGTGACTGAGGTATGTCTCTAGTTGCACATATATTGTCATACGTGTTATGCATCTGAAGATACTAAATGTATAAAAGACAGGCATACATCTGTTTGTATGTTTGTTTTATATATGATGCCACTTGCAAAAGGAACAGACACATGCATGCATACATTCAGGAATATGGTGAGACTTATAGCAGAGATATTCGAAGGATTGCTGCTTTATAGGCCTAACATTCTGAGTAGTCGCAGGAAAGTGAACCTGCAGCACAAAGGTGATGTTTAAAACATGTTGGCAGAGGGATTAGTTATTAGGCTACTTTGTACGAGTCTGTGGAAAGGTACACTTCAAATATACCACATAATTTTCAGTGTCTGCTTGAAATGTGAAGTGCAGCCTGTCAAATTTTAAGGTCTGCATGGTGTTGTGAATGAGGTATGTCTCTACTTGCACATGTATTCTCAGAGGGATTAGTGATTAAGCTACTTAGTATGAGTCTGTGGAAAAACACAGGTATAGAAGTATTTGTATGTTTCTTTTATATATGGTGTCACTAGCAAAAGATACAGACACATGCATGCATGCTTTCAGGAATATGGTGAGACTTACAAGAGAGACATGTGAAGGGTTGCTGCTTTATATTTGGGTAAGATCAACACTCTAGGTGTTATTTTGAACTGGGAACGCCAGTCTGTGAAGTTTAAGGGACTTTATGGTGTTGTGAATGACGTATATGTGTACTTCTACATCTATTGTCTGATGTATTATACATCTGAACCTGGTTGGTTTAGATAGTAGTAGAGAAATCCTTTAGTTATGCTCTATCATTCTGTTGCAGTGGTTGTGATGTCTTCTAAATGAAGGAATTGTGCAATGTCTGACATAGCTTGTTCAATACTCAGGTGCCATATTTTATGAATAGTAATTAATACATACACTTTTTTCACTCAAATTTAGAAAGTATGTGCTCTGAGATGTTACTGTTTAAACATTTGATTCTTATTATAAGTTTGATAATATGTAAAGTATAATATTGTAAAAATTTCTGTGTTATGGAGCCATTTGAAATGCAATTGAAACTATTTGTTTGTTTATAGATGAGAATTTTTGTATATAATTATTTGAATATTATAAAATTATTTTTAGGAACTATTTAAACTTTTCTTTTTTTCAGATATTCACCATTATTAGTAAGAAAGATTGAGTATGGCAAAAACAGTTCAAAAGAAAAGACAAGAAAGAAAACAGTACTATTTAAAGGAAAGAGAAAAGCAGAAATTAGATAAGATGATGTTAAACTGAAGAAAAAGTCTTCTAGTAAGAGAACTAAAGAGTTTGTTAAAAGACTTTTCCACAACCTATTTTATTGTTGACATCCAATATAATACATGTTAAAAGACTTTTAAAGAATGTAAAGAATTTTGAAATTGTGGAAAAGAGAAAGGAAAGTTGTACAACCAATCGGAACGAAAAGAAAAAAGGACATATTAATAGAAAATTATGTTATGGGAAAACAATCCATGTTGAAAGAAGGCTGAAAGAATATAAAGACATAAGGAGGAGAATGTATAGAAGTAGAGTACTACAAAATGTATTGAAAGATTGTAAAAAAAAGATCAGCAGCTTATAAGAAAAAGCAACAGATTGAAAGTGTAGTAGAAAAAGCTTTTGAATTGAAATGAAAATTATTTATATTGGTATTGAAGAGAATGAAAACATTGAATAAAACAATGCAATTTATGAAGGAGAAAAGCAAAAGAAAAAGACTGGTTAATAGAAGCAACTTTTGCAAAACGTTTTCTGGTGAATGGAAGCACACTTCTAGTACTGAGCCTTTCTTTAATGAAGAAAGCTATTTTCAACAAAATACATTAGTTCATGCAGTTGATACCAGTGGTCGTTGTTATGAGATGAAAGATGGTTGTCCAATTGAAAAAGAAAAGATGGTTCCTAGAAATATGGCAGAAGTAATAGCTGAAGAAGTTCAAGGGAGACGTACACAAGCTCCAGTGTATAAGTGGGATTGTAGTAGTATTTGTAGTATTCAACAGGAATCTATTGATATATTACAAGTTTTCTTACAAGAATATGCCAAAAAAGTGTTAAACAGAAGATTAAGATGTTGCAAGGACTAGATCCTTGTAAAGTGAGAAAATATACTAAGTTGCAGGGTCATTCTCTGGCTTGTCTTCATAGAAAAGTGTGTCAAAGTACTTTTCATCATTTAAGAATGTTAGCAGTACATCATTCAGAAATGCGGAAGTTAGTAAGGAGATTGTACTACGTAAAAAGTCCTGCATTATCTTTAAGTGAAATGAACACAGCTCTTTTGCATGGTTCAGTATCAAATGTAAAAAAAGTTTGTGATGATATAGAGTTTCGTTTCTTTGGTTCACAGGAGGAGTGCAGAGAAAGTGACAGCTTGATAAATGTAGGTGTTGAAGAACAGGTGGAAGATATTAGGACTGACAAGTTTGCAGAAGAAATTATAAAGTTTAAAATAGTTTCATCTGAAAAACCAAACTATGTTTGTATTTGTTGTCGACATACTCACTATAGAAGTCAAACTAGGAATGTTGATGTATATTTAAAAAGTGAAAAGGAAAACAATGATAAGTGGCAGCAACTTGGTGCTTATTTGTTGGTGGAAGGTCGTTTTGAATTGGGAACTGATCAACGTATTTGTAAATATTGTTACAACATGTTAGAAGAGAACAAAATGCCAGCTAGAGCTGTACATAACAACTTAGAGTTGGTAGCTATACCTCCAGAACTGGTAGATTTAAATGCATATGAGTCCATTCTTATTCAATCTGTGCACCCGTATCAGGCCATAGTTCATATGGAGCCTAAAACAGGTAAGCTTCCTGCAACAGATTTACAAAGAGGTCTGAAAGGAAGAGTTGTGTACTTACCTTTAGATTTTAAGAAAAATATTGAAACTGTTGGTATAGAGAGAGAGGAAAGTGAGCCTGTATTTATTCTAGTTAATGGGGTACCAACAAAGAGTCGAAAAATATGGCAAGAGTTAGTAGATGTTACCAAACTTCAAAAGGCTACATTATATCTTGTACAGAACAATATTTATTATAAAACTATAAACGTGGAAGAACAGGAAATATGTTTAGAAGATGAAACAGAAATTCAAAGTGGACAGATAGAAACAGTGGACAAGTCCAGGAGTAAAGAGATTTAAGAACATTACAGTATACATCCTCTCCATTCAAAAGAAGTGATAGGAAACAGTATTGAATTATTCCAAATGAAGAAAGCAAAGGGAACTCCCATGAGTGTATGGGAAAAATGTATAGAAGCTTGTTGTTTTCCACAGCTGTTCCCCATAGGAGAAGGTGGACGATATGATGAACGAACAGTACAGATTCCAGCTTCAGAATACCACTCGACAAGATTGTACTCAGAAGATCCAAGATTTCGACAGTGCATTCCATATATATTTCATCTTCTGTTTGAAAGTGACTTGTCTGCACTTTCATATGCAGTGAACCACATATTAAAAACAGGAGTTCATCTTACACATGTTTCTGCAAAGGAATTTATGGACAAAGTTGAACAAAGAGATGATCATTTAGAAACTCAGTTAATTAATTTGATGGTGTGTCAACATGGTACCAATGAGTATTGGTATCGTCATCACGGAGAACTTAAATGTATGTTAAGAAACCTAGGTACCCCAACGTGGTTTGTAACACTCAGCTGTGCTGAATATGCATGGGACGATTTACTTGAATTTCTACGAGAAGTAAATTCAAATGTAAAAAATATTCAATTGAAGACAGCTGGAGAACTCTGTTCCTTGGATCCTGCAAATGTGTGCAGATATTTTAATCATAGGTTTCAAGCTATGATGTCTTTTATTTGCAATAAAAATAATCCACCTCTTGGAGAAGTTACTGATTTCTTTTGGCGAAAGGAGTACCAAGCCAGAGGTGCTCCTCATATACACATGCTACTATGGATCAAGAATGCACCAAAATTTGGAACTGATTCTAATGAAAGTGTTTTGTCTTTCATCGAAGAGTATGTTACCTGTGCCATTCCAAAAGAAGGAGGAGAAAACAGCTTGAGACAACAAGTTTTACGGTTTTACCGATCGGAGAACATGGCGGCCAGCGAGTAGCCAGTCGCAGAGGCTCCGAGAGTCAGGAATTGGGACACCTTGGATATGCGCTAACTAAGTGGTGTGGATGCTCTGGAAAGAGTGTGTTATGTGGTGCAAAGTTCCGGGAGTAATTTGAACTAAAAATACAAACCAAGTGACAAATACCGACGAGAGGAAAAGGAAAAAAAAAAGGAGCTTACGTGAGGGATTGGAGGCTGCTTGATCGTGTTCCTGTCCTCCTGTCCTTGTCTCCCGTCTTAGTGGTGGAGGTGGCGGGTCCGACGGAGTTTGCGGCGGCAGCAGCCGCTGAGGGATTGGCCCGGGGGGGTCGAGGCACTCGATAGCCGTTTTGGTCCCGCGCGGCCCTTGAGGTGGGACGAGGACGGAAAGCTGCGGCCCGGATCCCTGTTCAGGGCGGCAGAGGCAGCACAAGCGCGGTGCTCCCAGTGCAGGAGCCACGAGGAAGTTTCTGGAGGACAAAGGCGGCAGGGAATAGCACTGTCGGTGGTGAAGCAGGAGCAGGCAGAGAAGTAAGTCCAGCACGGGGGTGCAAGGCAGGGGGTACTAACTTGATAAAGAATTCTGGTGGAGCTTTGGAGGAAGAGGGGGGAAGTAGGCATTAGTGGCACGGGCACAGAGGGACAAAGGAGATATGCGCTGAGAAGTGCAAGCACTAATCAGCATAAGGTTTCCGCTAATACAGATCCCCAAGTTTCTCAAGATAGCCGGGTCAGCATTCAAAAGCAGAAAATTCAACCTGGAAAAATGTATTTAAGTACACGACCCCCTCAGCCCAAAACAGCAGCAGCAGAGGAGTGGGTGAGTTCTAAAAAGAGAAAATCTAGGAAGATAAAAAGTCCCCCTCTACATCCACATAAAGTGAAACTTACCCCCTCGCTAAGGAGCTACTTTAAGGTTGCGCCTAGGACTTTAATATTAAAACCTATAGACTGCACTACTTTTAACAGTCCCCTCAAATCTTTTGAATATCTGGAAGGTATCCTTAGCCCTAATAGGTTTCAAGTACTCGCAGGTGACTCGAAGATATCAGAAGAAGAGAGTATAAAGGAAATTCCAATGGCAGACGAAGTAAACAAAGATTCAGAAATGAGCCCAATGACAGATCAGGGGTAAATGGAGCTCTTAAGAGACAAGCAATTGGGTGGAAACGATTCAGGACCAGTGTTAGTCCAGAGAAGTGAACCTCCCGACCAGATTGCCTCCGAGTCAGTTTCAGATTTGCTGCAAATGCTGACAATTGAAGTCAGAAACAGATTTGTAGTGTCGGAAAGAAACCAAGCTGAGATTAAGTTGCCATGTGAAAAAATGGAGGACAAGCTGGACTCATTAGCGGCCAGAACAGCAGCATTGGAATCCACTGTAACGGCGTTAGTCACCCAAACAGAAGAAAACGCAAAAGATATAATTCAGATGAAAGAAAAAGAGATGGGTTTCCAAGAGAAGCTGGAATCCCTTGAAAACTCCCAAAGGAGGAATAATATACGTTTGCTTAAAATTCCCGAGGGGGCCGAAGGGAACAACCTCAAAGAGTTCGTAGTCAAACTGATCAAACAAGCCACCCAAATTGACAGCACAGAGCAAGCCCTCATGGTGGATATCCAAAGGGTTCATAGGGATCCGTTTAGGTTGAACCCAAACAAAACTAGACCCAGGAAAAGTTTAGTTCACTTCCTAACATACAAACTGAAGGATGAGATCTTGAATAAAGCTCTCAAAATTAGCTCACTAACTGCAGAAGGAATTTCTTTTGAAATACGCTCTGATGTTTCACCTATTACAGCAACCAAGCAGTGGGAGCTGGGGAAGCTTCTAGATCCCTTCAGAAAACAGGGCGCTACTGCGCAATTAAAATTTCCCATCACACTAAAAGTGATGCATAATAATAAAATGCAAGTTTTTAGACGGGTGGAGGAAGCAGAAAATTCCCTGCAGTCTATTTTGGGGGAGGGGTAAGCTAAAGGAAGTAAGTAAAATATTTCCTCTCTCTAATCCCATCGGTTAAGACAAGAAATATTGGTAGATAAGGAGCATGAGTTAATTCCATAACAGTTCCAAGATAGTTTGAAATATGAGCTTTTCCTGACTCTAGGAGGGGGGCCTCACAGGCCAGGGTAGGGCCATTAAGGAAAAAGAGGGGGTTCTCCTGGGTGGGGTTCACGAAGGGGAAAGGGGAGGGTGGAGAGCACTGGGTGGGGAGCAGTGGGAGAATTATTTTTTAAAACTTGTCCGATTCGCCTTAGTATGACCCTTAAAACTCTTTCGGTAACAGGGACATGACAGCCAATTATTGACTTAAATGTACAGCTGAGGGTTCTGTCATGGAACGTAAATGGCTTAAGAATGAAGTATAAGATGGAAAAGATTCTTCAATATCTCAAAGATGCCCCAGAACAAGTTCTTATACTACAAGAGACACACCTAACGGACACTGAGATGAGAAATCTATTTAAGTCTAGAAGTTGGGTCCAGGATATAGTCTGCACCACGCAACAATTAACGACAAAAGGTGTGGCTATATTAATCAAAAGGAACCCTGCTATTATTGTAGAAAGCAGCAAAGTAGATAAAATGGGTAGATGGGCCATAGTTAAGATTAAATATCACTCTTATAAATGTATAGTGGCAGGATACTATAGGCCAAAACATAGATGACCCAGCCCCCTTCAGAGGCCTGCTTTTGGAATTATTAAACTTTTCAGATCCTATAATTCTTGCAGGACACTTCAACGTAGTTTTAGACCCGGTTATAGATCGTTCATTAAAAGGCAGAGCAACACAGAACTGCAAGTTGAGATCAACTATAAAAGTTTCTATGAAACAGTTAGGATGGGTCGATGTATGGAGGAACAAAATGGGAAACAGAAGAGGGTATACCTTCCACAATAAGAAGTATGGTCACAAGTCCAGACTAGATTTCTTCTTAGTTAGTTTTGATCTGAAAAGTTGGGTTAAAGATGCAAAACATTTGGGGGCACACCTCTCGGATCATTCGGCAGTAACCCTAGTTCTAGAATTTCCAGTTAAACCAACACATAGGAGATGGACGTTAGATCGTGCCATCCTACTAGAGGAAGAAGTGATAGAGAAGCTAAGTGCAGAGACAAAAGAATTCTTTTTAACTAATTTAGATAGTGCTCTAAGGAATTGTATGGGATTCTTACAAAGCCTTTTTGAGAGGATGCATAACGTCACTTCAGATATCCAGACAAAAAAATACAGAGCTGAAGTTGGGAAAATTGAGCGAAGCATCCAGCAGTTGGAGCAAAAGCTCTCCGCCCATGGGAGTAGCTTGCCAATAGAAGACACGTTAGCAGAGCTACAATCTCTTAAATTGGAACTTCTAGGGGTGATGGAAGTAAGGTTAAAAAAGAAATGGCAAGCTAGCCCACTTTGAATATGGGGAAGGCTGTGGTAAGCTTTTAGCCTGGAAAACCAAACAGGACCTAGCTAAAGGATTCATAAAATAACTAAGATGTGAATCCTCTGGGAACATCCTGAGGAGCTCTGTAGAGATTGAGGAGGCTTTTGAAAATCACTTCAAAAAGGTGTACCAGGAAGATTCAATTGTCCTGGAGGAAGAAATAAGGGGCTGGTTGGACCAAGATGTCCCGAATAAAATCAACGAGGAAGAATCTTATAATCTTAACAGCCCAATTCTAAGAAGCGAGGTGAAGAAAGCGATAACAGCAGGAAAATCTGGGAAAGCAGCAGGACCGGATGGGTTACCTGCGGAACTATATAAATGTTTGATGGAGGTCCTTATCCCCATAATGGAGAAGCTTTTCTCTCAAACTTTTGAAGAGGGCGGGAGTATGCCGCAATCATGGAACGAAGCCACAGTGGCTTTGATCCTTAAACCATCGAAACCACCAAACTCCTGTGATTCATATAGGCCTATCTCCCTGCTTAATGTTGACATAAAATCTTTGCTAAGATTTTAGCAGAGAGATTAAATGGGGTAGTAGGAGGTCTTTTGCACAAGGATCAAAAGGCTTTGTTCGGGGAAGGGAATTCAGGACCTCACCTACAATTTGATAGGGGCAATAGACCTTGCAACACTACATAAAGTACCATTGGCTATTATCACTCTAGACGCCACGAAAGCGTTCGATAGGGTCAATTGGACCTATCTACAGCAGATACTGAGACTGTGCAATCTGGGGGAAAATTTCTGCAGGACAGTGAGCCTGATTTATCAGACCCCCATAGCCAGAGTGTTAGTTAATGGGAATATGTCCACCCCCTTTAAAATACAGAGGGGGACAAGGCAGGGGTGCCCGTTATCACCTCTATAATTTAATCTGTATATTGAGTCTCTAGCTGAAAAGATTAGATGTCACACTGGAATATCTTTCTTTAAGTATAAGAACTGGGAAAAAAAGGTGGCCTTATACGCCGATGATCTGATGGTCTATACGTCAGATTTAACTACGGCAATTCCAATAGTATATAATGTGGCTTCACAGTTTGGCCGGGTCTCTGGCTATGAGATAAATGCGTCCAAGATGGAGTGCATGGCCTGGAATGTGGACACACAACCACATGTAGTGAAAAAAGAGATAAGATATCTGGGCATCATGATTTCACAAAATATTGAGAAAATTCCAGAAATAAACCTTCACAAAGTCAGTAAGGAGATATGTAAATCTCTAATAACTTGGGCACATTTACCATTAACAATAATTGGCAGAGTTAATTTAATTAAAATGATGGCCCTACCGAAACTTATTTTCTTATTTAAAAATATCCCTTTAGCTTTTAGAGAAGAGGGGCTAAAGAAACTTCAGTCAAAAATAAATAGCTTTATATGGGGATCTAAAGGCACACGAATTTCCTGGAAAAAGCTCTCTAGGAAAAAAAACAAGGGAGGGCTGTGTCTGCCTGATCTAGTTTTCTATGCATGGGTATTTCTCATGAGGGCAGGGAAAGTGCTCCTGAATGAACCGGATGGCTCAGATATTGGGAGAATGTTAAAGGTGATGTTGTTAGATCTGAAGGGAGGAGACCAAGGTTTTATATACAAATTTGGAGACCCCAGATTTTTTTAAAAGGTAGGTCTCAAGACTTTGTCTGGGCTAGTCTCTACATGGCAGAAAATCAGGAAAGCATTAAAAATCAGCTACTATAGTGCACTGGCTCCTATCTGGGATGCTGCTGGCTCTCCAGAATGGACTAAAGACTCCATAGCAATACCCCTAAAAACAGCCGGAATACTGAGCTGGGACCAACTTGTACAAGAGGGCTCTCTGCTCTCCTGGGAAGATCTGAGGAGCATCACAGATAATGAGCTATCAAAATTCAAATATTTACAAATGAAGAGCTGGCATCAAGCAGTCGGAACAACTGTCGGCACTTCAAATGAACTAGAGTCCGCCTTAAGGAGAAAAGTCGAGAGAAAAAAAGAGGTGGCGAACCTCTATTGGCTTTTGATCGACTTAGCAGAGGGCGATTTCGAACTTCCATTGGAACTGTGGGGAGAGAGCTTGCCGGAGATCCATCTAGAAGAACTATGGCAAATATCTTTTAACACTTTATATTCCACAGTCCAGGCTGCAAACCTAAGGAGAAATCACATCTTTTGTCTCCACAGGGTGTATTGGTCTCCTTTAAAGCTCTCCAAATTTGCGAAGGGAACCACAACTTTTATGTGTATTGGTGTTATTTGTATGTATGTTTTTTAATTGTATCAATTATATTGGATCACATTTGGGTTTTTTAAAAATTGTTTTATGATGAATTCTCAATGTATTTTTTATTATTAGTAAACATTGTACACTGATATGTTTGCTTATTAAAATTTGTGTCATTTTTATTTGAATTTGCCATTTGATTTCTCTATTCCCCTGTTTGTGGTTTATACATTGGTGACATGGGGTGTTTATCAAAGTGTGGTTTTATGCATGTGTATTTACCCAAAGGGGGTTCTTTCTGACTAAGGTCTAATTTGGCACCCTTCTGCTTTGGTTGTTGGGTCCCTCTCTTTTTTCTTGAGATGTTCTGTGGGTTACCCAGAGCGAGGGCCAGAACGAACCAAGCACGAAAAAGAGAGGTTCTGTGTAAAGTGCATCCATTTGGTTGCAGAGCTCTCTAGCTGGTGCCAACCAAGAGGGGGGCCACTGAGAAACCCAAAATAGATCTGTGTACATTCAATGGCGAATGAGGACAAAAGAAAAAAAAAAAGAGAAAAAAAACCCCCAAGAAACAAGTTTTACGGTTTCAAAGTCATCAATGTGGAAAATATTGTCGACGAAAATACAAGTCAAAGGGAATATTTTATACAAAATGTCGTTTTTGGATTCCCATGTCCAATAATTTGTAAAGGAAGAGTAAATAGTTTTATGTCAGCAGTAAGGCATACAATAACTCGGAAATCTCCGAAGAATACATACAACTTAAAAAGAACCGAAGATTCAAAGTATATTAATGACTACAATCCAGTGATTTTGACAATGTGGAATGCAAACATGGATATTCAATATGTTGCAGATAATTCAATTGCTGTTGCTCGCTATGTTATGTCATATATAACCAAATCTGAAAAGACAGAGTTGAAAGAAATGTGGGAAGAAATTTCACAGAAAAAGAGTCTTAGCAAGAAATTGTACGGCTTTAGCTTGAACATGCTTTCCCACCAAGAGATTGGATCCTATGAATGTTTGGATCGGTTGAGCTCTGCCAGTTTATATTCAAAGTCAAGAGGAATCATTTGGGTAAGTCTAGGTCTCGCTGCCACACGAAATAGAGTATTGAAATCTCTACAAGAAATCGAATACTTAGCATTGAATGAACCAGAAAGTACGGATATTGTTAAAACTAATATGTTGGCTACGTACTATCCCAAAAGGAGTCCACATCTGGAAAACCTATGTCTCTAATACTTCAACATTACAGCTTTAAAAGAAATGTTACAGAAAATATAAAAGAAGAAAAATATGCAGTAAGTGGATGTGACGGATGTTTGGTAAAACATGCCAAAGGAAAACTTATTAACCACAGAAAACTCAGTTGTGAAAGTCCAGATAAGAGGGAATTTTTCTATTTAGCACTTCTGTAACTGTTCAAGCCTTGGCATAGTGAAACGGAATTACTTGGAGATTTGAACTGCTATGAAGATTCTTTCAATGCCTGTAAAGATAGCATTCAATGCACAATTTTCCCAACTTATCTACAAATGTTAAATGATGAGATTGAACAAGAAACTACTATTGCAGGTGAAATAGCCAGAGACAGTTCTTAAGATAGTCAAAGTTCGGCTGCACTAAGCCAAGATCCACTAGGACAACCAATTATTGAAAATGAAGCAGCAATTGCAATGACTGAAGTAGAAACTGCAATTCAACAAGCACAACATGATATTCAGTTAGAAAATTTAGAAGAACAACTAAACATCGAACAAAAAGGAATATATATCAACAAGTGACACAACAGATACAACATGTTTTGCTGCACGAAAAAAAAAATGCCAATGTTCATCATTTAAACCTATTTAAATGTATATCTGTGGCCAAGCTGGAACAGGAAAAAGTTTCTTAATTAAAGTTTTGACCAGTTATTGCCACAAAACTACAGAATCACATTTATCTTGTGTTGTAACAGCTCCAACTGGATTAGCAGCACACAACATTAAAGGGATTGCTTTACATCGATTACTTATGCTACCAGTTGAACATGATAACAAATTGGAATATCACAAGCTATCTGGAGAAGCTTCTTATGAAGTTTCAAGAGTACTGAAGAAAATGAAATTTCTAATCATTGATGAGGTGAGCACGGTCTCAAACTTAATGCTTGCCTTTGTACACTTGAGGATGCAATAGATTTTAAAAACAAATTACGATGTTCTCTTTGGAGGTAAACATGTAATTGTATTTGGAGATCTACTACAACTTACTCCTGTAAAAGGACAACCAGTTTTTAAAACACTTGTCCATGAAGACACTAGGAAATCTTTGGAAAGTATTGGAAATGTGAACATTTGGTCAAATTTTGAAAATAAAGAACTTATTAAGAATATGCGACAAGCAAATGATGAACATTATGGCAATATTCTTCAAGATATAAGAATTGGTGTCTTGACGAAACATGGTAAAGAAGCTTTGGAAAGTCGGCTACTAAGGAACTTGTTTACAACTGGAAACACAGTGTCTGAAATAATGTTCAATAAGCTTGAAGAAAAGAAATCTATAGTTTGCCTAATGCCTACACTGCACGAGTGTTCTACATTTAATCAAGAACTTTTATAACTGGAAAACAGGAAATAGTTCAAATGAAAGCTATTGATACAATTGAACACCAGGGAGTGACTATTCTTCTCACAGACAAACTACAGTCTAAATTGCATTCTTTGGAGAAGTTTGTATCTAAAACGGAAGGCTTAGAAAACACTTTACATGTATGTATAAACTGTCGGGTATTTTTACGGCGTAATTTGGATGTAGAAAAAGGTTTAGTAAATGGAACAATGGGAAAAGTTGTTGAGTTTGTAAAATTTCAGAACAGAGATGGAATAGAATTTTTGAAGATACAATTTGATCAGATTAAAGAGGTAACACAGATTGGGCGTTGTATTGTATGTTTTTTGCTTGTAAAAGACTTGTACGTTCGCCGAAAACAGTTTCCTCTGTCTTTAGCATATGCAGTAACTATTCATAAATCTCAAGATTTAAGTATAGACAACGCTTTTGTAAATATTGGAAGTACAATGTTCAAAGAGGGAAAGGCATATGTTGCATTATCTCGAGTAAGAACATTGTCTGGTTTGTATTTGATAGATTTTGATGACAAAAAGATTAGTGCTGATGTAAATTGTGTAAGAGAGTATAATCGTTTAAGAAGACTTTATGCTCCTGATTTAGGTGAATAACCCATAAATGAGAAACGTATAGTCTGTCCAAAACGGAAATATGTCAAAGATGGAATTGAGGTTCAAAAAAAGAAAATAAATGAACAGAAACTTGAAGGCGTAAAGAAAAAGAAAATGGAAACTGTTGATGAGATTGTAGGATATCAGTTGGAAAATAGTTCAGGTATCAACTGCTATGCTAATGTGATTTTGAATGTTGTGTTTTATCTAGAAGAGATTCAATATGAAATCATGGGAAATCATAAAAAAAGATTTTGTTCTTTATTACATCATGTATTTCAACAGTTAGTAACTGACAGAAATAAAATCCATACTGCTTCTGGAGTTCGTCATCTTTTGGATATATGTACTGGTTCACTGACATTTACTCTTAATGTACAACAAGATGCACAAGAATTTTTAATGATTATACTTGGAGTGTTAGAAGATGAAGGAATTCTAATTGAAAACTTATTTGGACTAAGTTACAGATGGGATCATAAATGTGAAGAGTGTTCTTTTACTACCATCACTGAAATACAAACAGAACGATTCATATACTTGACAATACCAGACTGTGAATCAGTACCTTTTAACACATTGATTAAAACAGCCAATCAGGACATGAGATGTTCCCATTGTAGATCAGAGATGTTGGCTACATTACATATAGAAAGATATGGAAAATATCTCATTTTAATGCTACAATGTTGTAGGGCAAATGGAAGAAAATTGGAAACAAAAGTTAAAAATTTTGTTGCAAGTCAAATATCTATTTCAGGAAGAACTTTCATAGCATTGGCTATTATTTTCCATACTGGACCTAATACCACATCTGGACACTATATTGTGCATTTAAAGTGTAATAAAGGATGGATACATTGCAATGATGCCCACTTGGAATTCAAACCTAGATTGCCTTATGAATTACCAAATTCATATTTCATATTTTTGAAGCCAAAGATTCGGCCTATTGGGAAGATGTGAACACAAAATAATGAATTTATATTGGATATTTTTGAAGCAAAAGTTTTAAATACATTATTCGGCCTATTGGGAAGATGTGAACAGAAAATGGACAACATTGAAACAATTACTATTTAATAATTAGACTTTGGATTATTTTTTGTGCTAATTGATATTGCATTTGGAAAATTGTGTTTAAAAGTAAATAGTTTATATATTTATTGTCTATATTGTACCAGGTATAAATGAGAGTGTACATTTCAGCAAATGTACTACAGATAAATAATAGAGCTAATGTACAAGAAGTTCGTAATTAAGAAAGTATGTATAGATAAACACATAGCTACACATATTGGCAATAATTCTCTGCGCTGATTTGGGTTTTCTTTTTTACAATCTCGTTGATTGTTTTTTTCCCCCCACTGTTCATTGATGATACTACATTGAAATCACTGAGTATGGTGATATTCAGTAGAATCTGAGAACAGCAAAAAAGGGAAACTGAAAATGTTATGTAATACTAAAATGATATTGTGTTCTTAAAAATATAATATTATATTTTGTATAATACATTACATTACATAACAGTTTTTCTTCTTCTTGTTATAGTAGGTAATGGTGAAGTTTGAAAAGAGTTTTAATGCTGTTCATCACAATACTACTATAAAACTGTTCGATAGAGTTACGTATCTAAAATACTAAAAAAGGTAAGAACACATAACATAATATGCAAGATAACGTAAACAATGTTTAAAGTTCATTTTAATATTATTTATTTCTAATAAAAATAATGTTGATCCTATACACTATATAAAGACTTTCAGATAACATCAGCCACATAGTGATCCTTTCCCACAAACAATATCCATACTGTAATGTAATCTCTGTAGCTTAACTTTTGCATTAATAAGATAACTCAAGCATTATCTTTGCATTTTTCCTTTCACAGAGCCAAAACCAATGCACTCATACAATAACCCAGACAATATCCCTGCAGTCATCCAATCACCAAAGCACCACCCATGTAGTCATACAATCACCCAGGCAGTACTGATACACTCATCCATTCACTCAGGCACTACCTGTGCACTTCTCCAATCACCCAGGCAGTACCCCTGCAGTCATACAATCAGCCAAGCACTACCCATGCACTCATACAATCACTCACACACTTCTATTGCACTCATTAATTCCCTCAAACAGTACCTATGCACTCATCTGTGCATTCTGATAGTACCCAATCACCCAGGCAGTAGCTCTGTACTCATACAATCACCCAGGTACTACCCATGGACTCCTGTAATCACTCAGGCACTACCCATGCACTCCTCCAATCACCCAGGCAGTATCCTTGCACTCATGCAATTAGCCAAGCACTTCCCATGCACTCATCCATTCACTCAGGCATTATCCTTGAATCCGCCCATTCACTCAGGCACTACCCTTGCACTCCTCCAATCACCCAAGTAGTACTCCTGCACTCATGCAATCACCCAAGCACTACCCATACACTCATGCATGCACTCTTGTACTACCCATGCAGTCTTCCAATCACCCAGGCAGTACCTTTCCACTCATGCAATCAGCCAGGCACTACCCATGCACTCATACAATCACTCAGGCACTACTGTTGCACTCATCCATTCCCTCAAATACTACCCATGCACTCATACATTCACTCAGGCACTACTATTGCACTTATCCATTTCCTTAAACACTATCCATGCACTCATCCATACACTTAGGCACTACCCATGCACTCCTCCAATCATCCAGGCAGTACTCTTGCACTCATGCAATCAGCTAGGCTCTACCCATGCACTCATCCTATCACTGATGCACTCACTCAAACACTACCCATGAAGTCATCCATGCAGTCAGGCACTACCTATGCACACTCACTCAAACACTACCCATGAAGTCATCCATGCAGTCAGGCACTACCTATGCACTCCTCCAATCATCCAGGCAGTATCCCTGCACTCATGCAATCATCTAGGCAGTACTCCTGTACTCATATAATCACGCAGGCACTACTATTGCACTCATTCGTTCTCTCCAACACGACCAATGCACTCATCCATGCACTCAGGCACTACCCATGTACTCCTCCAATCACCCAGGCAGTACCCCTGCAGTCATGCAATCAGCCAAGCACTACCCCAGCACTCTTGTAATCACTCAGGCACTACTGTAGCACTCATCCATTCCCTCCAACATTACCCATGCACTGATCCATACACTCAGGCACCACCCGTGCACTCCTCCAATGATCCAGGCAGTACTATTGCACTAATGCAATCAGCTAGGCACTACCCATGCACTCATCCTATCACTGACGCACTACTATTGCACTCATCCATTCACTCAAACACTACCCATGCAGTCATCCATGCAGTCAGGCACTACTTATGCACTCCTCCAAACACCCAGGCAGTACCCCTGCACTCATGCAATCACCCAGGCAGTACCCCTGCAGTCATGCAATCAGCCAACCACTATCCCTGTACTCATGCAATCACTCAGGCACTACTGTAGCACTCATCCATTCCCTCCAACACTACCCATGCACTCATCCATACACCCAGGAACCACCCATGCACTCTTCCAATCACCCAGGCAGTACCCCTGCACTCATGCAATCACTCAGGCAGTACCCCTGCACTCATGTAATCACTCAGGCACTACTGTTGCACTCATCCATTCCCTCTAACACTGCCCATGCACTCATCCATGCACTCAAGCACTACCCATGCACTCATGCAATCACCCAGGCACTACCTCTGCACTCCTCCAATCATTCAGCCACTTCACTTCAACTCATCCATTCCCCCAAAGAGTACCCATGAACTCATCTATACACTCAGGCACTATCTCTGCACTCATGCATTCACCCAGGCACTACCCATGCACTCATCCATGCACTAAGGCAGTACTCCTGAACTCATGCAATCAGCCAGGCACTACCCATGGACTCCTCCAATCACCCAGGCACTACACTTGCACTCATGCAATCACTCAGGCAATTTTTCTATTTTTAACCAGTTTAGGTGGGGGTTTTTTTAAACAATTTTGGAATTTTTTTGTATTCTCAAACAAATGTTTTTTGTTGTTGTTGGTGTTTTTGACTTTTTTTCAACAAAAAAAAAATAACAGTCCAACATGACGTTAAAGAAAACAGGAAAAACAAGATTGTCAAGCATATAAAAAAAAAATAACACTGGTGTGTTTTTATACTGGTCAAAATTACATCAATGCATTGCTCCCCAACACACAGATTAGCTTGACATTTACGACAGTTGATGGAAGCATCAACTAGCTCGGCAAAAATATGTGTCTGAGGTGAAGGTGGAACTGCTGCACCCGATGTTGATGGTGCATTAGGATCAGCCTGGGCAGCTTGCTCATTTTTCTGATGCACCATGAGTTCTTTCGCCAAACGAGTAGGATGGATTGTCTCGAGATGCTTTTTCATAGACGAGGTGCCGCACGAATATTTCTCATCCGACCCTCATGAAAGTACTCTTTGGCACAGAGTGCAAGTGCCTTTTCTGGCGTTAACTTTCTTCTCCCCCTGAGGCACTGTAAAAAAAGCCCATACTACACTTTCTTTTCTTTTTTTTACAGGCTCCTCCACTTCCTCAGACTCTTCCAGCAGATCTTCCTCAGGATGACTGGATGCCATTTCAGAGAAAAAAAATCAAAACACACCCAAAAAAAACTAATTGAAAGAGCCTATAAAAAACAGGTCTTCACAGCAAGACACACCCAAAATAAGAGGAATAAAACAAGTGTTGGATCCTCCCTCTAACAGAATGAAAAGCTTTAAAACCAATCAAAAGCTTTCTTTCCATGTCACATGGATTCGCGTAGGGGACGCGCACCCGTCACGCACACGTAAAATCTCCTACACATAATTCTAAAGTATAAATTACTTTTTATAAATTATTTTGTAAAGTATATTAGTGAAAGTCTTTAACTAAAAATAATATTTAAAGTTTCCACAGTGATATTTCATACTTTTGAAATTACGTCGGAGTCGCGTCTGGTACGCAAACCCGGAAATACGGGCCGGCAAGGTTCGCACATCCAACGCGTATACGTCGCGCACTCATAAAATCTGCTACAGTTAATTCTAAAGTATAAATTCCTGCTTATAAATTGTTATGTAAAGTATATTAGTGAAAGTCTTTAAGCAAAACTGATTTAAAGTTTCTATAGTGATATTTTAGTCTTTTAAATTACGGTGGAGTCACGTCTCCTCCGCGACCCCACAAATACGCGCCGACAGGATTTGCGCACCCACCGCGTAGAACCGCGTCCCGCACGCAATACCATCACGCCCTCAAAAATCTGTCAAAAACATTAGTACACAAATTTAAAACACCATTATTACTATTTTTATATACTCAGTAATACAGCTATACGTCTAAAACAAATATTAATTCTTTCTAAATGTGTTTTTGAGATTGAGATTCATATATTGGATTCAGGCTCCCATCGCGTATTACCGCGTACGGTATGCGACCCTTTTTCAAAATTAAAAAAAAAGATAGTTATTATAAGAACACAACAAAACAACTTTCATAGTATTAAAAGCATTATTTCAAGCTAATAGAAATTTTAATAAATCAAATAAATAACACTATAAATCTTTAAAAGTCTATGCTATATATATTTTGAAGAAGTCATTATAATTTTTAAAGAATATTTTTGAAAAATTATGAATAATTTTAAAAAGAAAAGTTCTAAAAAATACTTCCAAACATTTTAAAATAAAAGGAATTCTATAAAACACTTCTGTTGTGTGTAGACCTATGAGTGGATATGTACTAACTGGTATTGGTGTGTCCATGGTTTCGAGAATGTTAGTCAGTATTTTTGAGTAGGTGTATGAAAGGTTATATTAGGGTGTGAGGAGGTGCATCAGATATTAAGTGGATGATGTCATCAGTCATCAGTGATGTCAGCAGTGATGTCATTTAAGATGTCATCAGTGATGTCATCAGTGATATCACTGACCATGTCATGGGTGATGTAATATTTGAGGTCATCAGCAGTGCATTGCGTGGGCACGAGGTATAGTTAGCTCAACTAACTATAACGGACAAATTTCTCTGGTTTTGTACGAGTGAGATGTCCAACTAACTATAACGTCCCTGAAACCTATGGTTTTTTCAGTGAATATATATATAAATATATATATATATATATATATAAATATATATATATATATATATAAATATATATATATATATATATATATATATATATATCGGCGTTTTTACTCCGTCAACACATCAGATTCCTCTCAAAAGAACGGAGCACGGACCACAAAGTAGTGCAGCAAGATAATTCCTTTATTGCTCTACGACCTCTACAGCCATGACGCGTTTCAGCACGTCAAGGGCCATGATCACATGACACGCTCTGTCAGGTGAGTAGTTTTTTTATACCATTTTTTTCACTTTCTCTTTTATTCTCCCGTTTTTTTCTCCAATGCTCAACCAGTGTTTATTTAAAGTGACCAGTGCACAAGTTTAAAATCATGGAAACAAAAGACAGATTCAATGGGTATTGGGGGAACTTAGCTAAGCAATTTTGCTAAACAACGAGTGTTCAGGTAAAATACCATAACTTGATAGCTTTGCTTAAAAATTCCCTTTGGTTGATATAGAGTTATAACAACCAATCTAATTTCACCTTAGTTACCATTTTGCTAAAACCTTTAAAACCCAATAGTTAAAGGGCCAAATTCATAAATTACATAAAATCAATGATGTAATATATTACGGTATAAATACCTAGTTGGTATTAACAATCATTTTAAACATGTCAGATAAGTGCAAATTTCGCAAAAACAGTACCATCGATATGTTCAGTTCCATGTAAACTTGTTGACTTAAAGTGCTTGTCCTAGTGCAAAAATATTATATTAGTGCTAAAAATTCTAAAACCAAGTGTAAAAAACTGCTAACTCACCCTATGTGTAAGAAACTTGTGTAGGTTGCGGCAGGCAGAGTATATTGACTAATGTCTAAAATATACTACAATTCGTAAATGATAGTTTGCAGTAGGCCTTCTATAAAGTGTGACTTTGAGATGTTAAGTTGTCACTGGGCATTCATAAACAAGTATAAAGTTCCTCAGTGGCGTTCAGACCCCTTGGTTGTTTTGTATCGAGGTTAATGATGTAGTTGGCCTCTAGTAGTCTGAGAGCTCTTTCTCTGTCACCCCCTCGTTTATTGGGTGGGACCGAATCTATCAAAAAGTAACTCAGGCCAGTGGGGTTCGCTTTGTGTGCCTCACTGAAATGTCTGGCTACTGGATACGCCTGATCTTGATTTTTTATCGCTCTTATGTGCTGGAGTACCCTCTTGTGTCCCTGTAATATCGTGCTACCGACGTAGCGCAGTCCACAAGGGCACTCCAGCACATAGACGACATGATCAGATTTGCAATTGAGGGACTTGGTAATGGGATTTACTTTGTCACTGAAAGGGGTTTTGTACGTAGTTTGGTTAATGCCGTGCTGGCACGCCTTACATACTTTACACTTGAAAAAACCCTTTATTTGGGTCAGCCACGAGCTTTTACTGGGACCTCTAGGATCATTCTGGACCAAAATGTCTTTCATGGACACTGCCCTGCTATATGTGATTGCTGGTCTTCTCGGGAGCAGGTGACCAATCATGGGGTCACTTAAAACTAGGGGCCAATTTTTGGTTATAAGCTTTCTGACTTGTTTTTCTTGTTTGTTAAATTTTAAAATGAATCTGAAAGTGGCCCCTTCATTTTGTTTGCTTATATCTTTCGCTAATTTGTTGTTTCCCTCAATATCTTTTTTGAGGAGGATTTCCCTGGATTTGGCCCTACTCTTTTGGATGGCAGCGTCAATGCAGTGTGTGGTGTACCCCCTTTCCTGAAATCTCAGCTTACTGATTTCTTGCTCTGTAATAAGATCTTTTTCACAGCTGCAGATACGTCTTAGTCTAAGCATCTCACCATATGGGATGCTGCGGATGAGATGCTTGGGGTGTGAGCTACCTGCGTGTAGTACTGCATTGCCCGCTGTAGGTTTTCTATGCAGTTTTGTTTCTAGCTTGCCATCCTCAACAAAGATCTGAACATCTAGGAAGTTGACACTTTCATGGCTAATAGAGGCTGTGAAGTGTAGGTTCAAAGAATTGTTGTTAAGTCCCTCTATGAAACCCTCTGCCTCACTGATTGATCCATCCCAGATTAAAAAGAGGTTATCAATGTACCTCCACCAGGTCTTTATGTTTTTGATTACGAAAGGTGTATGTTCTTTTAGCACGACCAGCTCCTCCCACCAGCCCATGTGGAGACAGGCATAGCTGTTAAAAGCAAAACGATAATCATGAACATTACCTGCGCCATCTTGTCTGGTGGAATTCTATGTGCACATAAGTTGCAGTCATTTTAATCTATCACAGCCATTGTGTACCCTGTTGGTCACCTTTGTTTCACCCTGCCCTTACTAGCATCCCTCTGACCGACCTGGTATGTGTGCTGGGGGCTATAAACTCTATTGCCACAACAAACCTCGTCGCCACTTGCTGCCACAAACTCGTTTTTCCTCTCATCTCTGTTTTCAGGCAAACCTTTGGACACTCTACCCCTCACTGCACTTAGTTACACAAACAGGTTCCAAACACCAAAAAGACTCTTGCAACATGATTTATTGCACTGCAAACAGCAAGACTTGTTGTTACCAACAATGGGACCTGTTTTTATCAACAGAACGGACTCTTAGATCTGGCCGGTCTCACATGTTTTAGACCCTGAAGCAAGGTCCAGCTGCAAGATAAGATTGTCTGTTTGACCTGGGTGGGAAGAGAATTACTGTTGGGCTTGTGTGACAACCTGCCCGGGCGGGGACCCCAAGCTTGTGTAACCATGGTAATGAAACAAATGCATTGTGTCAAACCTGTATGAAAGGAAGAGCCAAAGGAGTATCAGCAGAGCACTTCCCTCAGACATCCCGGTGTCTGCAGTTGACGTGATCTCCTCATGAGAAATAAACCTTTTTCTTGTCTTCCAGTTTCCAGCGCTTGCCTCATTATTTTGATAGCGAACCCAAAGTGAATTAGAGGTGGAACCCTGCACCGGGCAGCATTGAGGGTCTTAGAAGACTCGCTGCCTTTCACAAATTGGCGCCCAAGCGTAGGGGCCCATCAGCGACGCGTGGGTCCGGTAGAGAGGTCCTAACGATGGAGTGAACGACTAAACGATTGGGGTATACCTGCCTGAGAAGACCCTTGTCTGGCTGCCGATCGACTGAACTTCACCAGTTCCGAACGGACCTCTCTCGAGTGACCTGCGGTCCTGACTGGGACCTTAGAGGAACGCCGCATTGATTGTTGGAGTGAGAGGCCAACCAGGCGCTGGAAGGGGAAGACGAAGAACTGTCCATACGGTCCGGGTAAGGTCGTGAAAAACGACTTAAATTGATTGATTGATTGAATAGTTTGATTGAAATACTAGTATTCCTTTTTTGATATTGAGTTATTTGTGACATTTCCCTGCTTGCAAACAATGAAGAATAGGAATATTCTCTCTCTTTGCAGGCAGCGAAGGACAGGTAGTGCAGACTTTTTGTCTAAATTGATTGATTGAGATATTCATTTTGACCGATAAATACGTCATGCCTGTTTTCTCTAGATTGTTTGATTGTAATTGTTTTGGACCCGACCGTTCGTTAGAGGTCAGTCAGCCGGCACCGCCGGAAGGCACCCCTAACAAGGACATGTACGTAAAGTATGGATTAGCCACCGTAGCTTATAGCAAACTATGGCATAAATACATTAGGAAGGACCGGGTAAATCAGTGGCCACTGACGGGATCTTTCGATCCCGCTAAAATAGAAACGTTAGAATTAGCTCTCCACAAAAAGAAAACTAGACCAGCCATGTTTGACAGTTTTGGTTTATGGCGAAAAGAGGCAGCTCAAAGAAAGAAAAGGGACGAAGCTAGACAAGATAAAGAAACGCGAAAATCAGCTTACCAAGCCTGTAAAAGATTAGAAGAAAAACTAAAAGAAAAGGAAATCGATAAAAAGGAACAGGAATCAAAAATATCAGGTCAATGCCCTGTTAGAACGCCCTCGACTCTTTACCCCAAGTTACCAGCAAAACAAAGGGTAGATGATGATTTATTGTTAGGTCCCCCAATCATATACATGCCACACCCTTACGCCCCTACTCATCCCGTAGTACAACGCCAGGACCACCAAAGTATAGCCGGAGATGGCACGATCGCCTCAGTCTCCACCGCCTCTCCTCCCACCGAGTCACCCACACCAAATGCCTCATCAAAGGATACAGTAGTAGAGGTAGGATCAAAAGAAAAAGGAGCGCCCAGGGTCACGCGATTAAGTAAAAATGAGCGAGCAGGCATTGATAAAATAGTTAAATCCCTCATAGGTAGGAAGGAGACAGAAGAGTATGTAACTGACATATGCAACTCCTATGTTGAAAACCGCAAATGATACTTTATTGTACGTCTGTTACCACACTCTTACTGCATATGAAGAGAAGTACCAAGATGTTGGGCCCGAGCGGCTAGTGGCTCTCTATAGGAAGGTAGACACCGGAGATGAAGGCGACAACGATGTTACAGAACTCTTTTCATCCACACTGGAGGTATTCCGTCACCTCGTGGAACAAGGACGGATAGATAAGGACAGGACATCTAAGATAGCAGGACCCCCGGTGGAAAAACCAGATAGCATGATGCCGATAAAAGAAGCTGCCCCTTATTGGGTACCTCCTAGAGGACAAGGGACTCATGACGATATGAACCATCAAGACGCTAGAGGAAGGGTGGTCTACAATTGGGTGTATCAACCATGGGACAGACAGGACATTTTGACGTTCCGTAAATCTTTACCGGATTTGCGAAAGAACCCCACCGCCTTTTACACCGAGCTAGGTACCGCTCTGGGATCAACAATAATGACACTTGCCGACATAGACTTGTTCTTCGGGTTATGTTTGCCAGCAGATGTGTGGAAACAGATTAGGAAAATAGACCATACCGAACTGCTTGGTCATACCTGGGAACAACTCAACATATTAGATAAACAGCGGAACCCTGGTCAAAAACCGGTTAAAGCAATATTGGACCTCCCTGACAAAATAGTGCAGAAAGTGAAAGCGCTGATCCCAGAGAAAAAGATAGACTGGTCCATAGTAACCGCGTGCCGCCAGAAACCACAAGAGGATGTCTCAGAGTATTTCTCCAGATTTGAAACGGTGTTCTCCGATTACAGTGGACAAGACATGTCCACCGCAACCGGACACCACTTATTTGTGCAGAACTATGTCAAAGGACTACTACCAGATGTATCCCAGAAATTACAAGCCAGCGAAAGTAGTTGGGCAGCATCTAAACCGGCGGCCATTCTCCAAATGGCCCAGTACTATGAGCATCAGAAAAACGAAAATGACAGGGCTACAGAAAGGAAAAAGAAGGACTTGAAGGAGAGGGTAATGGTAGCACAACTCCAGGAGGGCGAATACAGGAAGGGAGCAATATAGGGGAGGATACCAGCAGAATACCCCTAGAGTACAGCCACCTAGAAACAATTCATCGACATCATATGTAGGACGCCAAGACCTAGGACAGGATCAATGTGCATTTTGCAAAGAATATGGACACTGGAAAACCCAATGCCCGGCTTTGTTAGGAGCTGGTAGGGGCAGAGGGGCGAAGGAAATAGCAAGTGGACAGAGAGGAAGAGGACGTGGGAGAGGGTACGCGAGTGAAGCAAGCGAGGAAAGGCCAGGAAGAGTGAACACATTTGACCATCCCAAACAGAATCAGTACCAACAGACAGATTATGACAATACGTACGACTTTGCATAGGACAGCCAGGGGCAAGGGAGGGATCCAGTCGAGCTCTATGTTGATCAGCAAGGCCCTTATGTTACCGCTGAGGTCCTGGGCACAAAGTCGCCATTTCTGGTAGACACGGGAGCAACACGTAGTGCACTATCCAAACGACTGATTCCAAGGGCACCCTTGTCAGGCTCACATGTGACCTCAATAGGATTTGACGGTACGCCCTCCACCAACCCTTTGTCCCGACCGATCCCTTTTAACCTTGACAACAATAGCGTCGAAACGACATTCCTCCTCTCTTCCAACACCCCAGACGCCATTATGGGTCTCGACCTTTTGAAACACTTCCATGCGACTATCAGATGCTCACCAGACGGAGTGCGTGTCGTCCTGTATGACAACCCCCAGCGCCATAGAGAGAACCCTTCTCAGCACATGTTTCCCATCTCCGAGACTGACGCATCCCTACTGGACACTTTGCCATCACACTTATGGGCTAGGGCTGATTCAGACGTAGGACGAATGATGATTGACCCAGTACACGTAACAATACGACAGGACGCAACCCTATCGAAAGTACCGCAGTACAAAATATCGCCAGAGGGTGAGAAGGCACTGACAGAGATCAAGTAAGAAACAAAAAAGGGAGATACCCTAATATTATTAATAGGGACAGGGTGAGTATGGATAGAAACATAAAAAGTCCCTACACAAATAACTATTATACTTAAGTATTTATACCCAAAATCAGTGTCAAAGAGAGAGACTCAAAGAACCATATATTTATACAATTAATTAAACAACAGATATTCAGTGCAACACAGGAAATGAATAACAAACTAAATATAAAATCAATATAAGATTTATTCAATGATAATATACAGATAAAATCATAATACGTCATTCAAAGTTAAAAAACATTTCATTATTAAAATACACAGTTACAGGATCATAAGAAAACAGGAAAGTCGACGCCGCATTTCGGTGAATCGTACATATATCACCTTCTTCAGGACAGTTTTCTAAATAATAGAAACATTTAGTTATTAATCATCTCAAGTGTTGCTACTACCAATAATATATTGATTTTATATTTAGTTTGTTATTCATTTCCTGTGTTGCACTGAATATCTGTTGTTTAATTAATTGTATAAATATATGGTTCTTTGAGTCTCTCTCTTTGACACTGATTTTGGGTATAAATACTGACAGAGATCATACACTCTTTGGTAGAGGCAGGGGTGGTAGAGGAAGTAGTGAGCAACGTTTGTAACAGTCCCATACTACCGATTGTAAAGAGACAGGGAGAGGGAGACGGAAAAGCCTACCGCTTCATCATTGACCTGCGGGAGATAAACAAAATCGTAGTGCCACAATACCCAGTAGTTTCCGACATCACGACAATTTTGACTTTAATCCCCTCCACTGCCACCACCTTCACTGTAATTGACCTCAAAAACGCATTCTTTTCCATACCTATACACAAGGACAGCCGCTATCTATTTGGATTCACCCTAAACTCCCGTTCGTACAGATTTTGCAGAGCACCTCAGGGGTACACTGAGAGCCCAAGCATCTATAGCCAGGCGCTTAAAAGACAGTTGGACGCCATACAATTGCCAGATGGAGTGGCACTAATACAATATGTAGACGACATCCTTCTAGCAGCGGACACCATACCAATAGCCGTCACAGCCACCATCAAACTACTCCATTTTCTTGCTGAGAATGGTCACAAGGTCTCCCGAAAGAAATTGCAGTTCTGTAAATCACAAGTGACCTATTTGGGTCACCTTTTATCCAAAGAAGGGAGGAAACTCACGCCTGACAGGATCCAGACAATTCTAGACACCCCTGTCCCCAAAGATCAGAAACAAGTCCGCTCTTTGATAGGTCTCACTTCATTTTGCCAACAGTGGTTACCGAACTTTAGCCTCATTGTCAAACCCCTTCTCTCCCTCCTAGCTAAAGACATCCCCTCACCTCTCCCCTGGACCCCCGAATGCCAGTCAGCCTTTAAAGAACTACGCAATGCCCTTTGTTCAGCGCCTGTCCTAGGAACCCCGGATTACTCCAAACCATTCTTCCTCTACACGCACGAGAGGGAAGGATGTGCATTGTCTGTCCTGACACAATCAATTGGTCACAAACAACGCCCTTGTGCATATTTCTCTGCCACCCTCGATCCAGTAGCCAGAGCGCTGCCAGCGTGCCTGCGCGCTGTGGCAGCTGCAGCAGTATCGATACGCCAGAGCGAAGGAATAGTACTCTCCAATCCAGTCACTGTTTTAGTACCCCATGCAGTCGACACACTACTAAACCAGACCAAAACCCAACACTTGACTAGCGCCCGACTGACAGGATATGAGTTGACCCTGCTAGCACCGCACATTACCCTAAAGCGATGCACCACCCTCAATCCAGCCACACTGTTACCCCTACCCGAAAATGATCCTAGCGTGACTCCACTACACGACTGTGTGACACTAACCGATGAACAAACAAAGAGTAGAATAGATCTCAGAGACACCGCCTTTCTAGAACCAGATGGAGAACTATGGGTGGATGGTTCGTGCATCAAACTCCCCGACGGCACCACCTCCGCTGCATACGCTGTCACCACAGCCCGAACCGTTCTGGAAACAGCCCGTATTCCCCAATGTTCAGCCCAGGCTGCAGAACTCATTGCCCTCGCACGAGCATGTATCTTAGCGACTGACACAACAGTTAACATATACACCGACAGCCAATATGCCTTCGGGGTGGTTCACCATTTTGGGATCTTATGGAAAGAAAGAGGGTTCCTGACTTCACACGGTACACCCATCCTGCATGGAGATTTAGTCTCCGCCTTGACGCAAGCAGTCCTCCTCCCCAAGAAGTTAGCAGTGATAAAATGCCAAGCACATAGGAAAGTGACTGATCTCATTGGACAGGGAAATGCACTAGCAGACGTTACTGCCCGAGCCACGGCAGGAGACAGAACTACGACACGAATGTATGTGACCAGGTCACAAGCTGAACGATGGACTGACGCTAGGACCACTGTAAGGGACATACAGACTACAGGCACACAAGACGAATTGACCGAGTGGGAAAAGGTGGGACTAAAAGACGAGGAAGATTGCTGGAGAACTAAAGACGGAAATAAATGGCTGTTACCCAATGCCTACCTCATCCCCATATTGACCATGGCACATTTACCAGCACACATAGGCTCCACCCCATGATTGAACTAATCACCAGAGTATGGCATAACGTCAAGATAGCAGAATCTGCAAAACGCCTAGTACAACAATGTATAGTCTGCCTACAACACAACCCAGGGAAGGGGACAGTAGTACCACGGGGAGGGTTTGGAGTCCCTGACCACCCCTTTGAAATCCTTCAAATGGATTACATTCAACTAGAGAGATGCCTTGGTCTAAAATATGTCCTGGTGGTTGTGTGCGCTTTAGCAAATGGGTGGAGGCATATCCCACCCGTGACAATACCGCCTTAGCCACTGCAAAAGTATTGCTGAAAGAATTCTTCCCCGATACGGCCTTTGCAGAATTTTATGGAGCGACAACGGCCCCCACTTCGTAGCCGAGGTGATACAGAACATACTGAGAGGGTTGGGGGTAAAACAAAAGTTCCATGCCATCTTCCACCCCCAATCAGCGGGCCTGGTAGAGAGACACAATGCAACGTTGAAACTAAAACTAGCCAAAATAGTTGCCACGACCGGGTTGAAATGTCCCGACGCCCTCCCATTGGCATTGTTATCGATGCGCTCCACCCCAACCAAACACCGACTGACCCCGTATGAGGTGGTCTTCGGCAGGCCTATGAGCATTTGGGCGGCACCAAGACCCACCTCCATTAACGATGTCCCGAACATATTAATGTCGGATTGCTTGCATAAATTGACAAACGAGCTAACAATTATCCACCAACAGGTGCAGCAAGCCTTGCCTGACGTATCCAGGGGCCCGGGACATGAAATAAAGCCAGGCGACCATGTATTGATCGCAACTTCCAAAGAACGAAGAATCTGGAGCCTAGGTGGACGGGCCCCTGGCAAGTCCTGATCACCACCCGAACTGCCCTCCGAGTGGAAGGAAAACAAAACTGGCTGCATGCCCACCACTGCAAACGAGTCCCTCCAACCCTGACAACCTGTGAAGGGGTGGAGGTGCAAGAGGAAGTACTCGCGAGAGACCGACCAGCTCTGAGTTGCTACCCACAAGAAGACACCCTCGAACTATCAGAATTTCCCGACCCCACGGTGCCATCCAGGAAAGGGTACAACCTAAGATCGACGAAAGGAGGGAGCTCCAACGACCAGGCCACTAACTAAGTCAAGGTCTCAGATCGGTAGCACAGTCAAACAACGCTACCAGGAAAGCGCCAGACAAAAGTCTGTGGTCCTAACAGTTGTTGAGCTCCTCGAAGATGATGTAAGAAACTGAACACCTGCAAAACCACCGCAAAGACACCAAGACTGCTAACCTGCACAGGACAAAGACAATTGCACTTGTAGCCGCATTTCTCACCTGTCTCCTGCTAATGGTCGCACTCTGGATCATTGAAGAGAATGCACCTGCATACAGAACATTGTCACCCACCATGCAACCAACCACCAAGAAAGAACACTACCTACCAAGAAACTGGGGGGGCACGTGCTACATCGCCTTTGTTTTGCCACCAACCTACACAGCCCCTGCAGAGCATCATCATCAAGGATCAGAGACTTGGACAATTGGAAGTTGGCTTTGGGGCATCTTGAAGGAGTGGGGTTGGAAAATATCAATGATTCTCTTGGTCCCAGTATTGACAATATGTGGTTGTTGTTTGGGTATACACTGTATACCACCTTTGTGTTCTCTTTGCATAACTACCTTGCACCCTAAGACTATGGACACTCAGCTAACAAAAATGAGAGTAATGTATGATCAAGAGATACAGGACATTATGTAGATCGAAATAGACTGACAAGCTGGCTAGTTATGTTCAAAGGGGCCACTGTTAAAAGCAAAACGATAATCATGAACATTACCTGCGCCATCTTGTCTGGTGGAATTCTATGTGCACATAAGTTGCAGTCATTTTAATCTATCACAGCCATTTTGTACTCTGTTGGTCACCTTTGTTTCACCCTGCCCTTACTAGCATCCCTCTGACCCTCTGACCGACCTGGTATGTGTGCTGGGGGCTATAAACTCTATTGCCACAACAAACCTCGGCGCCACTTGCTGCCACAAACTCGTTTTTCCTCTCATCTCTGTTTTCAGGCAAACCTTTGGACACTCTACCCCTCACTGCACCTAGTTACACAAACAGGTTCCAAACACCAAAAAGACTCTTGCAACATGATTTATTGCACTGCAAACAGCAAGACTTGTTGTTACCAACAATGGGACCTGTTTTTATCAACAGAACGGACTCTTAGATCTGGCCGGTCTCACATGTTTTAGACCCTGAAGCAAGGTCCAGCTGCAAGATAAGATTGTCTGTTTGACCTGGGTGGGAAGAGAATTACTGTTGGGCTTGTGTGACAACCTGCCCGGGCGGGGACCCCAAGCTTGTGTAACCATGGTAATGAAACAAATGCATTGTGTCAAACCTGTATAAAAGGAAGAGCCAAAGGAGTATCAGCAGAGCACTTCCCTCAGACATCCCGGTGTCTGCAGTTGACGTGATCTCCTCATGAAAAATAAACCTTTTTCTTGTCTTCCAGTTTCCAGCGCTTGCCTCATTATTTTGATAGCGAACCCAAAGTGAATTAGAGGTGGAACCGGGCAGCATTGAGGGTCTTAGAAGACTCGCTGCCTTTCACAAATCTGGGGGAGAAGCTGGCCCCCATCGCTACACCTCGCAACTGCTGGTATAGGGTGTTTTGAAACATAAAATGATTGTTATATAAACAAAATTCTACCATGCTTAAAAGCATAGAACTGTGTTGAGCATAGTCCGATCCTCTCCTGGCCAGATAATATTCAAGGGCCTTTAAACCATCCCTATGGTTTATGGACGTGTATAGGGATGTCACGTCTAGTGTGATTAACAGATATTCAGGCCGCCATGGATAGTCCATCAGTTTAACTAAAAAGTCACTATTGTCCCGAATATATGATGCCAAATTCTGGACGTGTTCCTGTAGATAATAATCTATATATCTGGAGGTGTTCTCGAGTAAACTCTTGCATGCAGAAATAATTGGTCTGCCCGGTGGTACTTGGGCATTCTTGTGTATCTTCGGAATGAAATACAAGATGGGGACTACTGGTTTGTCATTTTTCATATACTTGAATTCATCCGAAGTTAGCAATCCTGTATTTTTCCACCCAATTAATTTCATGCTAAAGTCATTGATTACTTTACGCAATGTTGGATAATCACTGCGCCGATAGCAGTCTGTGTCTTTAAGTTGTTTCATTGCCTCAGTGATGTAGTCACATTTTTTCCATAGGACTACATTGCCGCCCTTGTCGGCATTGCGGACGACAATGTCTGGATTTCTTTTAAGTTTGGACATCAGTGCATGAAATTGGATCTCCTGTCTGTTGACCTTTTGTTTGATGGAATTTTGTATTTTATAGTTTAAATCCTTTAAACCGCCCACAACATTGTCGTGAAAACTGTCAATCGAATCTTTGATCATTAACGGATTAAATGTAGAGCGTGGCTTGAACGGAGTTTTTGGTTTTATTTGCATTTCACTGTTATTCTCCCTTTCATCATTTGCTGTATTGGAGCTGGAGATTTGATTTTCTTCCATTAATTCTGATGGAGTAAGGCTGTATTGATTTTCTCCCTGATCTTTAAGAATAGTTTGACTTGTTATTGTATCCATTTTAGGTTTGTCTTGCTGTTGATTTAGCTGCAAGAAATGTTTTTTTAGTTTTAATTTTCGTATGCTTTTGTAGATATCGAATCTTGTGGTGGCATAACTGAAGGAACTGACAGGGCAGTAGGAAAGCCAAAGGGAAAGGAGTTGTTGTTCCGCTTTGTTGAGCACAACATCCATGAGGTTCAAGACTGTAGGATTAGTGCTTGATTTATATTGTCCTAACGTCTCCAATTCCTCTTTTGTTGTTTCTTTTGTTGCGTTTTGCTGCTTGATGCTTCGCTTCCTGGCCCGCCTTCTTTCCCGGCGTTTGGATGTTCTGCTTTTGGTTTGTTTTGATGTGGCCTTGGGCGCAGGGTTTGCCTGCGCTCTTCCACTAAAAAATCTACCTCATCGGCCAGTGAAAGTGAAGAAGGGATCTGTCTAAGCAATTGATTGCGAGTCTCTATTTCAGTTTCGCTCTCTGGGGCTGAGCTTAAATCTGAGTTCGAAGATACCTCTGCCTTGCTGGACCTGGCAGCAGGAGCTCGTTTGTTGGCTTGCCCCCCTCCATATTTAGAGACCTTTAAAGAGTCATATTTCTTAGCGAATGTAAAAATACGTCTGCTTTCATAGTCATTGCGATCCCTATGAAATTTAAACGCTTTCCTTTCCCTTATTGTATCTTCTTCTCTTTTTAATCTCTTGATCATCTCATCCTTTAATTTTGCATTTTCTTCCTTCTGTCCCATGCCTTCAATTTCTATATTGAGTGCATCAATTTATTCCAAAAGTTTTGCCAGATCTTTTTCAGCATATTTTACCAGAATGAGCAAAAGCCTGCGTGATGAATCCAAATTAGTCTCGGCCCACTCCTTCATCATATCCCTGTCTGGGTCTTCATAGCTGGGCACCAGGAGAATTCTCAAACCCCTCGGCACCATTCCAACGTCTACATATCGTTGGAGAGATTTGGCCTCCCACCACTTTTTTTGTTCCGCCCTCATGAGCTTTTCCAATTGCCTGAATTTGTCCTTTAAACTTGTATTGCGAGGCCCCGCTGGTGCATTATGAGATATAGAGTCCAATGTTGGCCTTTTAGTATCATCGAACATATCGGCTGCCGCCGCTTCTCATTCTCGGAGCGCGTCAACTGTCATGGTCTTTCAGAGCAATGTTTAAATATTTGAATATTTGAGTATTTGATGCTGCCTGTCGGCCAAGTGTCCTTACGTACCTTATGACCCGTGGTCACCTACCTGACAGCGGCTTCGTGGCTGCTGGGTGTTCCACTGTTATTTTTCCGTTCGTCGGGGGGTGACGCCAATATTAATCCTCCCGGATTCTCAGAACGGCTTCTGACACAAGCGATGGCTCCTTTGATGGCGGCACCCAACGTGGCTAGGGGGTCCGTGTTGAGCCGGAGAAGTCCAAACCGGCTTTAGTTATCAGCGTTTTTACTCCGTCAACACATCAGATTCCTCTCAAAAGAACGGACCACGGTCAACAAAGTAGTGCAGCAAGATAATTCCTTTATTGCTCTACGACCTCTACAGCCATGACGCGTTTCAGCCCGTCAAGGGCCTTGATCACATGACACGCTCTGTCAGGTGAGTATTTTTTATATACCATTTTTTTCACTTTCTCTTTTTTTCTCCCGTTTTTTCTCCAATGCTCAGCCAGTGTTTATTTAAAGTGACCAGTGCACAAGTTTAAAATCATGGAAACAAAAGACAGATTCAATGGGTATTGGGGGAACTTAGCTAACCAATTTTGTTAAACAACGAGTGTTCAGGTAAAATACCATAACTGGATAGCTTTGCTTAAAAATTCCCTGTGGTTGATATAGAGTTATAACAACCAATCTAATTTCACCTTAGTTACCATTTTGCTAAAACCTTTAAAACCCAATAGTTAAAAGGCCAAATTCATAAATTACATAAAATCAATGATGTAGTATATATATACACATAAAAAATGAAAAGTACAACAAATAAACTGCAAATAAATTAAAATATTTCCATTTCCAATTTAATTATTCATGAAAAGTAAACAATATATAAAACACGGTTTACTAAAAATAGCTTAAAAATGACATACATTTAAATATATAACAAATATTAAATTTAATACACAAACACATACTAATAAAATACATTTAAACAATTTAAATGTAAAAAATGAAACTATATAAATAATAAATATACTTTTCCCACTCCAATTTATACAACAGTAGAGAAAGCGTTAAACTCATGAGGGGAAAAATATACTATTCCCACTGCAGTCATTGCAACAGTAGGGTTGGATTCAGGAGGGGTAACATTTACTACTCCCACACCAATCTGCGCAGCAGTAGGGAAAGCGTTGGACTCAGGAAGGGTAAAATTTACTATTCCCTCGCCAATCGGTGCAACAGTAGAAAAAGCGTTGACTCAGGAGGGGTAAAATTAACTATTCCAACTCCAGTCGGTGCAGCAGTAGGGAAAGCATTGGACTCGGAAGGGATTTAATTTACTATTCCCACTCCAGTCTGTGCAACAGTAGGGAACGCGTTGGACTCCGGAGGGGTAACATTTACTATTCCCACTCCAATCTGCGCAACAGTAGGGAAAGCATTGGACTCAGAAGGGGTTTAATTTACTATTCCCACTTCAGTCAGTGCAACAGTAGGGAAAGTGTTGAACTCAGGAGGGGTAAAATTTACTATTCCCACTCCATTCTGTGCAACAGTAGGGAAAGCGTTGGATTCAGGAGTGGTACAATTTACTATTCACACTCCAGTCTGTGCAACATAAGGAAAAGTATTGGACTCAAGAGGTATAAAACTTACTACTCCCTCTCCATTCTGTGCAACAGTAGGGAAACGTTGGATTCAGAAGGGGTAACATTTACTATTTCCACTCCAGTCTGTGCCACAGTAGGGAAAGCGTTGGACTCAGGAGGGGTCAAATGTACTATTCCCACTCCAGTTGGTGCAACAGTAGAGAGAGAGTAGTTCACTTCAAAACAATAACATATTTTAACAACTCTATTAAATAACAAAAAATATAAAAATGTAAATGTAAAAATTATATGTCTAAATTTTAACAAAAATGAACAAATTACATAATTATTACAAATTGTAATAATGATTATCAATTAAAACAAATAATAATTTACATAATTAATTATCAGTTAAACAATTGATAATTAACTAATTATAATCAATTAAAAATAATTAACTTCCCACCCTTTGCCCTTAAAAATGCAACAACCAGCACCTGAAATATAACTTAAAAAAATCTTAATTACACAATCTACATAATTAAATGTCAATTAAATAATTAATAACATTCATTTAGTAATTATTTTCCTTCCCGCTCTGTACTCCTACAAACCCCACAACCTTCTCCAAAAATGTTATTTAAAATGACATTAATTACACAATTTATCAATTAAATAATTAAAAGCAAGTATTAATTAATTCTAATTAATTTGCTTCCCACCCTGTACCCCTACAGACCCCACAACCCACTACAACACTAAAAATTAAAATTAACAACAAAATTTAATTTATAAACAACTAAAAATGTACAAACTATATTTAAAAACATTAACAATACTTATACAAACAATTGATAACATACACAATTAAAACATATACTAAAATACATAAAGATAATTAAAACACAATATTCTTTACAACAACATTTTTGTAAATGACATTACTTTTGTAAACGATATTAACAACATAGAT
Organism: Calotriton arnoldi; assembly: GCA_963921515.1. NCBI lineage: Eukaryota > Metazoa > Chordata > Amphibia > Caudata > Salamandridae > Calotriton > Calotriton arnoldi. Next base: position 2,019,708 of record CAWUFW010000441.1, read on the forward strand.
ATTTTTGTAAATGATATTTATAACATAGATATTTTAAACATCGATATTACCTTAGAAAATCGATATTCTTGTCAAGGATATTCCTGAATCACAATATTTGTATATCACAATATTAAAATATCGATATTTGTGTACCTCTATATTGTTTACTCAATATTTTGTCTGTGTGTTTACAGACACTAATGGGTCTCAGTTACAGAGTTCTTCAAATTGGTCTGGGCTGTAGCTCATGTGTGTACTGTCTCCACCCATTCAGGGTTCTGATCAGGGATGGCGGTCCCTGCACAACTACTGCTATTCTGCTACAGCTGTAGCCACCACCCATCTATGCAGGACACTTACTTATTGGGAATCTGATACGAATTGGCTCCAGTTCAAGTACACCATTATGGCTGTAGAACAATGGCCCAATGCAGGGGACCTGTAAGTCCACTTAGTCTTGTATCCTGTTAAAAGTGTGGGTGGCACCTGGTTTGCTTTAACTTAGAATTTATGTGGCAATATACAATCTCTCAGCCTTTCACACATGGCCTTATGTTACCTGCCCGGGTGAAGCGCTGCTTAGGGCCCGATTACGAGTCTGGCAGTCCAAGGGCACTCACCACAGATGGGGACCGCGGGGGAGCATCACGGCCCCCACGGTCCCTGCCAGCTTCCCACCTCCTGCGGGAGCCGGCAATGCTTTTACAGAGCGGGAGCTGCTAACATGCAGCTCCCTCTCTGTAAAAGCAATTGTGCTCCACTTTCAGCAAGCAAGAGCAATTTAAATGCTCTCACAAGCACAGTTTGCTATGGCTTGGCGGGAGCGGTAAAGCTCCTGCCAAGCCATAGCAAACAGCCATGTCCTGGGGGTCGGCATCCCGCGGGACATAGCAGGAGGGTGGTGGGCCCCAGGCCCATCTATGGCTCCAGGAGGGGAACCGTGTGGCCCCCCTCCTTTCTTTCATTTTGCCCCAGGGAGTTAGTGGTCCCCAGGGCTGCAGGGGGGGAGGTGCGCTGGTCCCTCGCCCTCAATTTAAGAAAAGCCCCAGGGAGGTGGGGGTCCCCGGGGCTGCAGGGTGTGTGCGCACTCCTGCATTATTTAAAATTAAAGCCCTGGGGAGGTGGCAGCGCCAGGGGCTGTGAGGGGTCTGCGTGCCTCTGGACTGTGTAAACATTAAACCCTGGGTAGGTAGCGGTCCCCGGGGCTGGGGGTCCAAGAGGCTCCCCCAATGTTGAATGAAGAAAGCCCCAGGGAGGTGGTAGTACCCGGGGCATCAATCAACCCCAGGAGATGGGCCGTGCGCCCCCCCTCCTTTTTTAAAATGCCCCCGGGACTTTGTCCACCCGGGGGCCTATTAGAAACGTAGCGCGAAGGCCCGCGCGTCATTTTTTTTTCCGATGGGATTTGCTAATCCAGCGTGACTACCGCCTAAAAAAAACTTTTAAATTATTTTTGGGCCCAAGAGGTCTATGGGGTCAGGGTGTTTCTACCCTGACCCTTTTTAATTTTTAAAATATTTTTTCTGGGAGTCGGTTCAACCGAGTCCAAGATGGCTTCCAGCACTTCCTGGTTTGAAGTGTTGTCAGCCAATCAGATCTCAGCGTTCCCTAGATAACCAAATTTGGATTTTTCTTAATATTTCAAAAACTACTGAACGGATTTACACCAATAAACAAAAAGGTCGCTTTCTGGACCAACAGCAACCTTTCTGCCAAATTTAGTGTTGTTCTATTCAGCAGTTCGGGCTGTAGCCGTGTCTAAAGTTTCCTATGGAAATGAACATGGGGAAAACGCGTTTTGGGACCCACCCCCCTTTTCCTCAACCCACGCTTGATGCATCACCCCGAAATTTTTAAGACCGCAGCTGAAGTGAGTGGCAAACTAGTTTTGGAAATTCCGTTAGTATTCATCAAACGATGCCAAAGTTATTGGCAAATGAAGAAACACTCTTCCTATGGAAACGAGGTCCTAACTATAACTACCTACTGGGGAGAGAGAGAGAAGTAAAGCTTTCATAAACACTACAACAGTACGACCCTCAAGATTTTTCGTCAAGAATTTTTCTTGCCTAGCTCATGGACAGATAACATCAATTATTTTGTATGATGCTTGGTAATTCATTAACCTTCATTACCTTCAAGACTTCATGACAAGTCTGTGTCTGCTGGGACTATTGCATCCACTACAGGGATATCTGCTTGACCTCATCGTCATCGGTTTGAATTTGGGAAGGTCTGCTAAACCTGTCAATCTTATGAGGTCAATGAAATCAGTACCATTGAGTTGGGTAATAATAAAACATATTATTCAGTGTCAAGATGCCCAAAGAAGTGGACATACTCTTTACAAATACACACATTACATTATCAGAAGGCCAGGGCAAAATGTTATTTATGTTGGCTTAATCTCACGTCATTTGGAGTTACGATTTCGAGTTAAAATGCTCAAGATTACACCATGATGCCGCATAGCATAATTGAGATTTCATTCAGGTAAAAATCATATGGCAGAAGCACATGAACAATGGAAGCGAGCCAAATGCGATCAACTGTTGTTTGCTTCTTGCGCGCGAAATGCATTCTCATGTCAAGGATGGATAGGAGGACGAATTTTGTGCTAAACGAAATAGGACAAATGCCTGATCAGCATTTTGCTTAACAATCCCTAATTTTGTGTAATTTTTTGGGCAATTTGCGCAAGTTCGACAAAGAAAATGACACAAATTTCTCACCCTATTCTCTTTTTATGCCTCTAAAAAACACCATTTAAATTTTGTGTGATGTGCGTGGATAACAAATCACTAACTGGCATTAAATTGTGAATATAAGTGCAAGTTTTAGCTCTCTCTGACAGAAATTACTCTTTCATGCCGCTTGGCTGGGCACTTAGGAATAATTGGAAAGTCGCCATCAAGAGCTCAGTGGCCAATATCAGCTGTCAAAATCCCACGCCCCCACCTCTTCCCTCTTTCAAGTGCAAAAGAACCTGTGTCTGAAAACGTGGCTGAGAATGGGAGGGCACACCACCGCCGTGGGCTTTGACTCTGGCCTATTCAGACCTTGCATGCTATGAATACAGCAAAATCTCAAATGAAAGTTCTAATCTCCCCTCTGCATTCAGCTCGCAGAGAAAGGGAGTTCCTTTTATCAAATCCCCCTTGCATCTTTTGTGCAGCTATGGTCCTGGAGAAAAAGCCGAGATTTTTGCTTTGACTCAGGAAAGGGTTTTCTGCCATTCAAAGACCTGCACCTAAATCCTTTGTAATGGTGAAATAAGGGCTGTTCTTTTCTGAGGGCAAAAAGTTAAGACTACTTCTGCAAGATTTGTTGTAGCAAAAAATACACAGTGTTTTTCAGGGAGATAAAAGCACACAGGCCGACCTACAAAAAAGTTGAAAATCTGCACTTGTAGAAGTGCTGATACTAACCTGCACACATTTACTTATTTTTGCAGTTTCAAACGTGTCCAGTAGTACACCCGGAAAGGTGTGCAAGTCACAGGTTTCCAGCAATACTCTTGGGAACATGATGTGATAGATGTACAGACTGGTTTTCCACCAATGCAGAATTAATCAATAAGTGTATATTAATAGGAAGCCACAGCCCATGTGCCTCGCACATTTTTCCCCATAGACAAATCCTTTACCCTAAACCCCCACCAAGTTTAAAGGTGTTTCATTCCCCTTCCCACCCTAGAAGCGGATTTAGCCCATGACTTTGCATGAGCATCTCCAGGGTAGCAAAGAGAAGCTTCTGAATGCTCACAACTCCACAGGTCTGTGACTGTCTACAAACTTAACACGACTAACTATGCCGTGGAATGCCTACTTCCAATTCCTTGCGTGGGATTGTTACCTGCAAATTGTGCGCACGTGTGGTGTAAACCACATAGATGTTAAAGGACTTAGGGCTATATTTGTCAATTTCTCACGAAGCACAGTGCAGCAGCTGCAAATGTTGTGCTGCGCTGCATGAGGAGAGCGGCAAATTTACTGAAATATGTCACTCTCCTCCCCTCTTCATAGTGCCAGCGCTGAAATTAGCTGCCGTGTGCCACGGGGACCTCTTTGCGTCATAGTTCAAGGGTGTCTCTGTGAGTCAAGCATAGGTTTTGTACTGCAAGGATACCCTTCCAGTACAAAATACTATGCTTTGACTAATCTTAAACATTTTGCCACTTTGTATGTGTGCTGTACAGTGCAGCACACATGCGAAGTTGGAAAATAAAGGAGAAAAAAAGCATTTCTCCTTCTTAGCACCTGGTTGAAGGATGCGCTGTTTTCTGGCGCTAAACCATGTCTACTTTATTTAGTGAATTGGGTTTAGCATCAGAAACCTTGGGAGGTTGCATGGGAACACCCATGAAATACCCATGGTACGCCCCTTGGCGCTCAGTAATGCAAAGCAGCGCTATGTGCTGCTTCGCGTTACTTTCACGTTATTTCTGGAAAGAAAATCGGACAAAAAGATTTTGCACCAATTTACTTCACTTGTATGACGCAAACACAGCATGAAATCTTAGTAAATCTGCCCGTTAGGCTTGCTCTTTTGTGAGTACCTAAAAAGTAAGAGAGTGATGGGGGGTTCAGATAGAGTGTACAGACAGAGAGGGAAGATGGAGACCCAGAGGGAGTGAGAGAGAGGCAGGAAAAGAGGACGAGAGTGAACTCAAGACAGAAAGAGAGGGGGGGAAGTGATAGGGATCGAGGGAGAAACAAGAAGAGGAAGATACCTCATAGATAGATGTGGATAGAGAAAGAGAGAGCAAGAGCTAGGGAGCGGAAGGAGAGAGAGAGAGACCGCGAGAGAAAAGGAGAAGACAGACTACATAGAGAGTGGTTGATAGCAAAAGGAGAGAGAGAAAAAAAGGAGAGTGTAAGACCTGGGAGAGATAAGAAGGGAGAGAGAGAGACAAAGAAGGTGAGTGAGAGAGAGAAAGAAAGAGTGAGGAGAGTGAACAAGTCACAGAGAGAGAGAGTGCCAGAGGGGTAGAGTGAGGGAGCGCACATTCACACAGTGGCAGCCGGGATCCGCCAAGTGTTTGCTTTTCCCCTCTACACTTTTGGATTCATTTTTATCAAAGCTACACAATTTATCCACCTTGCACCCTCCTCGGCTCCACCCATAGGCGATGCAACTAAACGCAGTGCTTAATTTGTTCCGGTGCTTTCCGGTGCTTAGCACCGGCACTTATTTCTCAGGGCCGGGTCTTCACTTCATATTGACTCACTTTAGTTCACACGGGTCTTCCAGGTGAACGTCATAAAATATTTCAAATTGAATGCCTCATCGACGCATGCCCTTTAAGAGGCACATTCCGCCTCCCTGGGGAGGGACTGCCCGAAAGCACACAGCGGAGCAGTGCCTGCCCATGATCCTAAGGCTGATAATGATCGTTCTCCCCAGCTGTAATCACGTCCCTCCTGCCTAAAAAAAGCAGCGCAGCCTCTAGGTCAGATCAGCCTCCTCAAACGGGCACCTCCCCCCATGCTCTAACTTCCGCCACCTCTCCGCTTCCGCTTCCTGCCCCTGCCATGGTCCTGAGGTTACCCGAATAGCAGCAAAAGGCGGGCATTTTCTTTACTGGAGGGAACGTTTGAAAATAAATAATACAGTGGCTCCTGGCCTGCTCCTCCTGAACCTCTCAGGTAATGTGAACTTTCTAATAAATGTAATTGCTGCTGTGAGTCCCTGCTCATGTCGGGTGTGATATGTTTTCTTCTGCCTAACAAACGGTCATTCGACTTACAACCCATAGCAGGCAAATCGGATTTAATCATATTTTACAGCCTGGGATATTTTGCTTGTTTATACTTTAAAAATCTCTTTATAAATCTGTTATAAATCTTTATCTAAATCTTTAAATCTTCTCTTTATAAATCTGTTATAAATTTGACTTTTGCTGGGCTGGGGTTCTGTTGTTTGAACTGTGTTGGGACTAGAACGAGCAAATGGTGCAGAGCACACATAGAGCAAGAAGGGCTATGTACAGCAAAAGTGGTTGCATTTGAAGAATAAATAATGGCTCCAGCCTCTGCCCGCAAAACACCTGTTGTTTGGCAAATTTCGTCTGCAACACACATCTCAAATTAGAAATCCGGCAGGGCCAACACAGCCCGTCATCCCGCTAATCATAATAAAGGAATCCTATTTAGCTTGTAAGAATGCAGCCTCTTCTGTGTGCCGTACAAATGGTCAGTACCTTGGAGGGCTGTAGAGCTCAACCACCCGTGGTTTGCATAACTCCCAGAGACCCAGCTGCCTTCAGAATACTGCAGATTAGCACTTATGGAAAATGCAGTTCATTTTATATGCTTTAAGTCTGTCCACCTCATGCATTGCAGGCTGCCGTGTTCTCATTTGCCACTCTCACCGTACCTCTGCGTTAAAAGCACACACCTGAGATAATCAACCAATAAGAAATGTATTCCCCACACAACTCCGACCTATATTAGTTTTAAAGCACTAAATACCCTCGCCACATTATAATGCCAATTCTGACCTCTTTCAATGTGCACCCGTACAATAATTACATTACTGCTCGCTGTGGATTATTTGTACAAAAAGCGAAAATATCGTTCTCTACCTAAGGTTTATTTTTTAAAGCAGGCTTCAATTTAGGTTAGTGCACTCCCTCCACAGGTTATTACATCCATACATGCTTGCAAGTACTTCCTTTCATCCGGTGGAAAAACCTTCCACATATTCTGCCCTTGCAGTTCTTCAGCATGGCCCTAAACAATAGGGTTTTTACAGCAAAAAATAGCTCTTCAGTTTTTGGATGCGATGTCTGTCCTTCAATTCAAGTGCGTGTTTATCACTAATAACATATTTAGTACAAGTAACGGTGCAGCTCATTTTAATATTTTTTATATTAACAGAAAGTTCAACTAAATGTTAGACAATCCATAAGCTGCATCTCTAAACATACATCCTTAACTGCGGTCAACCAGTCAATAAATTCAGACTATTAGACCTCACCAATTTTTACCAAATATCTTATATCTGTAATCTTCCCACAGTACACGCCTTTTGTGTTTTTGTCATATTTTCAGCACTGATTTGCTTATTTATGCGACTGTTTTGTAAACAGCTGCCTTCTGCCATTTTTAGGCAGTTATTAATAATTAATTGGTTCCCTCTGTACAGTTGTAGGGATGTGGGTGGCAGACGTTTTCTTTTACCTCTGTCACCCTCGCTCTCTTTGTCAAGATGGTGTAATCGTTAATCCATTATTATGTAAACCTGCTATCTGCCCAAAATCTGATCTTCTTTTTGAAGTAACTGGACCTATTTTGGGTGAACGCTTTTTTGTCAGTCCTGATTACCACCCCCCACTCCCAACCACCCTCCGATTTACCGACAACCCTTCCTTGCCTTCACCACCCTCACCCACACTCCCTTTCCCTACCCTTCCGTTCACCACCCCCACCTGCCCTCCCGTTCACTACCCCCACCCGATTGTCAAAGGCAATAGTTCGTCCATAAGCGAGACCTATTGGCTTTGCTAATGCTTGTCATCTTTAGTTGTTTAAACTATGGTGCCAGCCAGACATGCTGCACAGATGCTGAACAAGTTCATAGTGTAGACCGGTCACAGCCAGGGAGTAGTGGGGGTTAAAAACAACAGATCGGTTTGGTATGAGACAAACACAGAACACCTTGGGTAGCTTAGGAAAATGTCACAATGTATGCACGATCTGTGGGGTGTATGATGGTCTGGTAACTCCTGGGCGATTCTTATTGCAGAGCAGAGCATGTCTGGCTTCCTAGTTGAATTTTCCTCTCCATGTCCTCACCACCCTACAAGGCTGCTTGCGTATATGTTTTATTTACTTAATTGTTTAACACAGTTTAAAATTTGGACCTTAACAGGTAACGGAGCCCATTTTTCCACTGCCGCCCTTTGACACTGCTAGCTGACATTAAAACAGGTATTCTTAAAATATTGCATGGGCCGTCTATGCCTTGAGAAACCACTTCAACTTTTCAGACAAGGTCAGGTGGTGCAGAATTTTCTGGAAACTAATCATGTCAGCAAAAATGTTTAAAAGCTTAACATCTGCAGAAGCTCATGCAGCAAAAATATCTTTAATGACCCTGAACAGTTGGCTCTGGTTTTTCGCATCGATCGGCCTTAGGATTGCAATGCGTGACTGGCCTAAAATTTGCACTCAAAAACAGCAATTAATGTTATGATGGGAAACACACAACAAATTACAAAATGAAACTAGGGAAGCTTCAAGGATGTTTTGTTTGTGACATGGTATTTGCACAAGTGCATCTCTAATTAACTGGACGCTAGAAAGGGCCAGTGTCCCGTCTATGTTTAATAGTGGCCGAAAGGCATTTTTCATCCGCTTCTGATTTTGTTGTGCTGTTCTGATACATTGTATGGTATTTGTGGATTCGGGTGTGCCATTGTTATGACCTAACAACACTGTTAAGTGTGGTAATTGCAGAATAGGCCGGACCGGGGATTTCAGTAGCTTCTTATATGATTGAGAGAGACGAGTGCATCTGAGAAGGGCTCGGGGACGTCCACTCCAGTCAGAAGCTGGGAAGAGCTTGAGACTAAAACAGAGAATGCGTTGTAATGTACACTGTGGTAGTGCTGGGGACAGAAAGGAGCATTGCTGATTCCATGTCAAGGGTACAGGATGTGGCATAATGGTCACAGCTGCCCACTTTGGAACGGGGGAACCCAGTGCTTAATTTGTAAAATATGAAGTGCAGGTGCTCAATTCTTTTTAGGAGGCCACACCCACTTCCCTCTGCTCCACCCACTTCCACCAGTGGCCCCACCCACCTACTCTAGTTGCTCCAACCACATCCTCAATTGGCACTGCTGACTACTTGGGAGGTAATTTTCTTCTCTGGATTATGGCCCGGGTGGCCCAGGCTACTCACTGCACCTTTACTCTCCATCTCGTCTTCACCCTTCTTTTTTGCAGACTAATATAGCGGTTTACATGAGCACCAGTTACGTTACACTAGGACACATTCATTTGCTTGATAGGCACGGGCGGATGACGTGATTTGCCCAGAATCACAGGCTGTTGAGCCGACCCCGAGACTCGAAGCTGCACCTGGTTCCCCCGTTCCAAAGTGGGCAGCTGTGACCATTATGCCACATCCTGTACCCTTGACATGGAATCAGCAATGCTCCTTTCTGTCCCCAGCACTACCACAGTGTACATTACAACGCATTCTCTGTTTTAGTCTCAAGCTCTTCCCAGCTTCTGACTGGAGTGGAGGTCCCCGAGCCCTTCTCAGATGCACTCGTCTCTGTAAATCATATAAGAAGCTACAGAAATCCCCGGTCCGGCCTATTCTGCAATTACCACACTGAACAGTGTTGTTAGGTCATAACAATGGCACACCCGAATCCACAAATACCATACAATGTATCAGAACAGCACAACAAAATCAGAAGCGGATGAAAAATGCCTTTCGGCCACTATTAAACATAGACGGGACACTGGCCCTTTCTAGCGTCCAGTTAATTAGAGATGCACTTGTGCAAATACCATGTCACAAACAAAACATCCTTGCAGCTTCCCTAGTTTCATTTTGTAATTTGTTGTGTGTTTCCCATCATAACATTAATTGCTGTTTTTGAGTGCAAATTTTAGGCCAGTCACGCATTGCAATCCTAAGGCCGATCGATGCGAAAAACCAGAGCCAACTGTTCAGGGTCATTAAAGATATTTTTGCTGCATGAGCTTCTGCAGATGTTAAGCTTTTAAACATTTTTGCTGACATGATTAGTTTCCAGAAAGATTCTGCACCACCTGACCTTGTCTGAAAAGTTGAAGTGGTTTCTCAAGGCATAGACGGCCCATGCAATATTTTAAGAATACCTGTTTTAATGTCAGCTAGCAGTGTCAAAGGGCGGCAGTGGAAAAATGGGCTCCGTTACCTGTTAAGGTCCAAATTTTAAACTGTGTTAAACAATTAAGTAAATAAAACATATACGCAAGCAGCCTTGTAGGGTGGTGAGGACATGGAGAGGAAAATTTAACTAGGAAGCCAGACATGCTCTACTCTGCAATAAGAATCGCCCAGGAGTTACCAGACCATCATACACCCCACAGATCGTGCATACATTGTGACATTTTCCTATGCTACCCAAGGTGTTCTGTGTTTGTCTCATACCAAACCGATCTGTTGTTTTTAACCCCCACTACTCCCTGGCTGTGACCGGTCTACACTATGAACTTGTTCAGCATCTGTGCAGCATGTCTGGCTGGCACCATAGTTTAAACAACTAAAGATGACAAGCATTAGCAAAGCCAATAGGTCTCGCTTATGGACGAACTATTGCCTTTGACAATCGGGTGGGGGTAGTGAACGGGAGGGCAGGTGGGGGTGGTGAACGGAAGGGTAGGGGAGTGCGGGTGAGGGTGGTGAAGGCAAGGAAGGGTTGTCGGTAAATCGGAGGGTGGTTGGGAGTGGGGGGTGGGAATCAGGACTGACAAAAAGCGTTCACCCAAAATAGGTCCAGTTACTTCAAAAAGAAGATCAGATTTTGGGCAGATAGCAGGTTTACATAATAATGGATTAACGATTACACCATCTTGACAAAGAGAGCGAGGGTGACAGAGGTAAAAGAAAACGTCTGCCACCCACATCCCTACAACTGTACAGAGGGAACCAATTAATTATTAATAACTGCCTAAAAATGGCAGAAGGCAGCTGTTTACAAAACAGTCGCATAAATAAGCAAATCAGTGCTGAAAATATGACAAAAACACAAAAGGCGTGTACTGTGGGAAGATTACAGATATAAGATATTTGGTAAAAATTGGTGAGGTCTAATAGTCTGAATTTATTGACTGGTTGACCGCAGTTAAGGATGTATGTTTAGAGATGCAGCTTATGGATTGTCTAACATTTAGTTGAACTTTCTGTTAATATAAAAAATATTAAAATGAGCTGCACCGTTACTTGTACTAAATATGTTATTAGTGATAAACACGCACTTGAATTGAAGGACAGACATCGCATCCAAAAACTGAAGAGCTATTTTTTGCTGTAAAAAAACCCTATTGTTTAGGGCCATGCTGAAGAACTGCAAGGGCAGAATATGTGGAAGGTTTTTCCACCGGATGAAAGGAAGTACTTGCAAGCATGTATGGATGTAATAACCTGTGGAGGGAGTGCACTAACCTAAATTGAAGCCTGCTTTAAAAAATAAACCTTAGGTAGAGAACGATATTTTCGCTTTTTGTACAAATAATCCACAGCGAGCAGTAATGTAATTATTGTACGGGTGCACATTGAAAGAGGTCAGAATTGGCATTATAATGTGGCGAGGGTATATAGTGCTTTAAAACTAATATAGGTCGGAGTTGTGTGGGGAATACATTTCTTATTGGTTGATTATCTCAGGTGTGTGCTTTTAACGCAGAGGTACGGTGAGAGTGGCAAATGAGAACACGGCAGCCTGCAATGCATGAGGTGGACAGACTTAAAGCATATAAAATGAACTGCATTTTCCATAAGTGCTAATCTGCAGTATTCTGAAGGCAGCTGGGTCTCTGGGAGTTATGCAAACCACGGGTGGTTGAGCTCTACAGCCCTCCAGGGTACTGACCATTTGTACGGCACACAGAAGAGGCTGCATTCTTACAAGCTAAATAGGATTCCTTTATTATGATTAGCGGGATGACGGGCTGTGTTGGCCCTGCCGGATTTCTAAATTGAGATGTGTGTTGCAGACGAAATTTGCCAAACAACAGGTGTTTTGCGGGCAGAGGCTGGAGCCATTATTTATTCTTCAAATGCAACCACTTTTGCTGTACATAGCCCTTCTTGCTCTATGTGTGCTCTGCACCATTTGCTCGTTCTAGTCCCAACACAGTTCAAACAACAGAACCCCAGCCCAGCAAAAGTCAAATTTATAACACTCTAATAAGAGATTTTTAAATTATAAACAAGCAAAATATCCCAGGCTGTAAAATATGATTAAATCCGATTTGCCTGCTATGGGTTGTAAGTCGAATGACCGTTTGTTAGGCAGAAGAAAACATATCACACCCGACATGAGCAGGGACTCACAGCAGCAATTAAATTTATTAGAAAGTTCACATTACCTGAGAGGTTCAGGAGGAGCAGGCCAGGAGCCACTGTATTATTTATTTTCAAACGTTCCCTCCAGTAAAGAAAATGCCCGCCTTTTGCTGCTATTCGGGTAACCTCAGGACCATGGCAGGGGCAGGAAGCGGAAGCGGAGAGGTAGCGGAAGTTAGAGCATGGGGGGAGGTGCCCGTTTGAGGAGGCTGATCTGACCTAGAGGCTGCGCTGCTTTTTTTAGGCAGGAGGGACGTGATTACAGCCGGGGAGAACGATCATTATCAGCCTTAGGATCATGGGCAGGCACTGCTCCGCTGTGTGCTTTCGGGCAGTCCCTCCCCAGGGAGGCGGTATGTGCCTCTTAATAGGGCATGCGTCGATGAGGCATTCAATTTGAAATATTTTATGACGTTCACCTGGAAGACCCGTGTGAATATGAAGTGAAGACCCGGCCCTGAGAAATAAGTGCCGGTGCTAAGCACCGGAAAGCACCGGCACAAATTAAGCACTGGGGGAACCAGGTCCAGCTTCGAGTCTCGGGGTCGGCTCAACAGCCTGTGATTCTGGGCAAATCACGTCATCCGCCCGTGCCTATCAAGCAAATGAATGTGTCCTAGTGTAACGTAACTGGTGCTCATGTAAACCGCTATATTAGTCTGCAAAAAAGAAGGGTGAAGACGAGATGGAGAGTAAAGGTGCAGTGAGTAGCCTGGGCCACCCGGGCCATAATCCAGAGAAGAAAATTACCTCCCAAGTAGTCAGCAGTGCCAATTGAGGATGTGGTTGGAGCAACTAGAGTAAGTGGGTGGGGCCACTGGTGGAAGTGGGTGGAGCAGAGGGAAGTGGGTGTGGCCTCCTAAAAAGAATTGAGCACCTGCACTTCATATTTTACAAATTAAGCACTGACTAAACGAGGTGGACGGCGGAAGGACAGACATTGTTCACTGTTTCGAGAGCATACGACATATTATTGGCTTGTGGGTTGTCTGCTAGGGTTGCTTTAGAGCCCTTCCATTAACCTCGAGCGCCCCAACACCATGGAAAACAAAAATGTTCGTATAACTTTATTTCCCTAGAGCTTGTTTCCGCTACGTTTTAAAATCGTAACGAATCCCAAAATGGTCCGTTATATTTCTCTGTCTTCCCAATATTGCAAGATTTTGGGAATTTGATGAGACCGGAGATCATTGTTTCGCCTTATTTGATAGACTGGCGAATGAACTCTTTTCAAAAGAGGTTGCTTCTCTGAGAGAGTGACCAGAGTTCAAAAGGTCATGGATGAGATGTGTGCACTAGTGTCCAGAAAGACATTCCAAGGGCAGCGACAATGTGCACTTGTGAAAAGGTGAAGAAGCCTCTCTGTTCTCAGCTTTGTGAAGCTTTCTGTTTTTTGGCTCCTCCTTGGGCCCTTAGTCACCTCAAAATGGAAAGCACAAGCACCCACTTTTTTAAAACAAAAACTCAAAACAGACGAGGTGCAGGACCAGTTTTTTGCTGTCTTGTTTTGTGTTTTCTAATGAAACTCCAAAAAGTCATATCGTATTTGCAAATTAGGGATTATATGCTCCTAAAATATATATTGACATATTTATTAATTGATTCGTTTATCTTATTATGTTATGAATATTGTAGAGCACAACTTATTTGCAACTAGTGCTTTGTACTAAAAAGCAGAACACATTGCAGAATATAGACCGTTGCTCCACGGTCTTACAATTTAGAAACAGCCATGTTTTCAGATGGTTCTAGTCTCAACTGGAAACCTATTCCAATCTTTCTCAGCATGCACAGAAAAGGCCGAGCCACCCTGAGTAAGCTTTGGTTAGGACCTCAGAATTGTTACCAACTTGTAATTTTGCCCCAGAGTAAATCCAAGAACGTAAAACACCCATTACAAGTTCTCCCTCTTTCTGACAATTTTGCCCTGTACGCATATCATCACCAGGTACTATCTGGCGAATTTTACTCCACTAAGCAATATATACAGGATTGGACGCAAACTCCATTTGTATTAGATCCTCTATTTTCATGAAACTTGTAATTAGGGCCTTAGGGCCAGATGTACGACCATTCCATTTTGCGAGTCGCAAATTGCGACGTTTTGCGACTCGCAAAATGGAATGTACAACCGTGTACAACAGTGTCTCAGACACTATTTGGGATTCCTAATGGGGTCGCAGATGACCTGCCTCATCAATATTCATGAGGCAGGTCGCAATTTGCGGCCCATTAGGATTGGCCAGCACTCGCCGGTATGGTGGCCTGCTGGGGTCAGCAGACCACCATGTCTGTGACTGCTTTTTCAATAAAGCAGGTTCCTGTTTCATTTTTTAAGGGTAGGTGGTGGTCCGTGGAACCACTTCCTGCTTTTAAAAAATATTTTCACATCCATTCACAAAGGGGAAGGGATCCCCTGGGGGCCCCTTCCCGTTTGCGAGTGGCTTACCACCTACTTGAAGTAGGTGGTAAACTGCGAGTGTCTTGCGACCGCAAATGCGGTCGCAAAACAATGGTACATACCAATCTGACTCGCTATTAGGAAGGCACACCCTTGGCACGCCCCTTCCTAATAGCGACTCACAAACACTATTTTGCGAGCCACCGACTCGCAAAATAGTGTTTGTAACCACCACCCTTTTTTGCGATTGCAAACGGACCGATTTCCCGTTTGCGACCGCAGATAATGGTCGTACATCTGGCCCTTAGACTTTTAAGCTAGAATGATATTTGTTTTTGAGAGCAGGACATCTTGATTCAGTGATTAGAGTGAGGCATGTGGGAATGACAGAAATGACCATCTTTTCTGTAGTTTTCCTCCAATTCTTGTCCTATCTGTTTTGCTGGATTTAGAACTCTGTGCACTTTACCCATGCGATACAGGAGCAAAGTACCTGCCCTTCCCCTTTAAGCATGGTAAAATTGGCATATCCCTACTTGATCTATTAAACATGCGTATATGTCCCTTGTATAAGACATAGAAAATGTGCTGAGGGCCTGGAAGTTAAATGCCACCTGTGGACTGCAGTACCTATTGCGCCATTCAGTGTAGGCGTGGAAAACACAGTTTCAGACTTGCCTGACTTCAGCAGCCTAAAAATCTGCTGTCACACCTAACAAAATAAAACTTTTTGAGAGGGGGAAAACCTTGGTTTTAAATATGAATATGTCACACTTCAGTACACCTTGTTGTTCACAAAGTAGGGTGCCTGATATTTAAAAGTGGAACATGTGTGAAATCAAAACTGGCATGTTCCTCCAGTGGGTAGGCCCTAAATGCTATTTTCACTGGCAGGGCTGTAGCTAAATTCTAGAAAATGTCAAAGTCAAGATTATAAACATTAATCAGAAATTTTTGACAAGAATCGGCCATAAAAGTTATTCAAAGACTATTTTTTAAAAATTAAAAAATTTATAAAAGTCCTATTTAGTAGTGAAGTTGGGTTTTTAATAAATATTTAAGAAAAGTAACTTTTAGAAAGTTATCTTCCCTACCTGAAGCTCCTGGAGACTAATGTTCATTAGCTCTCCAGCAACTGTCCAGCTAAGTGCTTGACTTTAATGAGATGTGGAAACTGCTCCCAGAGCCGGGACAATGGTCTGGGTGTGCGAGGTGAGTTTCTTGCTCTGGCTGGAAGACTAGTTGGGGTGGGCCAAGGAACTAAATTAAATTCAAAGGGCCCTGCCCTGTCCCAAGTATACATCCCGTGACACCTGGAGATGCCCACCCCTTGTCCCCCCTAGTCAAGCTGGCACCAAATTAAATGGGAGAAAAGCTACCCCAAGAACCGGTTTCAGAGGAACTACAGAGGAAGGTACTGTTCATTACCCCAGTTACACCACAGGGTTGGTTTACAGGTCCTGCACAAGGGGAGAAGGGTTTCCCCACCTTGGCTTTTGGGAGTAAGGTACACTGTGGGATTCGTTGCAGCAGGTCAAACAGGAATAGCTGCAAAAGTGGTTACGGTTGCCCCTGGGAACTTTTACCTCGTTGGTTAGAGAGGAGCCAGGTGTTACCCCCACTCATTAGCTAGTGCCAAGCATAAATGTGGCACCCCAAGGCACAATCCTCAGAACACTTCCTGGACCTGTGGAAGAACAGAAGAGGACTGTACCCTGCTTGCTGTAATCTGAGGAGAGCACTGAAGTACTGGACCTGCTTACTCTTGTACCCAGGACAAAGAAGTGGACCTGAGAGTCTGTGGTCTGACCTCCTGTGTGGCAACAGGGAAACAATATACTAAAAAACATTTTTCCTGGAAGACTAGTTGCTCAGTTCTAACGGGACCTGCCCTAGACCCTGCAAAATCTTGGCAGGATCAAGCCCTGAAAGTCCCAAGAGCTTCCCCTTATATCTGGGAACCTTAGGCGAAGAGCTGAGGGAAAACAAGAATGGCCCCTGGAAATTTGGGACTTAGAAAATGTTTGGACTTCCAGACCTCTGAAGGACCAGGACTAACTACCAGAGTAAATACAGTGAAGGCGTAACCTCCATGGTTTGAAGAACCAGGTTTGTCCCGCTTGGTGCATCTGCACAGCAGCAAATTTGTTGCAGTGTAATCTCAGCAAGAATGTAACTGGCCTCCTGGAGCCCTGTTCAGATACAACTTGCCACCTTGCCTCGCTGGAGGAATCCAAGCTCCAAAAAGACACTAGGTCTCAACGTATAAATCAGGATCAGGCGAAGGAGCCAAAAGTATCCCGCCGACACGATGACTTCTCTGGGCGAGAAATCTGAACACTTTCCACTTTGTGCTGTTCCCACCAAAACTAACAGCTTCAGCTGTACCTCACTCAGCACCTATATGACTTAAGTGAGAACTCCCTGGTTCCCCACTGAGAGATCTTGACTTCCATTTTGCAGACTAATTCAGAAGGTAAAATCCTTGGAATGACAATACCACTTGGTGTATTCAACCTCAGGTTCCGTTGCAATCGGCCTCAAACTGCACCTAGGTTTCGGTCTACCACAACTATTGACTATCATTGGCACTTAGCTCTTTTTGGTGGGGTTTTCACTTAAAACTTTAATAACTCATATTTCTGGTTCCCCTAATTGATTCTTTGTTGTTTTGGTGTCATTTTTGTATAAACATATACTGTATTTTTCTAATTTGGTTTGGGATTTTTATTTTTGGTGTTTTGACTTTATTACTGTTTTGGAACTGCATTTATTCTTACTACTGTAAGCTAAGCCTGTCTGCTCTGTGCCATAGTTACCAGTGAGTTGAGCTCAGGTTATTTTGGTGACTTTAGAGTTCACACAGACATGTTAGTGTTATTATCCCATAAGGTAGGTGGCCGCCCACCCCAAATAATAATCACTTTCTTACAAGAGGCTACAGTAGAAATTTACAGAATGTTAAACAAATTGGTCATAGGTTAGCCCTCAACAAATGAGTATAAAATCTATGAAAAGCTATCATTGCTTAACTTAGTTCAATGTACCAGCGCTGAATGTGAAAGACTGGTTATTGTGGTCCCGCAGAACACCACTCAATACATAGTTGAAGTGAAGTAATTGCTTATGGGTTACTAACAATCCCTGGAAAGGGATCAGGGACACCGTGGTAACAGTAAACCTATTTCGCTCTTCACAGTATCATACACACAGCACTTAGAAGAACAGACACTTTTACCTAAAAGTATTTATAAAAACAGGTCAAACCTTTTTCTTAGTACATCTAAAATAATCATACACAATATCATAAAAACAGCAAGAAGGCATGTTGTAAACAACAAAAATAAAATGAGCATTTCTAACATGGTTAAAATGTTGTCTAAAAGCCTAACACCCTGAACCCTACTTCTATGCGCTACCCTAGGAGACCATGTAGTAGACTAACTTGCAATCTGGAGTTTCTTAGGGAGAAGCGGCACACTGCATACCTTGTTGACAGCGCAGGCTGTGGTTATCGGATGAGCTGTGCAGTAAGCATTCCCTGCAAATGCACTGCGGTAGCAGCCTCCCTCGGGTCTTGGCTCTTATCAGCCTCAGGCAAGATGCATAATTTTCTCTGAGTGCCTGCAATAACCAAGATCGCCTTCGGGAGATATCTTGAATGATAATCTGAGGCGAAGGACCTCTCTACCAAAAAGGTCGAGTGGTGGTCCTTAAATGCTAAAGATTATCGGGATGAAAAAACCTTGACATAATTTCAGGAATGTAGTATATAGATTATGGACGCCAGGGAAAGGGTTGTAGAAATAGCTTTAAGACAATTGGTGACGAGGAGACGTCAATTCGGACTACACCTCTTTGAATAATTATCTAAGGATGATCCTAGATGGACCTCACATGTTGATAAGGAAACACTTGTTCCAGACTGGGTGCCTCATCAGATGTTATATCTAGATCATTATCGGAATGAGTTGATACTCTCTCAGTTCTACGCATGATAAGGGCAGATGACATTCATGTTGTTTATTATTTATAACAGATATGATAGTGAGTTGGAAGAGTTCAGGAGAAGTGTTGTCCGAGATGGAGTTGGGGCCTGACCGGAATGGAGTCGGACCTTAGGGACTTTACGTCACTTTCATATGTATACATTTGACAAAGGTGCTAGGTGAGGCAGTAGAACAGTCTATTTACTTCTCTTCTCTTCCTTTCCCTTCTTTTCCTTAACTCTCCCCCTTCCCTCCCCCCAATACCATCCCACTCCACCTCACCGCACTCTACCACATCACACCCATCCCACCTCACCCCACTCCACCTCACCCAACTCCACCACACCTCACACCACCCCACTCAACGGTACTTCATCCCATTCCATTCTGTTTTAGCTCTGCTGGATTATGCAAATTCTCTCAAGTGGTTATTCTTAGATGGTTCCATCAAATTCGGAATGAGGCAGCCTAGGATTTAAGCACTGCCCTTTCTCTGTTGTGTTGACTCTCTTTTACCCAGTGCATTAAGTCCAAAGTCGTTTGATTTACCCGCGGGCCTTTTTTCAAGCAATTTAACCTTTTCTTAACTCTAAATGGACCCATGTAACCACACCTACTCTTAGTTGAATACTGGGCATGGTGCTGGTTTTCATTGTCCTTTCAATCTCTAGGGGAGTCCTATTTTGCACTCATCACTTCCTGCAAGTGATACACATTTCCTTTCTATATATTGGACTAACAAACAGTTCGCTTTTAGGATAAAAAAGTTACAACATGGTTATTTGCTATGTAGTGACATAGGTTCTGATGCTTAAAAAATTGGTGTTTCTATAACTCCAACAACCGGTGAGTCTATCATTACACTTATAAAACGCACACTGCCCTTAAGAGTTTCTTGGTACCAGTCCTCATGTTACCTACAAGTGGTATGCATGTAACATAGTGTAGTTCCATTTTATGAGATCGTATACGTGTGCATCAACAGATTCACAACTAATTTTATTTTTAAAGAAAAAAGTAGTAAGCTCTCTCACAAGATACTGTAGCATAAATATCCATTAATGATTAAACTGGTGCTGAGTATGTAACAGAGTATAAGCATTGTACACACTTGAAGCAGCCATACCACTCAATCAAATTACATAAGAGTGTTTTGTGTATGGGTTTTCCAACTATCACTGGTGTCTGTTTTAATCATGTGACTACTGCTCATTCTGGGCCTGAGTTTTAATGCTCTTTCTATGATTAGTTGTGTCTTACTCCTGCATTTCAAGATCTGATTAACGAAGCATTGTCCAAGAGCAGGTGTGTCTTACTGCAGGCTTAGATGTGAATTGCTCATGTATTTCCAAGAGTAAAACACAATAACTCAAAGAACTTCGAGAACTCTTTTGCGAATTAGATAGGTTTCTTCTGTGAGTAACCATGTCTTACTCCTGGAAATTGATGAGTAAAGCACACCTAAGCAAGGGGAAAGACGAAACTACTCATATAAAATGCTATGTTAAACAGGCTATATACAGCTAAGACAGACTGATGCTGTTATTAGGTTATTAAATTATTAGTTCTTGAATCAATTTCAAGAGAAATTTAATTCGCAGGACCTATTATTTTGTCATGGCACTACATTGATTATCTATGCTGTGCTGCTCTAAATTGCATAGACAGGTCTTTCCTTCTCTGTTACAGATTCCCATCCCAGATATCTGCTTTCCCTTCCCATCTCAGGTTTTTCTGTCCCAATCAGCATTCGTTCACATCTCAAAATATGGTCCCAGCATCCGATCCCCTGCCAGCACCTTATCTTTAACATCTTTCCCATGCCCACAAGCTCAGGTTTGCTAACCCCCTCTAAGGCCATCAGAGTTAGGATGGCAAGAGTGACTCCTGTGATTGTTCTGTCATCACAGAAGTGGCAACCTTTTCTTACCAAAAGAAGGCTTATGTTAGATCAGGTGGAACAGCGACAGCCCCTCCCCCCCCCCCCCAGTCGCCTAACCTGAGTTGCCTTCCTCCCTTGATTAAATGAGGCTAAGTGAAGGTTTATTCTCAGAAGAGAGGGGAAAGATCATGAAGCTAGCATAATGCAGGCTTCTTCAACAAGTGGCTCCTGAGCTACTATAGCTCTCCAGCTACCTGGAAGTAGCTCCCCTGTGTGCAGCACAGCATGCTAAATTAGAAACTTATGTTTGGTTGAATTAATATATGTATCCCAAATTTGAAAGATGTGTCTTTGCAATGAAAATGTGTGTGTTTTCAGAACTCATAAGCTTACGTTTGGAGAAAATGGATTTCCAAAATATATTTAAAGCTTATATTTGAGTGATAAATCATGCAATATTACTAATGTTAACCTGGTGACTGGGGCACTGCAACTATTCCTGTTCAGTATTGCCCATGTAGAGGAATTTCAAGTTGAAAAAATCTTTTTACATTAGTGCTGGCAACTGTGCAAGATGCACTGAGGTGATCACTGCTGGTAATCCTATATGGAGTTCCATTAAAGTAATCTTATCTTACGTGGTCGCTAAAACTACAGTAATAATGTTAGTAGCTTGGGATCACGTTACAGAAAAGGTTGGAGACCCCTAGCTTAATGCATTTGAAAATATATTTTGTTACTTTCAGGCGGACCCATTGAAATTAAGAAAATAAATGTATCACTGACAATAATGTACCTGTGAAAGAGGTGGTGGCAAGAGAGCTTTGCTTCTTAAGGTCAAACAGAAAAGGGGAAACGTGTTGGTACAACAGGAATTGTAAATAGACATCCGTTCTGATAGAAAAACTGTGTTCGATTTTTTTCATTGCTCTGTGGTAAGAGAAGTGAAAAATCAAACTCGTTTTCCAATGTTCTTAGGTAGGAGTAAGGAATAAGTGGGTTTTGTATTCAATATTTTTGAGAAAGCAATACACAGGTGCCCACTATGTACACTCTCCATGATCCCTACCCCCTACTTTGTGGGTTCTCGTTGGCATACAATACTATATAGACACACTGTTACTCTACTTTATTTTCTATCTCGGTATTTTAATCTCTTTCTGTATATGTTTTATCACTAATCATATTGCCCGCATATTCTCTTTTATGGGATTTTTCATATAGTGTATCAGTTCGTTGCAGGTATTACCACGCATAGCTATTGCATGGTGGTGTGCACTACAAGTTCGTTTTCAACCAAAAGAAACTTTAAAATAACAATTATGAACCTTGAAAGTCAGTACAAGCACTTAAAGATATTTTAACCTATGGTGTTCGAAAATCGACCCCACAAAAGTCAAAAACGGATTCTTTTTCGTTGCTCAGAGCGTGTCCGTGTGTGAAATAGTTTTTGTGCCTTGTTTCCTGTATATGTCTGCCTTCCAGAGTTCTCCATAGAATTCTGCTTCCGACACACCGGGGCGGCAGACACGGAGAAAGCTGTTAACACGCTGCCACCAGGCTGTTGACACCAGCAGAGGCCAGTTGGTTTTTATTGCCCTGAACAGACTGTAATTTCATAGATTTTGCATGGCTGCGGTCTTGAATGCTTGAATTTAGCATGCGTTCTCGTCGACAAAAAAGACATTTCATGGGTCCAATCTTCACCAGGAAGACAGAAGGCCATGAAAGGCCGCTGACACAGGCGCCTTCTTCTAACAGCAGGGCGATGACAAATGGCGCGCGCCATCTTTGGCGCCGTCGAAGCAAGCAACACACAAACCTACGTGAAAAAACACACAAAAGTATTGTAATTTAATTATAAGGTGGCGCAAAGGTTTTGATTTTGCAAGTCTGCCACTTTCCAAATACCGGTTGACTGGCTTAAACAACAGAACATCATTATCTATGTAATGAAAACAAAACTTAACGGAAGGACTACATTATAAAATTTGTAAAATTTGCACCGATCCGTCCGATCTTTCTAAAAATTAAAATGGTAACGCTTATGGATTTGCAGAACATCTTGGAATGTGTATAACCTGGAATAAAATAATTCGTGTCCATATACGGTCACCTTTTTATCTTTTTAATCGTTCTATGGTCTCAAAGAAACATTCACAAAAATAGCTTTTTCTGTGAGCAATTGAGTTTTACACCTACATTCACGGGTATAACAAATCCTTGCTCATGGAAAAAAAGCTTGTCGAAGCACAAATATTTCTCTTCCTTGAATAAGCATCTGTTAATCCATATAATTCATTATTAAGTCACACCCAGGACCTACATGAGGCATTCTACTCAGAATAAAGTGATCTCAATAGTGCCCTAATTGTTGGGAATGGGGATCACACTTAGGGCCCTAATACAAGTCTGGCGGTCCGCGGACCGCCAGACACGTGGTGGCGGAGCAGTGGTGGATCCAGTCACCGCCGCACTGGCGGTCCGACCGCCCGATTAAGACTCGGGCTGTCGGACTGCCCTAGGACCGCCAGCTCCGCCAGAGAATCGCAGTTCCCTGACGTAGCAGCGGCGGTGAGAGGCCGCAAAATACTTGGCGGGACCACCACGGTCCCGCCAAGCATATTATGAGTTTACTCTCAGCCAGGTTTTTTATGGCGGTTGCACCGCCATGAAAAGCCAGGGCAGAGAGGAAACAGGGCCCCTGTGTGCCTCAAACATATGTGGATGCACATAGGGGGGCATAACATGTGCCCCCCTGTGTGCATGCACATAGGTTCCTGTACGGCATGGACTTTCGAGTCCATGCCGTGCAGGAACCTTGTGAGACGTTCCCATTGCGGTGCCTTTTGAAAAGGCACCGCCGCCTTTGAAAGGGCACCGCAGGGGGAACCGCCACGCCGCCCGCCAGACCACTGAAAAGTAGTAATCTGGTAGGCGGGGGGGGTGGTGACCTTCGGCAGAGCAGTGGCACGGCGGTTTGCACCACCGCTCTGCTGAAAGGTCGTAATGAGGCCCATAGTTAGTTATTGGTTCCATGACCCACTTACTTCAGAGATTAATTCTTTGAAGCCCGCCCTCTAATATGCACAGTCATCACCCATGTAGGTGAAGGGTGACAGACCTCCAGACACAATTAGACCCTTCACCCTCTACCCACATTGATATGATAACATGTGAGAGGACGAGCCAGCCTTATCCAGCCCATCCCCGAAACACCTTTTTCTTTACCAACCTCCAGGCAAGGTAAAGTTAAATCTATGACTATGCATATGCAGTGTCCATGCACAGCCATACATGGATAGGCAGCCCTGAAAGGCACCCAGTGAGATGCCTGGCTGCCTTGTGCATGGCCCGGGCTTCACCTGCTTAGACCAAGTATAGGCAATGCTGGCTAAGACATGTGTACCTGCGAGCCCATCCTTTCACACTTACCCCGTCAACCTGCCAGTACCCTTCGTCCTCAAAATGTAAGCCTTGCACAAAGGGCTTCTGCATGTAATAACTGTAAGGTTCATGTAGGCAGATGTCTGTTGTGAATTGGTATGTACATGTTGTGCTGTTCTTAGATCTGGCATTAGCTAACACCTTTTGATTTTACTAAAATTATACATATAATATACTTATTTCTAGGGCCTTTTAGACAGTCCTCTCCATCCACTGGGTTGTTATTGTGACATTCTCATTTTATTTCCACTCACTACAGCATTCAGCTTAGGGGCGTGGGTCAGCAAACTTCAGCCATTGGATAACTTCGCTGTGAATGATGCATTTTGCTTTTTCACGAGGAGCACATCAGCACACAAAGTAGTTCCCTTCAACACAAATAACTACTATGGTAGCATGTGCCTTTGAGACCCAAAAATATTTGTGCTTTTAGCCAATGCTTTTTATAATGGGGAGGGCCCATCAGCCTACAGCATTGGTCTTTTACAAAAAACATGACAATATAAAAAGATAAAAGGCTTGCAGCCAACACCAGAACCATTGTTTTTGCCAATGCTTGTTTTAATCTTGCCAGCACACAAAGCACAAACAGGTGGAATAAAGGTTTTGTGAAGAGTTCTGGCTCTTTATTCACTTGAATTGATTCCACACTGAAAGATGATGAATGTTCTAAAACTGTGAGTATCACGATTCAGTTTGTCTCAAGTCCTCCAAGACTAAGATCCTGCTTTTGGGCTCAGGTGGTGTGACCTCAACTTTGATTGACTGTCCCCACTCTGGCTACCTACCACTGTCTCCCTCTCACTTTTTGGAAACTATACTGCATACAAATCCACAACTGATACCACAATTAGCCTAATTGAAGCACTGGCCTTTGTCCGGATTAATTATTGCATCTCATAGGTCCTGTCTGCCAAGGATATGGTCAAGTGGAAAAGAGGGCAAAATCATCAAACCTGCTTCTCCCTTGGCCTGGAACACGTACATCATTTCTTATTACACAGATGTCAGTGCTTAATTTAAGGCCAGAGGTTTCTGGTGCTTGTTAGAGGTGAGCACAACAACAAGTTTTATTAATTCATTGTACATTAAAAATGACTAATACCTACAATACAAGCCATTCTTATAGCTTTGGGGGTCTGGGATAGTCTGAATTGTCACATTAGTAAAAGTTTAATGGTTAATAGTTGTATTGGTGGTGTCATTGGCAGCGCTGGCAAGGGCAATGGATGGTGCAAGCTGCAGTGGCCTCCTGATGAGGGCCCTGGCACTATTTTCTTTTTACAAATTAAGCACTGCTGATAATAGTTCACAGGCTCCAGATAAAACAAGGCCCTCGCACACTTAAGCCTTCATCTAAGCTGATAGAGCCACAAAAGGCACCAAAATGCATAAAGTCAGCTAGCCAGATCATATTCAGTGTGCACACTGATTATTTTTTTCAAATTTGAATTCTTCACCCCTTTGCTTTGAAGTAGTTTTGAAGTGAGTGCATGGATGGATGAATGAGCTAGGTGTAGATCCCCCTGCAACTGAGGGTGTCTTGGTAGGACTGTAAATTTATCGTTATAATAGAGACTACCATGGAAAAGGATCTACTACGAATGTGATCCTCTGAAGAGCCCGCATCTTAAAATAAGGAGTCCCATTAAATCATTTAAATTGGTTTAAGACCATGAGACAAAAACTGTAGAAACCTCCCAAACAAGAACAACGTCTGCCAAGGGAGAGTTGCATATTCATCCAACAAAGTGCTGATTCTAGGTCAGGAGTAGACCAAGGTGCCCAACATAAAGAATCAAGTGGGCATCTTGGAGCTTGAAACAATCCCCCTTCCAAATTTCCAGAACCCATATCTCCAATACGGACGCTTCCGCTGCCTCTGGCAAACCTTTAGGCGTGCTCCTACCACGGCTGCCAGCAAGGTATATAAACTATCACAGTGATTAGCCATGCTCGGAGAAGGGCGTAGGTAAAGGAAATAAAGAATCATCTCTGTCCTATTAGCTGCAGATGGGAGAGACTTGTGTTTCTAGTAAATTGCAGAGCAGCGGCCAAATTTATCAACACTTGGCTCCACCACAAAGTCAAGCGAAGTGATGCAAAGCAGCCAAAGTGTTGCCAATGTATTTACATTCCAGCGCAAGTTCTGTGCAGTAAATTAGCCCTTAAAGTAATGCATATATCAAGTTACACTACTTTGCATCTAAGGGGCATCCCGCGGCTGGTGTAAGGGTGCTTCCATGCTACCACCCATGGTTTTTGACACAAAGCCCCTAAATATTTTAATTTCTCCTAACATCGCACATTGCATATGTGCTGAACTACACAGCACACACCCAATGTGTGAAAGATTTAAAAGTTTGTCTGTGCATAGTATTTTGCATTGGATAGGTGTTCTTCCAGTACAAACCCTATGATAGACATCATGCACACACCTTTGCAATATGGGGCACAGGTGTGCAGTAGCTGCCTGTGGTGGGAGTGCTGCCGGGCGGTGACGTGGGGCAGGGGAGGGGCAGGGTGGGGGGTAGTAAAGTACGGAATACGGCCGCATAGAGGTAAGTTGACATATAAATAAATAAAACGAATTTCGTTGCGCGCGCTGCATCGCCAAATGCGACGCAGCACGCACAACGAAATTCGTTTTATTTATTTATATGTCTACTTACCTCTATACGGCCGTATTCCGTACTTTACTACCCCCCACCCTGCCCCTCCCCCGTCCCACGTCACCGCCCGGCAGCACTCCCACCACGGGCCGCTACTGCAGGTGTGTGTGTAGTGCTTGACAACTTGTTTGTGCATCAACACAGCAGAAGAGAGCAGCAGCGCCAAATCTTGGTATATATGGCTCTACACCCCCTACTACATCGCAGCACAGAAACTCTGGTTGCTGTGCTTTATTGTGCTATGTTTTTGCTAAATCTCTCACTATGTTTCTTGTCCTTGAAAACATTTGGACAAAGTCTATGCAACTAAGAACTTCCATCTCCCAGTGTGTCTACAAACTGTACCAACCACACCCACTGAAAAGGCATCAAATGTTTTATTTCATCAGCTTTCTATCTGTAGCTCCATGACTAAGATGACACAAAGTGTTTGTTCATCATCAAAGTTATATATAGTTCCTGTTTTTCACTTTTTTTCAAGTTTCTGAAGTTTAGTGCTACGTCTTCTCTACCGTATGCATGAAGTTTTCCATTTGCGAGATAATTTTAACCCGAAAGTGAGATAATTTTCACTTGAAATATATCCAGCTAAGCAGGAAAATGCCCGCAGTTTTTTTAGGTCGAGCATTAGCGCGCATGCGCTGTCTGCAAGACCTGGGGTAATCACTCGTACTGAGTGTAATCCCGCCTGCTGCTTGCCATTGGTTAATTCCTGCGTTGCTCTTCTTTCCTGTCTACCTATAGGTTGGTGCTCCCGATACAACATTTCCGGTTTATGCCGAGGAGCACCTGCCAACTACAATTTACTTACGCTATGAGATGTTATCTGTTTCTTTAGGGACAATTTGTTATCTTGCCTGCTAGTAATTTCCTGTTAGTAATTCCTCACACGGCGCGCATAACGTTTTTAGGCACGGACATCGAGCTCCACGGTATAGCACAGCGCCCGCTTTAATTTAAAAAAAAAATCACCTTGGAACCCGCTTTATCGGCTGCCATGCGCTTAACTTTGATATATACCGGGCGCTGCACTTTGTTTTAGCACTGCGACCATGTTCATGTTTGAAACACGGGCCATGCTTTAGGTTTCAGTGTGGTGCCGTGTTTACCTTAATTTACATTGCGAACACGCATGCAGAGCGTCGTAGGAGTTTACGGGGGGAAATTCGATATAAAAACATTCGTAGTAACCATATTTCAATACACAAAATCATTTAGAGTGTGTGCACTATTACTTTTATCAAAGTAACATTATTAAAACATATAACATTAAAGATATTTTAGGAAGTGTAGTGAATATAATTTACAAAACACTACGTAAGAAGATGTAGTCTTGCTAATTAACACCCAACTCACATGCAAATAGCGTATTGAGAAATGCTTCGGTAAATGTTTCGGGACTTGAATATTTTGAATACGTCAGGTGAGGCGGACTGTCCCTTTTATGTTTTTAGCATCAAAAAATGGTGCAGAGACAAAATATCGATGTAAAAATATCGATTTGCACAAATATCGAGGTAAAAATATCATGGGTCAGAAATATCGACAGAAAAAATATCGTGGTGAAGAATATCGATTTTTAGGTAAGTAATATCGATTTAAAAAATATCGAAGTGTTAAATATCGTTTGTAAAAATATAGGGGTCGATTCCGATCTCGGTCGGAGACGCACCCAACGCCATTTGGTCGGGAAAAAAGCCATGCGAATGCCTGTTTCCCGACCGATCCGCACATCAATCCGAACGAACAAGTACGATGCGCACAACAGCACAGATTCCGACCCAGTCGTACTCACCCAATCCAGGTCCTGATCCCTGACCGAGCCGGATCCGTAAACGCAGAGTCGAGTCGCCCGGAAGCCAAAAAGCAGCCCCGTCCGGCCGGACAAGTAAGATGCGCTTCCCGTACGCGCCGAACCCGTCGCTACGCACGGCACGTCAAAGCATCCGGGAGAGGCGCACACAAGCTCCGATTCGCACCAGAACATGATCCACGGCTACGAGACGAACACGCAAGCGACGAGGACGAGGCGAAGCAACGACAAAGACGAACGAGACGAACCAACAATGAATCCCATCGTTCCGATCCTACCAATATTCTACATCTACTACCGGAACAGGCACGGACGCGTACGGCGCAGAAGGTAGGTCAGACACCAACCACAAACACAAACTACACGTACCCGACATATCACACACACACAGAGGGATGCAGAAATTACTTACTCCAGAAACAGCAGCACCATAGGGGCGGGATGCCCATCACCAATGCCACATATACACATAGGGGCCCGGATGCCTGTCACTACTACCACCTCTACCCATGGGGGTGCCAGCTGCCTACCACTACTACCACCTCTACCCATGGGGGTGCCAGGTGCCTACCACTACTACCACCCTTACCCAGGGGGTGCCAGATGCCCACCACTACTACCACCTCTACCCATGGGGGTGCCAGGTGCCTACCACTACTACCACCTCTACCCATGGGGGTGCCAGGTGCCTACCACTACTACCACCTCTACCCATGGGGGTGCCAGGTGCCTACCACTACTACCACCCTTACCCAGGGGGTGCAAGGTGCCTACCACTACTACCACCCTTACCCAGGGGGTGCCAGGTGCCTACCACTACTACCACCTCTACCCATGGGGGTGCCAGGTGCCTACCACTACTACCACCTCTACCCATGGGGGTGCCAGCTGCCTACCACTACTACCACCCTTACCCATGGGGGTGCCAGGTGCCTACCACTACTACCACCTCTACCCATGGGGGTGCCAGCTGCCTACCACTACTACCACCTCTACCCATGGGGTGCCAGGTACCTACCACTACTACCACCCTTACCCAGGGGTGCCAGGTGCCTACCACTACTGCCACCTCTACCCAGGGGGTGCCAGATGCCCACCACTACTACCACCTCTACCCAGGGGTGCCAGGTGCCTACCACTACTACCACCTCTACCCATGGGGGTGCCAGGTGCCTACCACTACTACCACCTCTACCCATGGGGGTGCCAGCTGCCTACCACTACTACCACCTCTACCCATGGGGTGCCAGGTGCCTACCACTACTACCACCCTTACCCAGGGGGTGCCGGGTGCCTACCACTACTGCCACCTCTACCCAGGGGGTGCCAGATGCCCACCACTACTACCACCTCTACCCAGGGGGTGCCAGGTGCCTACCACTACTACCACCTCTACCCATGGGGGTGCCAGGTGCCTACCACTACTACCACCTCTACCCATGGGGGTGCCAGCTGCCTACCACTACTACCACCCTTACCCATGGGGGTGCCAGGTGCCTACCACTACTACCACCTCTACCCATGGGGGTGCCAGCTGCCTACCACTACTACCACCTCTACCCATGGGGTGCCAGGTGCCTACCACTACTACCACCCTTACCCAGGGGTGCCAGGTGCCTACCACTACTGCCACCTCTACCCAGGTGGTGCCAGATGCCCACCACTACTACCACCTCTACCCAGGGGTGCCAGGTGCCTACCACTACTACCACCTCTACCCATGGGGGTGCCAGGTGACTACCACTACTGCCACCTCTACCCAGGGGGTGCCAGATGCCCACCACTACTACCACCTCTACCCATGGGGGTGCCAGGTGCCTACCACTACTACCACCTCTACCCATGGGGGTGCCAGGTGCCTACCACTACTACCACCCTTACCCAGGGGGTGCCAGGTGCCTACCACTACTGCCACCTCTACCCAGGGGTGCCAGATGCCCACCACTACTACCACCTCTACCGAGGGGTGCCAGGTGCCTACCACTACTACCACCTCTACCCATGGGGGTGCCAGCTGCCTACCACTACTACCACCTCTACCCATGGGGGTGCCAGGTGCCTACCACTACTACCACCTCTACCCATGGGGGTGCCAGCTGCCTACCACTACTACCACCCTTACCCATGGGGGTGCCAGGTGCCTACCACTACTACCACCTCTACCCATGGGGGTGCCAGCTGCCTACCACTACTACCACCTCCACCCATGGGGTGCCAGGTGCCTACCACTACTACCACCTCTACCCATGGGGGTGCCAGCTGCCTACCACTACTACCACCCTTACCCATGGGGGTGCCAGGTGCCTACCACTACTACCACCTCTACCCAGGGGTGCCAGGTGCCTACCACTACTACCACCTCTACCCATGGGGGTGCCAGGTGCCTACCACTACTACCACCTCTACCCATGGGGGTGCAAGGTGCCTACCACTACTACCACCTCTACCCATGGGGGTGCCAGCTGCCTACCACTACTACCACCCTTACCCATGGGGGTGCCAGGTGCCTACCACTACTGCCACCTCTACCCAGGGGGTGCCAGATGCCCACCACTACTACAACTCTACCCAGGGGGTGCCAGGTGCCTACCACTACTACCACCTCTACCCATGGGGGTGCCAGGTGCCTACCACTACTACCACCTCTACCCATGGGGTGCCAGGTGCCTACCACTACTACCACCCTTACCCAGGGGGTGCCAGGTGCCTACCACTACTACCACCTCTACCCAGGGGGCGCCAGGTGCATACCACTACTACCACCTCTACCCATGGGGGTGCCAGGTGCCTACCACTACTACCACCTCTACCCATGGGGGTGCCAGCTGCCTACCACTACTACCACCTCTACCCATGGGGTGCCAGGTGCCTACCACTACTACCACCCTTACCCAGGGGGTGCCAGGTGCCTACCACTACTGCCACCTCTACCCAGGGGGTGCCAGATACCCACCACTACTACCACCTCTACCCAGGGGGTGCCAGGTGCCTACCACTACTACCACCTCTACCCATGGGGGTGCCAGGTGCCTACCACTACTACCACCTCTACCCATGGGGGTGCCAGGTGCCTACCACTACTACCACCTCTACCCATGGGGGTGCCAGGTGCCTACCACTACTACCACCTCTACCCATGGGGGTGCCAGGTGCCTACCACTTCTACCACCTCTACCCATGGGGGTGCCAGGTGCCTACCACTACTACCACCTCTACCCATGGGGGTGCCAGCTGCCTACCACTACTACCACCCTTACCCATGGGGGTGCCAGGTGCCTACCACTACTACCACCTCTACCCATGGGGGTGCCAGCTGCCTACCACTACTACCACCTCCACCCATGGGGTGCCAGGTGCCTACCACTACTACCACCTCTACCCATGGGGGTGCCAGCTGCCTACCACTACTACCACCCTTACCCATGGGGGTGCCAGGTGCCTACCACTACTACCACCTCTACCCAGGGGGTGCCAGGTGCCTACCACTACTACCACCTCTACCCATGGGGGTGCCAGGTGCCTACCACTACTACCACCTCTACCCATGGGGGTGCCAGGTGCCTACCACTACTACCACCTCTACCCATGGGGGTGCCAGCTGCCTACCACTACTACCACCTCTACCCATGGGGGTGCCAGCTGCCTACCACTACTACCACCCTTACCAATGGGGGTGCCAGGTGCCTACCACTACTACCACCTCTACCCAGGGGGTGCCAGGTGCCTACCACTACTACCACCTCTACCCATGGGGGTGCCAGGTGCCTACCACTACTACCACCTCTACCCATGGGGGTGCCAGGTGCCTACCACTACTACCACCTCTACCCATGGGGGTGCCATCTGCCTACCACTACTACCACCCTTACCCATGGGGGTGCCAGGTGCCTACCACTACTACCACCTCTACCCAGGGGGTGCCAGGTGCCTACCACTACTGCCACCTCTACCCATGGGGGTGCCAGGTGCCTACCACTACTACCACCTCTACCCATGGGGGCTGGATGCCTGTCACTACTACCACCTCTACCCATGGGGGCTGGATGCCTACCACCACCTACACCCCCACTCACAGGATGGCAAATACATGCCACAAGAAGCACACACCAGCAGAAAGAATGCAACACAAAGACATCCCCCCAACACCATGACAAGCGTGTGTAGACTGTGTCAAATGCCTACAACACTGAACAGGACTGTGGACATACAATGTGACCCCCTATCACAAGTGCCACACATAAATGTGTGTGGCACCCACAATGCAAGCAGGCCATGACCATTGTGGCAATGGGGTCCAAACCCCCATCATCACAGTGCCCAAAATGTAAGTGTGGGGTCCATAGCTGAAGCACATATTGAACATTGTGGCAATGGGGTCCAAACCCCCATCATCACAGTGACCAAAATGTGAGTGTGGGGTCCATAGCTGAAGCACATATTGAACATTGTGGCAATGGGGTCCAAACCCCCATCATCACAGTGACCAAAATGTGAGTGTGGGGTCCATAGCTGAAGCACATATTGAACATTGTGGCAATGGGGTCCAAACCCCCATCATCACAGTGACCAAAATGTGAGTGTGGGGTCCATAGCTGAAGCACATATTGAACATTGTGGCAATGGGGTCCAAACCCCCATCATCACACTGACCAAAATGTATGTGTTGACAAAGAATAAGCTGCAACTGCCAAACTGCATGGATGATTCCTGGTCACAGAACAACAAACACATCAGTGGCAAAGTAGTGCTTGTGTCCCATAGCAACATAGAATGGGGAGGCAAACAGTGCAGTGCAAACAAGACATACCTTTGGCCATGTGCAGACAAACATCACCCATGGGGACTGACACTGTCAACATTCATCAATGACAGAAGTGACCATCAGAATGCAGACCCACATATTTGCACCAATGGGCACACAAATTCAGATACCCAGTGGAGACTGTAGAAGGGAGGTGAACAGATACCATACCATGGCAGCAATGGGACACACACACAATGATCATTGTGCTGACTGATGACCTAGGAGTCCCAGGGACAGCAGGGCAAACACACCAAACAACATACAGCCAATGGCACACCTAAGATATGCCAATGCAGTGGTGCCGATGCACATACACAAACAGGCAGACCCACACTGCACATCAAACACAACAGGTGAGGGGGGGGGTACCAGTGTCCCCAGGCAACCACACAACACATGAGGAGGCCTGAATACCAATTACACAGATGTGCATACAGTGCCACACAAAGGTAACTCATGGATCCAAATCCCCTATGTGGGCAATCAGGCATTGTCAGATGAGCGGGAGCACAAATCACACATGTCACACAAGCATGTAGGAACAGCAACTGACACAGCAAGACACACAGACACCACAGCACCACACCCAGGGCCCCCACAATGTGGTGACCCTGGGCTGCATTACAATCCCACTGTGATGACAAAGCTAGATGTCGTTCACACTGTGAACCACAGTCATGTGTCCTCAGCAACAAACTACCATCACACCTACACAAGCACAAATCAATCAGCACGGCCTGTCAGCCAAGGCCAACATGGAGGCAGGGGTGTAGCCGGGCAACAACTCTCATCTGCACACACTCAACACCACACACCTCGACCTCCAACAATGTGCAGCAGTGAAGCTCACATGCACTGGTGACATTGCACATGCACCCATGACAATCCCAGGGGTGGTGGTGGGAACCAAGGTGCAGAAACACATCACACATGGCCACTCAACCAGACTCCTGAATGTCTGACACACTGCACACTACGCTGTACATGGACATGACGGCAATGCCACACCAACCAATGGGATCCCAGCCACAGTCACACACCTATGAAGAAGCCAAGGTCACCCACAAAGAACACACATAGACAACTACCAACATTGCAGCCCTGAGGAGTGCCAGCAGTCACACACACAACGTGTCACAACCAATGAAAGCTAACACAAATCAGAAATCACATGACAGGTGTAAACAACAAGTGCAAAGGGGAATCCTGACTGTGACACATCAGCGTCTGCCCACAAACTCAGCCCTGACCGCAAACACACCTATGGGTGACACCCTGATGACCAGTAATGTGCCATGCACCCACATCACAGAGAACCCAGGGAGAACACTTTGGGGGAACATAGCTCAACTCAGCAAGCATCACAAACAGGAACATCACTAGGGATCCCAGCATGCACAGCAACATGGAAGTGAACATACACACATGCTCATACAACACATACCTTGGGCGCACAAGATGTCACAGGAGTACCCACTGCCATGAGGGGACTCCACTCCTGTGTGAGGAAAGCTGTGCCATATGTCGCATCAGTAGGGCTCCATCATGTCAGCAGAACACTTGGTCACACAGTCAACAATTAGCACCAAATGAAGGCTCCCGTCACATCAGCCTGGTCATGGGAATGTCAACGAAATCAACAGCACAGATCCAACACACATGTATAGCAAGTTGCACTGACAACACAGATGAGTCCTTCCCCAATGATGCCCAAACCTGCATGTCCAGTGGAGATGGCCACACGGTCATGGAACTAGACTAATTGAACAATGGCAAACACAACAGATGTGCATGGGTGGAACCGACAGATGTGACATTGCTAATGTAAGTAGGAAATCACATTGCAAAATATTGAAAACATGACACCCTCAGATGCTGCTAAGGATGACATGGATACACCACAGGATAGGACACTGTCCCCCGGGAACACATGGGTTCCTGCACAGTAACACTTCATTTTCATGAGTCCAAATATCACCATCACTGCAGCAAGGGCATGGTTAGCGTCATCAACATCATGTACATCAGAAGTAAAAGCACTAGAGAACAGAAAGTTGCTTTATTCAGCATGTGGGTTAAAAACTTGGAAGAACTGTAATGTATCAACAAAGGCCAATGGCCAGTCCATCAAGGAAGTCTATACAGGGTGACAGTGGCAGATGTCACCCTACGCATGCCTGCACTGATCACAACCGGGGACAATCCCCTAGGAGGGGCATACGGGGGGCAGGCCAGGCACCGCAGGGACAGGATCAGGGCTCACCAGGAGGAGGCAGGGAAGGGGTGGTGGGTGCTGGAGACCCACTGACAACTGCAGTGGAGGTGTCTGACATGGTGTGTGCGGGCACAACTGGGGGCATGACTCAGATGTTGTGGGTGCCGGCACAACTGCAGTGGACCCTGCAGATGGAGTGGACAGGTCCGCCACTGCAGCGCCCAAGTCAGACAGGGTGATAGTGGACTCCACTGCAGTGCCCACCTCCAGGGGAGGAGAATGGGGATCAGGTAAGGTGGGCAGGACAGAGGGGAGGACACCCTCACCACATCAGTGGTACAGACAAGCGCAGTGGGGGTGTGGGGCCGGAAGAGCAAGTGGCAGGGGAGAAGGCCTGACCCTTCTGGGGATGGTGTATCTGTGGGTGGGGGAACCTGGGGCAGGGTGTGGTGGGGGCACCTGTGGAGTGGGGGCCTGAGGGATGGAGGAAGGAGACTTGGTGCCTAAGCTGCAGGGCGGCGGCGGGGTCTTGCTCTTCCGGGACCGGGGGACTTGCGGGTGGGGGCCTCAGTCGGTCTGCGCCTGGGGGATGGTGTCCGGGGGCCAGGGGCACTCCGCTCCATGTGGGTGGGCTTCCTCTTCCCCCTGAATGCTGGATCAGCTGGATCGGAGGGGAAGAGGCCAAGGTCACAGAGGAAGAGCCGCTGTGTCTTTGGGGTTGCAGGTGAGGCAAGGGAGGGGTCTTTGGAGGGAGAGGCAACTGAGGACTGCGCAGTGCTTGTGGATGCGTGTGTTTGTGCCTGTGCCCCATCCCCTGTGAGTGTGGTTGCAGTCCCCTGACGGTGCGTGCGTGTGCGTCTTGTTTGTGGCGTGTGTGTCCGTGTGCTGCATGTGTCTGTGCTGGTGTGTGCTTGTGCCAGTGTGTGTGTGCTTGGGACGGGTAAGGTGCTGGGGAGTGTGGATGGGGCAGAGGCAGGAGGGGTGAGGGACTGTCGGAGGAGGGACACTGCTGCCGTCAGGGAGGAGTCCATGGACCTATTGCCCCTCTGTAGGTCAGACATGCCCGATGAGATGCCCTCCATGAATGACACCAGCTGAGTCAACAGACTGGTGTGTGCATGGAGGACACTCAGCATCGCTGTCTGTCCTACATGGAGCTGGCGGAGGAGATACACAGACTCCTCACTCAGGGCAGCAGGGGACACAGGGGCAGGGGGTGCGGTGCCTGGCCCGAAGGAGACACGCTCCCGAACATGGGAGCCTCCACGGACCTCGGGAATGGGAGCCGACGGGAGGGCGGTGGTGGTGGTGGCGGGGACAGCAACACTAGCTGGGGTGTGGTGGCTGCTGACACCCGCCTCCATAAGGGAGTCATCGTCCAAGTTGCTCTGGTCCTCAGCTGAGGTGGATGGTGCTGAAGACTCCTCGGTGTGGCTCCCCTCGCCCTCCGTGCCACTGGGTCCCTCCGACCACTCCTCGGCTGCAGACCCAGTCTGGCTCTGCGGCTCCTCCTGGTCCGTGGAGCTGTCCCCTCCTGTGGCCGTGGATGTATCTGCAATCAATAGGGAAACAGACAGACATCAGTCACCTGCACCGAACGCACACACCACAGTAAGTCCAGCACATTACAGAGCAAGCCCTGGCATCCTTAGTTGAACATTGCTAAAACTGCACAAACAGAACAGGAGAAGTCAATTGTCAGTCTGATGGTCAACCATGGCACTCACATCCCACCTGGCCTTGCACCCATCTGTCTGGTGTCTGTTGGATGGCAATACCCCAGTGTGGACACATGCACCACCTACACAGTATTTGGACAGTGCAGAGAATCCGGTGAAGCATGTGGACATGCACACATCACAACTCTTGTCACTGAGTCAGTGCAGGTGTCCGGATGAAAGGGATGCCCAGAGTCAAATAGGAAATGCATGTGATGCATACCAGCGACAGACACCATGATGCACCCATGTCCTGAAAGCCATTGCCACAATGGTGTGCATGTAGCACATGTCACTCCCCTGCAGGATCACTAATAGGAAGTCACATGCCATGGCACAGCCATGCCTGCTAAGTCATACATCACTGTCTCCAGTCACATGGGCAGGGCAGCCAGACAACAACACTCTGCACTGTGTCACAATAGTAGATCATGGGGAATGCAAGTCCTGGAGCTGAACAAGTGCACATGTACATCCCCCACACACCACATCATCTGTACCCTCATCTGTCCAGGTCATACCCATTGGACATATGGGAGACCTGTAACACTACCCTCTGCACCTGAGCACATCACAATCTGCTGTGAATGGGAAACAGCTGCCTGAACCTCATATTCACATACCCCAGTCTGCACGGTCAGGTGATCAAACACCTATGTGTCACACATGTATCATCTCCTATGGTCACATCTCCGGTGGCATGCGGAGCCCCAACCGAGGAACACCCCAGCAGACCTGACAACGAAGCCACAGCACACTGACACAGAGGCAGACACCTGAGGGGACAAATCACTGAGCAAAACGGGTCAGCTGATTCACGGCAGTGGGAGTACAGAGTGTATTGTATGGCCTGGAGTAGGCATGACTGTCCTGTCCCACATGAATGAGGGATGAGCCCTGGACAGTAGGCAGCTGGCTAAGTATGTGTGACACACGTAATATACACACTCCTGGGGCACAAACATTGTTCCCACCCGCAGCATGGGTGTGTGCCAGATACCCCAGGCACATGTGGTGCATCAGCTCAGCAATTGGGCCACATATCAAAGTGACACGCAGAACACATGTCAGAACACAGGCAATGTGTAAGCAATGGACCCACCCATGATGCCCACCACAGAGTCAGGGAAACAGATGCTGTCCCCCACCTTGAGTCAAGCAAACTGCAAGGACACAGTACCCAAGTGACACAATACCCTGACTGTAAGGGCCACACCTGGGTATCAGATGAGGAGTGGGCAGTGCACAATAGAGGGACATGGGTCCTAGACCACATGACTGATGTACTGTGGAAGTTTAACCAGGCCAGAGGAGGGCACATAGCATGGCAGACATAGTTCACAATGCAGACATGGACTCACCCCCTCCTTGCTGCTCTCTGGCCTTCAGCTGCCCATCCAGATCAGGGAAGACCACCGCCAGTATCCTCAGCATGTGGGGGGTCAGGGTCCGGTGTCCGCCCCTCCTGCGAGGAAGCGACAGCTTCAGCTGGACCCGTGCGATCCTCCGGGTCCAGCCCCGAAGGTCCTGCCACCTCTTCTGGCAGTTGCGGATCCGGCGCTTGTAGACCCCCAGGGATCTCACTGCCCGGACGATGGTCAGCCATATCTTCTGCTTCTGGTGGGCATCAACCTGTGAGGATGACAAAGTGAGAATGCCATAACTACACGTGCAACATAACCGTGCATTACAAAGTTGGATATACATGTCTCAATCACAGGGGCATATGATGTACACAGGCAGTGCAACGATGGCCATGGACAGTATGCCAGCAGTTACTACATGGTATCATTGCCTGGGCATTAAAACCTTGTTTAAATGCACTGTCACTGCACTATACCTGTCCAGTGCATGTAACTACACACTATGGGGGGTGACAACTACTCAGTGAGCCTGCTAGCCAGTGGCGTGCAGACCGTTAGCCTTGCTAGTCAGACAACATGCACATTTAGAAAGGCAGTGGACAGAACACTCACCTGCTCCCCTGCTTTCCCATACAGCTTGCTGTACTGTGGAAGGAGGCCATCCAGCAGGGCCTGGTTCTCCTCAGTGCTGAAGGCTGGTGCTCTCTCCACAGTACGTGCCATTGCAGGGTCCAGAGGGTGCAGAAACAGCAGCAGTGTAGTGGCAGATGTCGTCCTGGAGCATGTAGTGCAGGCAAGTGAGCTCTCAGGGGAACAGCCAGCATTATATGTGTGCTGCAGAGGCAGATACTGTCCCATGTGTCCAAAGTGATAGGTCCAAGTCGTTTGCATCATCTGAATCTGGCCAATCCATGGAATTGCACCACTTACACACGCCCCCAGCATCCTTCAAATGTTCAACTTCATGACACCCATGAAATTGCAACATTGTTGTGGGTGACCAACTGAATTTACAGCATCAGACTCGTTCAAATTTTGAAAACGTGTCCGTTGCCAGGCCAGGCCATAGCCAATGGGTGCGCACCGATCGGACCATTGCTGTTCAACGCGTACATAGGATACAACGCGTACCCGCACACATTGAATGCAATGGGCCGGCCGGGAACACCGATCGGACCATTGCTGTTCAACGCGTACATGGGATACAACGCGTACCCGCACACATTGAATGCAATGGGCCGGCCGGGAACACCGATTGGACCATTGCTGTTCAACACGTACATAGGATACAACGCGTACCCGCACACATTGAATGCAATGGGCCGGCCGGGAACACCGATCGGACCATTGCTGATCAACGCGTACATAGGATACAACGCGTACCCGCACACATTGAATGCAATGGGCCGGCCGGGAACACCGATCGGACCATTGCTGTTCAACGCGTACATAGGATACAACGCGTACCCGCACACATTGAATGCAATGGGCCGGCCAGGAACACCGATCGGATCATTGCTGTTCAACGCGTACATGGGATACAACACGTACCTGCACACATTGAATGCAATGGGCCGGCCGGGAACACCGATCGGACCATTGCTGTTCAACGCGTACATAGGATACAACGCGTACCCGCACACATTGAATGCAATGGGCCGGCCGGGAACACCGATCGGACCATTGCTGTTCAACGCGTACATAGGATACAACGCGTACCCGCACACATTGAATGCAATGGGACGGCCGGGAACACCGATCGGACCATTGCTGTACAACGCGTATTGCCAATACAACGCGTACCAGCGCACATTGAATGCAATGGCCAATGTGTGCGCACTGATCGGTCCATTGCTGTCCAACGCGTATTGCCAATACAACGCGTACCAGCGCACATTGAATGAAATGGCCAATGTGTGCGCACTGATCGGTCCATTGCTGTCCAACGCGTATTGCCAATACAACGCGTACCAGCGCACATTGAATGCAATGGCCAATGTGTGCGCACTGATCGGTCCATTGCTGTCCAACGCGTATTGCCAATACAACGCGTACCAGCGCACATTGAATGAAATGGCCAATGTGTGCGCACTGATCGGTCCATTGCTGTCCAACGCGTATTGCCAATACAACGCGTACCAGCGCACATTGAATGAAATGGCCAATGTGTGCGCACTGATCGGTCCATTGCTGTCCAACGCGTATTGCCAATACAACGCGTACCAGCGCACATTGAATGCAATGGCCAATGTGTGCGCACTGATCGGTCCATTGCTGTCCAACGCGTATTGCCAATACAACGCGTACCAGCGCACATTGAATGAAATGGCCAATGTGTGCGCACTGATCGGTCCATTGCTGTCCAACGCGTATTGCCAATACAACGCGTACCAGCGCACATTGAATGCAATGGCCAATGTGTGCGCACTGATCGGTCCATTGCTGTCCAACGCGTATTGCCAATACAACGCGTACCAGCGCACATTGAATGCAATGGCCAATGTGTGCGCACTGATCGGTCCATTGCTGTCCAACGCGTATTGCCAATACAACGCGTACCAGCGCACATTGAATGCAATGGCCAATGTGTGCGCACTGATCGGTCCATTGCTGTCCAACGCGTATTGCCAATACAACGCGTACCAGCGCACATTGAATGAAATGGCCAATGTGTGCGCACTGATCGGTCCATTGCTGTCCAACGCGTATTGCCAATACAACGCGTACCAGCGCACATTGAATGAAATGGCCAATGTGTGCGCACTGATCGGTCCATTGCTGTTCAACGCATCCCTGTACAAGTCACTGGCATATGTCACCATGCCTGTCACAGGTGAACATATGCCAGCCACATATACTTCCCAGGGAGTGAGGGGCACACCTACAACACCACAGCCTGTCCAAACTGTATCCTAGGGCATGTAAGGCTGCATTACCTATTCCGTGTATGGGGGTGAACATGTTGTTCTGTGGGTGTCACTTGGAGGCAGCCACCCTCAGGCTGGGCACGTGTTTATGGGGACAGAATCCTTGGTGTTTCGTGTACATGACCACTGTGATGTGCAACTGTTCATATCTGAGCATGTGGCATGGTCACAGTTCACGGTGGTGTATGTGTATGCCATGTCACATACCCCCTGAGTCCCATGTGGGACGTTATGTTCAACCCAGGGTGACCTATTGGCACAATGGTGATGGTCCTCCACAGTCTGTGTGCATGTTGTGTTTACAATGTCTCTGATTTCATGTGCACAATGGGAGGCAGTCTCCACATCCACGTTGTTTGTGCATGGACTTTGATGTTGTGCGTGTGTGTCTCACAGACGTCCATGTCTGTCCTGCCGAGGCAACAGGGACCACTACCTGTGGGGCTCATGGTTGTTTTGCTGTGGTGTATACATGATACACCATGTCATGCCAGTGTCCATGTGGCAATACAGGGTCTCTGGGAATCTACCGGTCGTTGAGCTGTGATGCCTGGGGCACATCAGTCCTCACATGTCACTGTGGGGTGTGTTTGTTATTTGGCAGCAGGAGATGGGAACTGGGACACGGCCTCATGGTATCCAATGGCACTACCTGGGACTTATTGATGCCACTCGTTGAACTGTGATGTTAGATATTGGCCATGTATGTGCCATACATATCCGTACGTAACTGCACACATCATGTACTTGTGCCTCATTATGATGTATCATGTGATGTTGAGTGTGTTCAATGCCACATATGTGGGGTGACTGACAATCTTGCTTTCTTCACCTATGCACTGCAGGGCACCAGCTGTCCATAGACCATTCCCTGACCTGGCAACGATGGTGGAACGTGACAGCATCCGACGGTACCGCTTCACCAGGCAGCTGATTGAGGATTTGGCAGTGCGCTTGGCACCACATTTGCAACCTGGCCGTCCGTACCCTACAGCGCTGACCCCCAAGGTGAAGGTGATGGCAGCCCTACACTTCTTTGCCACCGGTACCTTTCAACACACTCTGGCGACTGCTGGTGGGATGTCACAGACCATGTTCAGCCGTGTGCTCCGGGATGTTTTGGAGGCTATGTTGATATACCTGAACCAGTACATCTATTTCCCTAGACTCCAACGACTCACTGGCGTGAAGAGTGACTTCTATGCCCTGGGGAGGATGCCGCATGTCATTGGCTCCATTGATGGGACACATGTGGCTTTGGTACCACCACAGGCCCAAGAGCAGGCCTACCGTAACCGCAAACACTACCACTCGGTCAATGCACTGGTGGTCTGTCTTGCAGATATGAGCATCACACACGTGTGTGCCCGTTTCCCTGGTTCTGCACACGATGCCTACGTGATGAGGAGTAGTCGCATCCCGAGGATGATGGCACAGATGCGGAACCAGCGTGCCTGGCTTGTTGGTGTGTACTGACTTTGTACCATTGTGTGTGTTCTGCTATGTAGTGTTCCACCCTCTTTTCCAACTCTGCTAATGTGCAATTGTCTGTATGTAGGTGACTCCGGATACCCCAACATGCCGTGGTTGCTGATGCCCCTCAGGAACCCTGTGACACCAGCCCAGGTGCGCTACAATGAGGCACATGGTCGGACCAGGAGAGTGATTGAGCGGACATTTGGTCTCCTGAAGAGCCGCTTCCGCTGCCTCGACAAGACAGGAGGGTCCCTCCCATATGCCCCAGCAAAGGTGTGCAAGATTATCATCATCTGCTGCATGCTCCACAACCTGGCAGTGCGGAAGGAGTTGCCTCTCATCCTGGATGACGATGACCAACGGCCGCCACCTGTGGAGGATCCTGGCCTGGATCACGATGCCAGTGATGATGATGATGATGTTGAGGGTGATGTCCGCACACAGCTCATCACCAACTTCTTCAGCTGAATGTGAGTATCCAGAGATGTCATGTCAATGATGTGAGTTTGCATGATATGTGTTGGTGGTGCTCTGGTGCTGTTTGAGTGTGTCCATGGGCTACATGTCTGTATGCGTGTAGCGATGTGTCCTTGCAGGTAGTCTGTACTCCCCAACAGTGTTGACATGCTAACTTGGTTCTGGGTGGGTATCTTGTAACATGTATTGTGCATGAGTATTGCAGTTCTGTCCTGTTCTTCAGTACTTTTGACTGTGTGTAATTTCTGTCCTTCACAGGGTACTTTCAGAGTCGTTTGGTCAACTGTGATCCCCAACACCGTGATTCGACTTCCCGGGTGGTAGCTGTTGTGTCCCTACAGGTGATGTGCACCACACCCATGGACTTCCTTCCTTCTACACTTGTTGACTGTGTGCCCGCTGCCAGGTGGGATTACCTTGCATCTGTGGTGGTTACAACATGTTGCAAATGTGTAATAAACCTGTGCTTCACTTTGTGATGTGCGTTGTCTGTGGTCACACATCTGACTGACATTTGCTTACTGCACCAGTGGGCTAGTTAACACAGACTGTGAATAGGTGTTGGGTCTGTGCAATGCAACGTATTTCCTGGCAACATCAGTGTAGGTGATGAGTCAGATGTCCATGGTGTGTATGTGTTGTGTAGCCCTGGGGGTGTGCCTCCCCCATATGTGTGACGTCGCCATGACTCACATGCCGGTGTTGTACTTGCTGTAGCAGTTAGCATGCACAGTGTCATTTCCCCGATCATCATCGCAACTTCTGAGACAACATAGGAATCACAACAGAGGCAAGTATGGTGTATAAGTGAGTTTATTGACATACATGTGTGAGTATAGTGCACAGGTTGTTGGGTGCTGTACATTGTGATTGTGATCCAAAGTTCCTAGATAATTTGGAAGTCCTGGTAGCAGAAATGTCCAGAGTAAAGTCCACAGTAATCAGAGACATTGGTCCAACTTGAGCTCCCCATGTCATGTGGGAGAG
Organism: Calotriton arnoldi; assembly: GCA_963921515.1. NCBI lineage: Eukaryota > Metazoa > Chordata > Amphibia > Caudata > Salamandridae > Calotriton > Calotriton arnoldi. Next base: position 2,063,937 of record CAWUFW010000441.1, read on the forward strand.
TTGTGTTGCAGTCACCAGGGTGAACAGTTTGCGCACAAAGGTTGTTCTCCAGAACAGGTTTTGGCTTCCTGGGGGTTGCACATGGCCATCGGCCTCTCACTTGCCCCTCCTCGGACGGCCCCTCTTCTTTGGGGGGGTACCCTCAAGTGCAGGCTGCTGCGGTGCAGGGGACTCTCCGCCAGAGTCATCCGCCCTCCCTGTGGCAGTTGCAGTTGTTTCAGCACCAGATGTTGTGGGCACACAGGGAGGTGTTGACTGATTGCTGCTCATCTGGCGGAGGCATTGTAATATGTCCCTATGCACCGCCGTCATCTCTTGCAGTGTGTCCCACTTGGACTCCACGCGGGACATGTGTGAGTCCAAGCGGGCATGATGGGCAGCCTGCTGCTGTTTAATGTCCCTGAGGAGCCCCACTACCTGGCTGAACTCTCCGGTGCTGGACTGGTACGCATCGGCTATGCGTGCCAGTTGTGGGTCATCATGCAGTCCAGACCCCTCTGTGAGCAGCGACCTATGTCTCCCGCCCCTCCCACCACCCCTGGCGACACGTGCAGTACCTGAGGTGGCAGGCACAGGTGACCCTGGGCCACCTTGTGGGTTGTTGGTGGTGGTGGTGTCCATGGCCCCACGTTGGTCCAGGGTCCCTGTGCTGGTGGTGGTGCTGCTCCTTGGTATGTCCATGTCGGCAGGGGTGGTATGTGTGTTGACAGTCGTTGGAGGGGTGGGAGCAGGGGGTGCAGCTGGTGGTCCTGCTGGTGCTGCATGATGACTTGCTCCGGAGGTGCCAGGTAAGTCTTCTTCATCCGAGGAGGGCAGAGGCTGTTCCACACCAGTGAGCTCCGTATCCTCTTGAGCCTGGGACGAGGACTCCTCAGCATCTGCTGCTGTGTCCCCATCATCACCTGTTTTTGGGAGACACACACAATGTATGTTATGTTTCTGCAGGCATCAATGGTTGACACACCTGACAGTTGTGACTGTGCCTCTGGATGCGGGCCTGTACATTGCATTGTCCTAAGTTGTCACAGTCAGGGGTTGATATTGGTGTAGCACATTGTCCTGCATTATTTGGGCATTTCTATGTGAATGTTGGGGTGTGTACATGTTCTGCATTAGTTGTAGTTGGTTGTCATCTGCTCCTCCTTCCCACCCAGCCAGATATTCCACCATGGAAGGTGCTTCCATTGCAGGGAGTGCAAGTTGTCTTTCAGGATGTCAGTCAGTGGTGTCCTGCTGTTGGTTGGTGCACAGTTGCCAGCAGGGCCTTGTGCTCCCACAGCAGTAGCCAGTGTCAGCCATCTTGTGAGTCCTTTTCCACTCCCTGTGATGTGAGCATGGTTGAGTGTGGTGTTGATTGGCCAATTGTGAGGGTGAGCAATATCTGTGCCTACAACTCCCATCATGCTATTGCCTCCACCCCCCTTCCCAGCATGCCCATACTTCCTTCCTTTTGACTCTGCTTCCCTGTGGGGGTGGGCTGCCTGTGCTGCCAGGATGGCTGGGAGTGTTGTCCGGGCAGTTGTATGGCTAAATGTCCCAGGAGTGTCCCTGTGCTTCACACAGCATGACCCAGGGTGGTGGTTCTTTGTGGGATCTTGAGTTAGGGTGTGAGGCATTGCATTCCGCCAGGTGTGTTCTGTGGAGTTTGTGTTGAGGGGGGGTGTGAGGGGAGGTGCTTGTGACTATGGTCAGTGCTGTGAGTCCTCCTTCCCACCCAGCCAGATGTCCCACCATGGACCGTGCTTCCATTGCAGGGAGTGCAATTTGTCTTTCAGGATGTCAGTCAGTGGTGTCCTGCTGTTGGTTGTTGCACAGTTGCCAGCAGGGCCTTGTGCTCCCCACAGCAGTAGCCAGTGTCAGCCATCTTGTGAGTCCTTTTCCACTCCCTGTGATGTGAGCATGGTTGAGAGTGGTGTTGATGGGCCAATTGTGAGGGTGAGCAATATCTGTGCCTACAACTCCCATCATGCTATTGCCTCCACCCCCTTCCCAGCATGCCCATACTTCCTTCCTTTTGACTCTGCTTCCCTGTGGGGTGGGCTGCCTGTGCTGCCAGGATGGCTGGGAGTGTTGTCCGGGCAGTTGTTTGGCTAAATGTCCCAGGAGTGTCCCTGTGCTTCACACAGCATGACCCAGGGTGGTGGTTCTTTGTGGGATCTTGAGTTAGGGTGTGAGGCATTGCATTCCGCCAGGTGTGTTCTGTGGAGTTTGTGTTGAGGGGGTGTGAGGGGAGGTGCTTGTGACTATGGTCAGTGCTGTGAGTCCTCCTTCCCACCCAGCCAGATGTCCCACCATGGACCGTGCTTCCATTGCAGGGAGTGCAAGTTGTCTTTCAGGATGTCAGTCAGTGGTGTCCTGCTGTTGGTTGTTGCACAGTTGCCAGCAGGGCCTTGTGCTCCCCACAGCAGTAGCCAGTGTCAGCCATCTTGTGAGTCCTTTTCCACTCCCTGTGATGTGAGCATGGTTGAGAGTGGTGTTGATGGGCCAATTGTGAGGGTGAGCAATATCTGTGCCTACAACTCCCATCATGCTATTGGCTACACTGACTTGCCCAGCATACACATATTTCCTTTCTTTCAATGGGCTTAACTGTGTGCTGGTGTTGTAGTGGTGGCTACTTGTCTGGATGTGTTTGTCAGTTATATTTGTGCCACTGCCTAGCTGTAGTTGTAGTTGTGTTTGTACATGTGATGACACAGTTAAATGTCACTTTGTGATGGCATGTGTTGTGTTTCTCTGAGTGACATTCACATTTTGGGATGATTCTGTTCTGGTTGCTGTGTATTTGCTAAGAGTGCATGGTTTGACTCTCCCCTTGACAGTGATATGTGTGTGTAGTCGCAGAATATTGTGTACATTTGTTGTGTACTCACCAGGCTCTGGAATTTTTTCTAGTCCATAGACGCTCACTGGTGGTAGGATGGCCCGCACCTTCTCCTCCCAGGGCCTGAGGTATACTGGCTTGGCAGGAGGGCCACTGCCGGTGTGTTGGCTCAAGATGTAGTCCTTCTTCAGCAGCTCCTTCACCCTCCTGCGCACGTCATACCACCTGTTCTGGATGTCTGTCTTTGTGCGCAAACATGGTGATTGTGCGTTCACCCTGTCGACGATCCTCTCCCACATCTTTGTTTTCTGTGACATGGGTGTCTGTTGGACCAGTGTACCGAAGAGCTGTGGCTCTACCCTGAGGATCTCATCTACCAGGACTTCCAATTCACTATCTAGGAACTTGTGATTCTTCTTTGGGGGCATGGTGATGGGTGGTGATGGTGAGTGATGTGTGTGTTGGTGTGCAGGTGAAGGTGTGTGAGTGTGTGTTTTGCTAGGTGTATGTGAGGTTTCTATTTCTTGTGGTGCTGATGGTGTGTGGCTTGTGTGATGGATGAGCTGTGGGTGTGTGGTTGCTGTCTGTTGAGTGCTGGCAGGTATTTTGAATTTGCAAAGGATCATGGTAGGGATTTGGGTCCTTTATATGGGTGGAGTTGTGGGTGTGTCTTTGTTCCCTGCCCCTCCCCCCCCAGTATTTATTGGCTTGGTAATTGCTTGTTTGGCCTTTTTTTGTGTATTTTCCCTTTGTACTTTTCGTGCATGTAGGAGACGTTCTTGTGACCGAGTCGGACCTTGCAGTTGTCTCGTACGGGCTTGTCCGTTTCGTTCACGCTGTGTTTGTGCTGTTTTCTATGCTGCGTACGCGTCGGTCGCGGTGTTTTGGGTTGCTTCGGCTCGCAGTTTTGTATGCGTGTCGGTCGTACGGCTTGTCCTCCGTGCGACTCGGTCGTGTTTTCCACACCTTGCATCATACTTGGCGGGTGGGAGTCCGCGGATACGTCTCGTTCGGTATTGTTCCGGGTGCGAGTCGGTCGGTTCGAATCGCGTGTTTTTCCGGCCGGATTGCTGTTTTCCGCGCGGCTCGGTCGTTCGGCTTGTGTTCCGTACGAGTCGGTCGGGTTTTGCTCGCTTCTCATCGTACTTGGCGGGTCGGGCTGCACCGGTACGTGTCGGTCGGAATGTATTCCGGCTCCGAGTCGGTCGGTACGTTTTCCGGCCGGAATCGGAATCGGCCCCATAGTTGTTAAAAATATCGATTTTTTATTAATGTTATGTATTTTAGTATATATTTTATATGTGTGTGATGTTTGTTTTTTGTATAAGAATTGTTTGTATTTTTATTATATGTGTTAAAATTTTGGTAGTTAATAAAAAAAATTTAATTGAATTTTGCGTTTTTAGTTCCGTAGCGGGTTGTGGGTTTATAGGGGAATAGGGTGGGAAGTAATTTAATTATATACATTTTATTTATTATTTATAGTCGTTAATAATTTGTTTTTAATTGATTTTTGCATTATTAGTTCCGTAGCGGGTTGTGGGTTTATAGGGGAATAGGGTGGGAAGTAATTTAATTATATGAAATTTATTGAATAATTTATATTTATTCATATTTGTATAGTTGTGATGTCATAGTGTTAAATGTGTAAATTAATTTATTAATAATTGTTTGATAATTAGTTGTTAAGAAATTTTAATTAATTAATTAGTAATTAATTATGGTAATTGTGTAATTAATTTTAGGTGTGTCTTGTGGTGTTTATAGGTGTAAATGGTGTGAAGGGTGGAAAATAATTTATTTTTTATTGATGAATTATTAATTATTTATTAATTAATTTAAATTAATTAATTAGTAATTATAAATTGTAATTGTGTAATTAATTTTAGGTGTGTGTTGTGGATATTAAAGTGTTAAAGAATGTGTAATTAATGAATGTTTATTATCTTTTTTAATGATAATATATTTTAAATTTAATATTAATTATGTTAAATATGGAAATACAATTTAATAAATACAATTTAATAAAAATGTTGATGTATTTTTTTATTGGTGTGGTGTTATAGGGTAGGAAATAAAAGAAATACATAAATGTATTTATTATTTTTTTAAATATCATATTTGTAGCTTTTTATTATATGTAATTAACATTATAATATGTGTTATTTTTATATGTTTATTATGTTTAATGGTATATTTTTAAAATATTGTTTATTTATTTTTAAGAATATATATATTTTTTTAATTGTTGAAATGTTATTAGTAATTTTTGTTTTTCTGCTATCCAATACTTTCCCTACTGTTGCACTCACTGGAGAGGGAATAGTAATTTTTACCCCTCCGCTATCCAGCACTTTCCCTACTGTTGCATTCACTGGAGTGGGAATAGTAATTTTTACCCCTCCGCTATCCAACACTTTCCCTACTGTTGCACTCGCTGGAGTGGGAATAGTAATTTTTACCCCTCCGCTATCCAGCACTTTCCCTACTGTTGCATTCACTGCAGTGGGAATAGTAATTTTTACCCCTCCTCTATCCAACACTTTCCCTGCTGTTGCACTCACTGGAGTGGGAATAGTAATTTTTACCCCTCCGCTGTCCAGCACTTTCCCTACTGTTGCATTCACTGGAGTGGGAATAATAATTTTTACCCCTCTGCTATGCAACACTTTCCCTGCTGTTGCACTCACTGGAGTGGGAATAGTAATTTTTACCCCTCCGCTATCCAACACTTTCCCTGCTGTTGCACTCACTGGAGTGGGAATAGTAATTTTTACCCCTCCACTATCCAACACTTTCCCTGCTGTTGCACTCACTGGAGTGGGAATAGTAATTTTTACCCCTCCGCTATCCAACACTTTCCGTACTGTTGCACTCACTGGCGTGGGAATAGTAATTTTTACCCCTGTGCTATCCAGCACTTTCCCTACTGTTTCATTCACTGGAGTGGGAATAGGAATTTTTACCCCTCCTCTATCCAGTACTTTCCCTACTGTTGCACTCACCTGAGTGGGAATACTAATTTTTACCCCTCCGCTATCCAACATTTTCCCTACTGTTGTATTTATTGTGTTGGAAAATGTACGTTTTATTTTTGTTTTATTAGTTTAATGTTTTAATTAGTTATAGAATGTTTCATTTTATTTTAAATTATTGATATATGTATATATTTTATTTTTATATAATTTTAAAAGTGTATAAATTAAATAAAGATAATAGTTAATAAATTATATTTAAGTGAATATATGTATATGTATACATTTTTGTTTGTGTTTATATTTTTTTAAAATAAGTTTATTTGTTATATTTAGTTAAAATATATATTAAATGTAAATTATTTAGTTAAAAATATTAATATTTAATATATTTTATTTAAGTTATATATATTTTTAAGTCGATATTTTTTACATCTATATTTTTTACTTCGATATTTTTGATTCGATATTCTTGTACTTACCTGCTTAAGTATAGGGAGTCGATATTTTTGTATTCTATATTTTTGAGTCGATTTGTGTATGTCTATATTTATTACATCGATATTTCATCAGGGAACCTTAAAAAATGGAACTTAGCGGGGCTAATCATTACTTTCGCTCCTGTGCAGTGTGTCGTCATGTGTTTGCTGGTCTCCGTGGTTCCGGCTAGTCAGCGTGTTACTGCGGGAGAATTTATTTATTTATTTTATTTTGAAAGTTTTGTATAGCGCTGGCTAGACCCAGAGGTATCAGAGCGCTTTACATGAGAAAGTAAAATAACGCAAACATGGCATACAAATAGATAACAAGAATAAAGAAACAACGTGTGAAATATACAAAAACAAGATACAAATATACAGGTGCAAGAGCTATACACTTCAAGTAATTAAGTATATGATGTTCGGGGGATGAACAGATAATACTGGACCAAAAGTAACATGGTGATTGGAGATCAGGTGCAGGTCACAGGTTAGGACCCCCAATGATAATTGGGCCAAACATGGCGTATAAGTAGATAAAGATAATGACAATAATATGTGAAATATACAAATCAAGTAGATAAACAAGTCAGACAGTTAGATAAACGAATCAAATAGATAAACAGGGGCAGGAGCTATACATATCAAGTAATTAGGCCGATGATGTTCATGAAATGGACAAATATTACTGGACTAATATAACATGGTGAGATTGGAGATCGAGTGCAGGTCACGGGTTAGGATCCCCAATAATAATTGAGGAGGTGGATTTTGAGGTCTTTTTGAAGCTGAAATAGGAGGGGTTACAGCGCAGGTTTTTTGGGAGGGCATTCCAGATAATAGGGGCATTCCCAGAGAAGGAGCGTGATTGTGTGGCTTTCTTTTTATGCAGTGGTGGTATAAGGAGGAGAGAGTTGGTGCTTCTCAGGGGTCGTGTGGTGCCCGCAATGAGGAGTTTCTTGGAGAGGTACTGTGGAGTGTTTTGGTGGAGGATTTTATGAGTGATGCAGGCAGTTTTGTATGCAGATCTGCCTTCAATAGGGAGCCATTTAAGAGATTTGAGAGCCGGGGATATGTGATCGAAGCGTTTGCAGTCTGTAATGAGCCTGGTGGCAAGGTTGAGCACAGCTTTGATTGGAGCAAGGTGGACCTTGGGGATTCCGTTGAGGATGGTGTTACCATAATCAATACGTGAAAGAACAAGTGACTGAACTACAAGTTTAAAATCATCGGTGGGTATAAAGGGTTTAATTTTCTTGAGGTGACGGAGAGTGAGGAGGGCTCCTTTAGCAGAGTTTTTGATGTGGACGTTAAGGGTTAGGGTGTTGTCAATAGAAATACCAAGAGATTTGACGGAGTTGGACAAGGTGAGTGAGCAGTTGAGAGCGTTAAGGTCAGAGATCCATGATTGAACGGGGAGAGGGTTGTTTTTAGGGGAGAAGAGAATGATTTCAGTTTTATTAGGGTTAAGTTTGAGATGATTGGAGTGGAACCAGGTTTGGATTTTGGTGATGGTGCTGTTCAGGTGTAAGATGTCGGCATGAGTTTTAATCTTGTAATAGATTTGGGTGTCATCGGCATAGAGGTGGTAGTTGATGCCTGCTTGTTTAAGAATGAGGGTGAGGGGTTCCATAAAGAGGTTAAAGAGGGAGGGAGAGAGAATAGACCCTTGGGGGACTCCAAGGGAGACAGGAGTGGGGTTAGAGAGACAGTTTTGAATTTTGATTTGCTGAGTTCAGTGTTGTAGGTAGGAGACAAACCATTTGTAGGCAGTATCATTGAGGCCGAAACGGGTCCTAAGCACATTGAGTAGGGCTGAATGGTTGACTGTATCGAACGCTGCGGAGAGATCAAGGAGGATAAGAAGGCAGGACTCACCATTATCAAGTGAGTGGTGGATGTCATCGACGACATTGAGCATTGCCGTTTCGGTACTGCAGCCTTTCCTGAAGCCTGATTGAAAGGGATCAAGTAGGTTGAAGTTTTCGATGTGTTTGTCTAGTTGTAGTAGGACACATTTTTCAAGGACCTTTGAGAGAAGTGGGAGGTTAGTGATGGGGCGGTGATTGTTTAGGTCATTGGGGTCAGCATTGGGGTTTTTGATTATGGGAGAGATTTGTCCAAGTTGAAGGGAGGTGGGGACACAGCCAGTGGAGAGAGAGGTGTTGATGATTGTGGTCCAGTATGGGGTGATGATGTGCTTAAGGGCAGGGACAAGGTTAGAGGGTAAGGGGTCTTTTGTGTGGGAGGACGGTTTAAGATTACCAATTATTTTAAGGACTTCTAGTTCAGTCACGGGGAGGAAGTTGAGCAAGGAGGCATTGTTCTTTAATTGTGAGTTAGGGGAGTTGGTTTCCGGAGAGGTAGCAGGGTCAGCTGGTCGAGGGGATGTGGGGTAGGCATTAGAGAATGAAACTCATTCGGTTCTTGCTGTGCTATTACCCACCAGGTCAGTGCCGTTCCAGAGATTCCAGCAGCTTCACGTTACACTCTTGTATGTTTGTGTGCAAGAACTTGGGCAAAGTGCATTTTAGAATTATTTTGATGGGCAGGATAACTTTACCCATGCATGGATCTAGTACTTGAGTATTATCTTGGGTCCTAGGGAGGGAAGAAAGAATGCAGCTTTCTCTATATATTGTAATAGGAACGGGTAGGACACAGATCACTGAGCTAGCTATTAGGCTCTGTGAGTACACACTTTTAACCTTACAGAGGACCTTGCAAATTGTTCCCTAACATCAGTAAGGAGTCCGGATTAGGAAGCGATGCAGCACTTACGAATCATCTTAATGCCCTGGCGGTGTAGGGTTCGAACCACCATTTATGCTGGCGAAACATCATCATTTCGTACAAATTGTATATCAGCAGGTAATCGTCTGCCCTCAGTTATGCGGCGAGGACTGAGCATCTCTCTTACTTTGCATAGTGTGCTTCAGAGCGTGCTTCTGTTGTAGTGTTATGCTTCCAAGATAGTGCATGGAGCAGTTGCTTCCTTATGGGCTGAAAGGGGCACTGTGTTTACTTCACGGCACTTGGATACTCTGCACTTGTACATAAATAATAGCAGAGTGTAAAGAGTTGGCTGTTAATGTAACCCGCATCAGGAAGGTGCCTTTCAGCCAGATCTGGCTACACTACCAGTGGCACTTAGCAGTCTGGAAATTATAGGCCCTTAGGGGCCAGTGCTGTGGATCAAGAGAGGGGCAGTTACCTCAAACAAATGCAAATGTTTAATCTGCAAATTAAAAAAATGATCCAAAGCCAGTGTTAGTTTTAATTGTTAGAATACCTTGAACATTCACATTTACAACAATATATTCTATTTCAGAGGTAATGTAATGGTGTTACCAGCTCAGGTCTGCAGCACCTGCTTTTAATGAACACTTATTTATATTTATAAAAAATATGTGCTCTACGTACAGTTTGACTCCTTCTTTACACAACACACCACATGCATCCAATCCACAGCACAAAGTTCCACATCATCCCACAAAATTCAACTGCACACCACTCCATTCCACTCCACAACACAAAATATCAAACTGCATAATTACACTCCATGGCAAACAATCTCATTCTACATAATTTCAGTACACTAAATACCACATAATTACTATCCACATAATTCCACAACACACTTCGCCACATAATTCCACTACACAAATCCACACCACACTAGTCTACACCACACAATTCCACAACTAACAATTTCAATCCAACCCACCTATTTCCACTGCACAACACATATATCCACTCTATGAACATAAATAAAATACATTGTGATTTACAACGCCAATGGCTCTAACTTTCACAAATGCGAGACCTATTGCATTGGAAATGCTTGTTTTCTTTGCTAGTTTGACTTTTTTCTGTGCTTTTCTAAGCATAAGGACATTGAGTAGGAAAAGAGCACTGATTTCTGCAAAGTAAATGTTAGGTAGAACCATTTTATCAGTTTTACATAAGCATTTGAAAGAGCATTTTTTTTTTTCTACAAAACTCCATGTTTTCATGGGAAAGTGGCAACGCGAAAAACTTCGAAACCTTGATCATAAAGTTTTCCACAAGCCTTCAAGAAGCTTGTCTAACGTTGTCCAGTATTTTCTACTGCGACCTGGAGTAACAAATCCTGTCTTGTTCCCATCTTAACCAGTTTGTATGAACCTTGCAAATATATTCTGACATAGCCAAGTACTTCCCGTGGACAATATCGTTCAAATTTTGTTATTTGGGGCCAGTTACTAGTGGTCGAAAACGCTTCTCCTGTGGAGTAATTAACACATCTATGCATTGCGCTCAATGTAAACTCATGGTGCTAAAAGTGTGCTAACCCTTTGAGATGAGCAGTTGCACTGGGGGCTTAGTGTGAAACCTGCAAATTCAGGAACGGCAGCAACCTGGCCAATCCAGATTGCTGAAAGCAGTGTCATTGAATTGTTGACCTTCGGTTAGCAATGGAATAATAATAATTATTATCTGTTATTTATGCAGTAGTTTTGTCCAGAGCGTCTTACATGGAAGATTTTTCATATATACTTATTATTACCCAATCATAAATGGTACTAATATTGCTATCCTTGGATGACTTACTGAGACGACCTTGACGGGTTTCGAACCTGCACACCGAGCTCAACAGCACGTGCTCAGCTTGCAGAGGTGTCTTACAGGTCACATTTGGCATGGGGAAAGGTTTGAGACACTCTGCACCGCACAGACAACTCAGTTTATATCAATTCCAAACGTGTTTCAAGGGCAGGTTGCAAGACCCACCCCTGAATAACCTTATCCAGAAAGAAACCTACACTTATTAAACACTACACTGCACACTACACTAAACCCAAACACATTAGGCCTGGACCTGAACACGGACATCCCCATACAAACCCCCCACGCTGGGAGCAAAGTCACAGACAAGCTTTGCACCAAAGCGCTAAAGGGCAGAGTATTTGGTGAGTGTGTGGTACATAAAAACTAGGCCTGGGCGCAGGGCTTTAAGTGGGATGAAAAAACTGGGAGGTCTCTCAAAGGGGCGTGGCCAATGTAATTAAGGGCGTGGCTTTAAAACACATAAGCTAAAAATCTGTGCTTAGCATAGTGTGGCGCCTGACTTGCATTTTGCTGTTTCTGTCATTGCATCCAGATATATGATACAACAAGTAACATCATATCTACAACAAGTCAGGACTATTGGCTTTGTCAATGGTTGTTAGTTGCATAAGATAAATAAGCAGCAACTATGGCTTGTATATAATATTGAAAAAGCTTCCACTTAAAGCCCTGGTGACACCACGACAATGTTGCTGCTCCTGAGATTCAAAAAGAGAAGGGAAATCCAGAGAGAAAATGACTCTCTTTAAAGGATTTCCCTTCACCTACAATGCTCGACTGGCATGATGTCATGCCGTAACTTCTCCACTTGTGAGAAGTGAGCAGTGTGAGCAGCGCACATCGATGTGCCTGATGTCACTGCAGTCCGGAAAAAAACGGACCGCCTGTGCCAGGGCACAAAACAGAGCCCGATAGAGACCCGTTTTGAGGACTCCTGTAAAAAACTGCCGGTGCTCAGCACCGGTGAAACCCGGCCCACTTAAAGCCCTGCCTGGGCGTAAATTCCATTTATGCCAGAGTAATGAGAGTCATTTTGGTAATTCTGCATTATTCTTTGATGCAGAATTACTGATAAGTACAAGATTACTCCCTTCTTGTGTAATTTAGGGGAAAAAATCCTAAAGTGGGAGTACATTTAGCAAGCACGAGCGGCCGCTTCCACTCGCTATTTGTGTTGTGCTACATTTAGCACTATTTATTAGTAAAAAATGCAAGGGTGCATTTTGCACTTAGAAAGTAGCGCTAAATGCTTGGAATAAATTGGGGGGAAATCCTACCTCAAATGCACATTTAGCTAGCCAAACATGTTCTGTTGCATTTAGCCGGTATCCTTAGTGCAAAAATGCCCCCTTGCATCCAAAATAGATGCGAGAGGGCATTTTTGCGCTACGTTATAGCATTAGGCAGAATTCAGAAATCTTCTTTTCGCAATTCTGCTTAATCTTCCGAATTCTTAGGTAATTCCATGTGAGTACACTGCACAGAATTACACGAGTTACACCCACCCCTAATAACATGTGGAGGATGGAAACTTGAAACAGCTCTCTATATTCTCTGTCACATGTCTGTCACGTGTCCACGATTCATCCTAAGTGAGCTGCTGACGGGGTGCCCTGAGCTCCCCTCTCACAGAGTGGTCTGCACATATCTTGGCTTGTGATATTGTGTCCAGAGAGGCTTTTTGTCGCTTTTGCAAGACTAGTTGGCATTTTAAAAATAATAAATTCCCTGGTATATTTTCTTTAAGCCGAAAATGCAAAATAAAGAGTGGTTCTAGTTACTGATGTTAATCTGTGTGAAGTGTTTACCCATCCTCAGAGTACAACTGTGTGAGCACTGGTGCCCAGCCCACCACTAAGCTGGCAGATGGCAGAGTGAGCACCTGGTCTGACTGTCTGCTGTCCCCACTTGTGCAGCTTAGATCCTTCATGAGAAATCACAGGAGTGCTTGGGATCCTCGGGCCTGCTCACTCCGGTCTACTCTGTATCATATAAGACCTGAGGCCAGATTTACTAACATTTGGCACAATGCATCAAGAAGACAACTTGCAGTGCTGCGTCAAATGGTGGGAGCAGGAATGCGCCGTATTTACTAAGATATGGCGCTTTCCTGTTTTTTCCCTGTGATGCCTTGTGTTAATCTAGATTTACTAAACCACGGAGAGCCACGCAAGGTGGCTTTGCGTGGCTTAGTTAATCTTACTTAAGGGTTTGCGTTGCGTCGCATTGCGTGACACAAGGGCAACGCAAGTCCTTAGTCAAACTGGGTCCTAGTTTACATGTTACAGGTGTTGTGGCAGCATGTTACATTCATGGACAAACTAAAACAGAAATATACAATCAGAGCAGGAAAAATATATTTCCTGAGCAGCATTTAGCAAAGGTGAAGCTAGCAGTATGGTAAATACACCACTAGACTACACTAATCTTTATCCGCAGAATACTATTCCCATTAATGTTTGTCAGTAATTGACTGGCTTTTTAGGTCTCGCCTAGCGTTGCAGCGCATGCACTGCTCGCTTTGCGAGGCATGCAGTATACACTATAGCGGGGAAGCTTTGTGGAAGCTCCGCCCACTTTCCGCCCATCTTTTTGATTGGCTTACATCGTAAATGCTGCATTCTGATTGGTTTTTGGCTTGTTAGTCCCTCCTCCTGACGGCCATGTCGTCATTTGTATAATTCCATGGCTATCAGCCCCTCCCCTTTCTCAGTCCGTAACTTCTTGGGCCACCACCACCCCCCTCCGCACTCCCGTTTGTGACTTTTTGCCCGCCCGCTCTCCCGTTTGAAATGCAATAGAACTCGCGTAAATGCGAGTTCTATTGCATTGCAAATGCTTGTTTTTAAAGTAGTGCGCATTAACATGCGCACGATGCCTTACATCGTACGCATGCGCGCCACATGAACAATTTGTGGCCATGTTTAAGAAGGGTTGTGAGTTTCAGAACAAGGAGAGAAAGTAATAGCTGCTGTCCGCACTTATCTCCCCGCTCCACCATCACCATCAACAAGGCAGGCTCCCTGGAGCCCGAGCGATGCCGCAGCGAGTGGGCACGAAGGAGCTGCCTTGATTCCCCCTGCCTCACCCCACAATCACTTTATTGCACAAATCGAAGCTCTCCGGCTCCGGGAGGCGGTCAGTCCCACGGGGCAAGAAAGCAGCCGCCGTGACCATCTGACTTCAAGCTGCAGGCCATCAGCATCGGCTCCCGCCGGGTGGGCAAGACCAGCCTGATGGAGTGCTTCACCGACGACACCTTCTGCGAGGCCTGCAAGTCCACCATGGGTAAGAGCAGCTCCCAGCCCCGCTCAGCACAGACCGAGACCGTTATCTGACGAAGAAATGCTAGTTCGACCTGGCCTTCCCACTGCCGGTCATTAACATAGGGGCAGATTTTTTAAACTTGCTGATTTTATTTCTTACCGCTGAGCATTGTCTAAGGGTGCATTATATTTAATTACGAAATGAAAATGTAAAAATAAAAAGTCAGTGAGTGAAGGTGGCTAACAGGCCTGCTGTTTCAGGCCATTCAGTGCTTGAGAAGTATTTTAACAACAATGCAGCGCGCTGCGTGCGGGCAGATACCCCCCGAATGGGCAAGTGTGCTGCCCTGGCACCGGGCCGCAAGAGCCCACGCAGGTCTGCTGGGTCTAAAAAAAGTCTCATGGTGGCATGCGTGCCCACTGAGCTGTCATCGGCCAGAGAGATCTGTTTTTTTCTGATGGAAATCTCTCCTTTCAAAAGCAGCTACTAGCCCTGACATGTTTTAGGGTTCAGCTTCACATCATCTTCACAGTGCTCTGAACAGTGATATTCATAATAAGAAAATGTCATTCCTCGCCCCTGTGCCTTTGGTCACACATCTCAACCTGCCGGGGACAGACTGTAAGTATATTTTGTCTTGCATGCTTTTTTCAGCTAACTGTGCTATGCAGAGCTTCGTTAGTAAAACCAAGCAATGGGCAATCTCCTGGTAAGTTGGAAGGCAAGCCAGGGAGGGGCCAGGAGGTTTCTTGTGGGGCCAGCTGTTTAAGGGATCCCTTTGCTTTAAAAAATATTTTGTTCCCGTGGCTCACCCCTTCCCCTTTTGCAGTCCGTGACTTCTCGGCCCAACACCCCCCCCCGCACTCCCGTTCGTGCCTTTTTGCCCGCCCACAATCCCGTTTTAAATGCAATAGGACTCGCGTAAATGCAAGTTCTATTGCATTGCAAATGCTTGTTTAAAGTAGTTCGTGCTTTCAAAAACGTGTTATCCTTTACTGTTACTTAATGTGCTAAAGTACGTGTAACGGTGTCATCCATTTGTTTGTGTTAACATGTCACATGTTACGCGGTTTTATCTGCTGTGAGGTCTCTGACCTTCGTGGCTTATCACACCTTGTTGCTGTACAGATATTGGAAGCGTATCCTATTCACAAGGAAATAAAATACACAGGGGCATATTCTCAAGAACGTGTGATAACCACCGCAAGTTTAGCTTAACGCAACTTTGCACATCGCAGTCTATCGCGGGAAAACAACGCTGTGTTAACGTAGTATTCCCAACCTGGTGGCACCATGCGATAGCCCCAGGATAACGCGTCAAATGACCGCGTTAAAATTAACGCGATGCCGCAAAAATGCGAAACGCGAATAAAGTTGCGATGAGGCCAACCGCGATACAAAAATCAGCAAAGACCAGCGACATGCCTGCAATCCCCACGCGTCATGCGGGAAAATGCACTATAAGAGCTGAACAAGAAAAACACACCATAAACAAAATAAACTGCGTAGCAACATGGAGGCACCCGGAACGAGTGCCCAGGTCAACGCGAACCCCACAAGCCCCACAGACCACCAGCAAGGAACCTCGGGGTCGGGGAAGGCCAAGGAGAAGAGGAAGAGGAAGAGGAAGACGGGGTACAGTCCGCATGACAACCGGATCGTCATCAAGGAGGTGACAGAGCACCAACAACAACTGTCCGTCACCTCCACAGTACATTGGCAACACAGATGGAAAAAAGGCATTCCATCGTGAATGCAGCCGGAGTGTCGAGGAGGCCAAGATGCGCTGGCACGATGTGAAAAGCCAAACCAAGCAGAAACCCGCTGCCAACAGGAAGGCAGCAACGGCAAATGGAGGTGGGAGTCCTGCGCCACAGGAGGAGCTGGAGCAAATGGCGGCCACAGTCATCAGTGTGGAAACTGTGCAAGGAGTCGGGAGTCCGGACACTGCTCGACATGACCTGACACAACAGCAACAGGGTGAGTAACGAACAGGGACTGTGAGGACGGGGGGATGGGCACAATGGCATACATGCACAACGACGTGTAGCACACCGCACACCCACAATGACCCTGGGTCATGTCCCTGATCCCCGTGGCACACTGTAGCACACATACAAACATCAAGTAGGCCCCCATTCACCATGTGCCCAAAGGGGTCCCACCCCACACATCACCAATTACACAACACACACATGCACCCGTGCAAAAACACAGCAAAGATGCATATGTGAGAGCCACATTGACAATGCAAGTGACACCACATGACCAGCAGCATGGCTGGAGTACAATCACCATGACACTGTGCACGCCATGAGACTGAGGTGGCTGAGTGTGGACCACATCCGGAAAGGAGCAGGTCACACTTTGACACATCCACCTGCACAAACAACCACTGACGTCAACAACACATCTGCAGACAAACAATGCACAAGAGTACAAAAACCGTCCAAGAGCACAAATGAGCGAAGTCGCCAACATCACAGCACCTCAAAAGCACAAAAGCCAAAGGCACACCACCTCCAAGGGATAAGGGGCAGCAAAATCACAGCTGCAGGTGCGACTCACACACAATGCAGCACACACACATAGCAATGACAGCACACCCACATGGACGACAATGTGGTACACAGTCCAACACCTACACTGCAGAACAGAGGACACAACTGGGTCCGCCTGTGCATAGAAAATGGCCAATCACATCTGACATAGCAGGAAACTGTGAGATGCAAATGTACGTGTACAACCTCACCTACGTCATGTAGTCCAAATGTCCACTGTCCCGCATCAAATAGTCCGCCCCTCCCAAACAGTCACAATGTACATTGTCATGAAGTCTGTATGTAAACTTGAACAATGCGGCAACATACATGCCAACACAATGTCAACAAGCATCTCCCTTCACATTGCAGAGGGACAAACAACACCTCCAGCAGAGCAGACCAGACAACTCTACAGTGATGCTGAAGAGGACCACCACACTTCCGACACCTACGCCCCACAACAGTCCATGGACATCTTAGGCAATCGACCTCCAGGAGCAGGGCAGCACCGCTGCATCGAGGATATCCCACCCCCTGCACAGACAACATAGCTGGACACACCCACCACCCCGGCTGGCTACCAGCAGCCCACCGAAGCACACATCGCATTCCAAGGCCAGGTGTCAGACTGCCAGAAGGGGGTGACCGAACATGTGCGGGTGGGGCACTACCTCATGGAAGCCGAACTAGATCACATACATGGGTGTCTAAGTCCCATCAGGGCCCACCTACACTCCCCACCGGAGACCAACACTGCGACAGAGACAAATGCCTTTGCACATTTCCAGTACTGAACCACACCCAGAGCCACGGGATGATCATCCACACCCCCACCTGGACTGGCGTATGCCGGCCCAGTCCACTCCCCTTACGTATTGAGTGGGGGACGACAAAGCTACATGTGCAATGTCCCACCCGCTGCCTGCGGTGACATGTCTGCGTCATCTGTACACGGCACAATGTAATGTTGTAGTGCCCGGGGCACAAATGCATACATCATGAGCACACGGACACACTCAGATAGTTCGTTGAACTGGCTACGGGCACGTGCGCTCGACACCTTTATTGGCATGGTCTCATGTACAGTGACGCATGTGCTGGATGTGTGTGGGGTGAGTGTAAGCCAGCCCTCATGGAGTCGTTGGTGCTGGCAACAACTTGAACAGTGATCACAATGAAAGCGGAAACAGAAAACACCAGCATAACAGAAACAACTGTGAAGCATCATGGTGGTTGCCGGAGAAAGTACAGTGTTCACCCAACATGCACGCAGAATGGTCCATGATTTGTAGTGCACTGAGTTAGTGGCACCCGAAGAGCTGAGCAGGGAACAAGCTGATGATGGCACCCACGACTGGTGTGAGCAACTCTGATAGTCTGGCAGTAAGACACTTACGACTCTGGCACCTGTTGTTTGGAGTTGGTCCTGGCGGTTGTGGCGGGTGCATCCTGCGGTGATGCGACGTCCGGGCAGGCCAGGACTCGATTTGATGTGTGAGCCCAGGTGGGCCGCAGTTGAGGCCAGAGTCAGTGGACAGTGCAGGGCCACAGACACATGGCCTTGATGACCCCCAGTCCATCGACCCAGAGGCCATCCAATATGCTATCAGACAGGGGCCATGACTTGAGCTGCACAGAGTTAGTGGCCCTATAAACTCAGCCATAAAGTGTGTACTCGGCCATTGTGTAATCAAGACTCAGTTCCAAATGTGTGACCTACTTCACCACAGTGTAGACCCGAGGCAGCGGTCAGCAGGGGCCCACAGCCACGTGTCGTTGGCCCGTGATGCACAGAGTTAGTGACACCAGTTGTCGGCAGTGTTCGATCACCTCCGTACCAATGATCCTTTTCTCCTCCGGACTGAACCGCGTCTTCCTCTTACTCGTCTCCTTGCGTACAGTGATATGAACTCCGCCATGCAGAAATCAAGACTCAGTTCCACATGTGTGACCTACTCCACCGTAGTGTAGGCCCGAGGCAGCGGTGGAGTACGTCAACGAAAAAGGATTAAAGCGGGCCTGTGTTGCGGAGGCCGTGATGGTCTGAGGAGGCGGCCAAGGTCGCGGGCTTCGGGCTTGGAGCTTGCACTGGCACGTGGTGGGCCCTCTTTGACACACGCCGGTGTCGGCAGGTGAGCAGTGAGGCCTGGCTGCGCAGGGGCGGGCATGACGGGTTCGGGGCCCAGCGACCCGGGGTGCAGCAGGCGCACAGGATCGCAGGCCACACTGCTCAAGGCGACGGCCTCGTGGTGGGGTGGGAGGCCCCGCCCTGGCAGACACATTGGGCATTCCGGAAGAGAACCACGACCAGAGCTATGTGCTTTTTATTCACACCCCTACACTGGCCTGGCGTACGCCGGGCCAGCCCACTCCGCACACGCTTACAGGGGGGGATGTCACAAGCTACATTTCCTTGGGCTTCCCCACTGGCTGGGGTGACATGGTTGCGTCCACTGTCCACTACACTCCAGACACCAGCAGTGCATGTAGACATGGATATGTCTGTGGTCTTCATACTGCAGTCTGTCCAGCACATGTCCGCCCCACTTGGCATTGTGTACATTCTCATTCATGGGTGACTTGCCTCCTTCGCACATGCCTGGTTCCCACCTCTCCCCACATTCCGGTATTGTGTGGCTGAGGTGCCATGCCGTTGATGGCTCATGTACATGGCTAACCAAGGTTGCCACAGTAAGTTGTGCTGTCGTGTCTGGTGGGTGGGCATGTTGTTTGGCATGTTGTATGTGATTTTCTGACGTGTGCAGTGCCAGAGTTGTGAGTTGCATGATTGTGGAGTTGAGGGGTGTGGTGTGTTTATTTGGTAATTGCCAACGTGCAGTGCATTTCCATAGGTGCCATCCTGGAAGCGCTGGTTGATGTTGGACTGTCGGAAGATGAAGGGATCATGCACACTGCCTGGGTAGTTGGCTACGACATTGGTGGAGTCCCCTGTGGTCCACTATTGCCTGCACGTTGATGGGATGCATGTGCTTTCTGTTGCGGTACTTGTGTGCGGTGTCGGCAGGGGGCACAAGTAGGACATGTGTGCAGTCGATTGCCCCCAACACGTGCGGGAATCCAGCTATGGTGTATAGTCCTTGCTTGGTCTCCAACTGTTCCTGCGCATTGTGGGGGACGTATGGGTACTGGGGTACCTAGCTGATGATGGCATCCAGGACAAGTGTGGGGAACTTGGATGGGGCTGGCTGTGCGACTCCTCCGACTCTGGCGGTTGTTGGTTGGGAGGTACCAGAGGCCAACAGGTGCAGCACAGTCAGCAGCTTTGTCTGCGGAGGGATGTTGGTTGTCCGCTGTGTTGGTACCATCAGCCTGTGAGCAATGATGTTCAGGATGTGGAGGATGGTTGTCCTTTTGAGCCTGTAGTGGGCATCGACGTTGTCTGGTGTTAGGTCTGTGAGGCTGGTGCATTTCCTGAAGGTCCACTGTCTTTGTCTGCGCTGCCTCTGTGGTGGTCCGGGGGGGGATCCAGAGGGGGGTGGCGGTCCTGGGGGTGGTGGCAGTGGGTGTTGTTGCCCTCTCTGGGCTCCGGGATGCATGGTGAGTGGCTCCATGGCATCTGTTGTTCTTCATGTGTGGCTCTGGGCTGGGCTCCCTTTGATGGTGCAGGTTGTCGTCCGACTTTACACCAGGTCGGAGCAGGTGTTAATTTCCTGCTGCTAACGCGCCTTATCGCCTGTTTTGTGGTCTTACCGCCGATGTGGCTGGTCGTTGAGAATGTTGAGGTGTGGTGTTGTTGCAGCTTTTTGCTCGGGAACGCCTACTCTGCATCTCATTAGCGATAGTTGCTGGGGTCATCTGTGGCGATGTTTTTTGCGGATGCTTTTGCAGGTAAACTGGTGGTATTGGCTGTTAGCACCAGCTTGTGAATGGGGCGATAATTTTATCGCGACTTTGGCTGCGATAAAGTGCCGTTAACTCGGCGATAGTTCCTTGAGAATATGCCCCACAGTGTTTTCGACTCTTGACAACCAGAGCTATTCCTCAAGTTGCAATAATCTTATAAGCTTCGTCAGCAGAAATATTTCTTTGCTATTCGTCCTTGCATGTCTCATACCAGACAGTTCTCTTTTGTTTTACGGGCTTGGGACGTAAACTGCATATTTTTGATACATAGGCTGCGGAGCTGCCTCTTAAATAAAGCAATATGTTAAGGCTGCACTAGTTTCACATAGCATGTTGCAAAATCGGTTTTATTGTTGGTGTCAGTGATTAAACTTTTGACATTTTCTCTGCATGATGCCCACATGGTACTGTGTTTTTTATTTTTTTCATTCCACTGTCTTCTGCCTTTTCACTATAAGGGCCAGGGCTTTCCCCAACTGGTGTTTTCCCTTCAACCCTCCATATGTTTGTAAATAAATATGAAATATCCATTTTGTCCCACCGTTGGTTCAATTGCTTAGCCATGCAGTGTGCCGTATAGTTGTCATATCGGGAAGTTTATACATTCTTCTATAAGTGTTTCAAAAAGTGTAAATGTTTAGCATGATAAACTAGTAAAAAATATATTGAAATGCGTCTTCATCTCAATCCCTTACAGTTTGTTGCCCCCTTCAATTTGTTGCCACGCCGGGCTCAGTTTCAATTCGTCACAAGGGTATCCATGTTTTGTACCACAGTCTCAAGACACTCGGGATTATTGAACTTTCACAATACCTTTCATGATCCTGACCAAGAAGTCGCAGACGGACCACGGTAATTCAAATGTAAAAAGAACACGTCACTTACTCGCAGTCACGATCTGTTGTCACTATGAGAGTATCTTTAATTCATTTACAGGTTATGTTTCTTTGTTCAATAGTTTTCTTTGTTGTTTTTTAGATCTATTCTTCCCCTTAATGGCTTTAAATAAGATTTAAAATTACTTCCATCTGTGCACAAACTGTAACTATTTGATCACCAAATTGGTATACTTTCTTCTCCATGGCTAAATACTTATAAGGTCCCAAAGGTGAGACCGATTGCATTGCAAATGCTTGTAATCTGTGCCCTGAAGACAGGGGTAGTTTGTTTATTGTGGTGTAATGCTGTAAACCTAGCCCAGTTATATATCATACTGTACTCTTACCAGGACTGGACTTGTTGTGGATAGGAAACAGAAAGTCCCTTAGACTCTGTGTGAACAAGTGCTTTCCACTGGTGCATACCTTTAATTCAAATAAACTGGTTTAAACATCAGTGAGTGCTGAATTTCCAAACATCAGGGCACATTATGTCCCACCACCCTGGCCTCATTTATATAAGACAATTTTAAGGAAATACAAATAAATTGAAAATTAAAGGAAATATTTTAAACAAAAAATAAAAAAATAAATTAAACTTGGGTGGAGTTTAGGAGTAGTGGGGGTTATATGGGTTCAGGCATGGGTAATGTTTCCGGGTGATGAGGGCTTTTAGGAGTCGCGAATGAGTGGAGCTCAGGCATAGGATGTGCTTTTTAGGGTTCAGAGATGTGTGGAGTACTGGGATACTGAGGGTATTTTAGGTATCTAGAATGGGTGGAGTATAATGATGGTGAGGGGTTTATAAGGTTCACAGAGGAGAGGAGTTTAGGAGGTGTCTCATGTGCACATAAACCAGCATTGGCAAAGCCAACATGTGGGCATTCACCTTTTAAAGACTTATTGATGTCGTGGCATTAGTTTGGGAGGCTTTGGTCTTGATGAATCCCTCAAACAGCAGGTCTGATGCTCCCTATTGGCACCTTTTAGTGTGCACTGAGAGGGGGAGACCCTTATTGGACCCCACTCATCCACAATCTTACATTCATCACAGGCGTGATGCAAAGAATCACCTACAGCTATGAGAATGCAATACAAAGAAAAATGTGAAAGGAAGACGCTGTCTCCTTTTTTCATCCTAACATACTGCATTTGACGCCTTAATATAAGAATGCTACTGGATCTCACAGTAGTTATTCAATGTCATTTCATAGCTATTACAAGCTGTGCTCTGAAAACTCCTTCAAACCGGATGTTTTCAAAATTCCTTCAACGCCAATATCTTTACAGCTCCTTTATTCTGGTTACTCGACTGTTGTAAGTATTCTTCAAACATTACTTTTTAAGTCTGGTGTTAGCCAAGACCTTTTGATTTTGCTAAAATTATATGTACAATATACATACATAAAGGAGCTTTCAGCAACCTTTTTTCCTCCATTGGTCTCTTATTGTATCATCTATATTTTGCTTCCGCCCATGGGGCAATGGGTCAGCCTACTTCAGCCACTGCCTAACTTCACTTTGAGTGACTACATTTTGCCCTTTCACAAGGGGCACATTTGTGCACGAGGTAGTTCCCTTCAGTGCCAGTGTTTTTGTTATTTGTTTTTACTTTATTATTTCTTTAGTGTTGCCTTTGTTTGTAGAGCTACCACCTGGGAACACAGGGCATGTTTCAGCTTTATCAGTTCCTGTCTCCTGCCAGTGCTGTTGTAAATTTCTTTTGAAGTGAACTTTGTTTATTCATTTTACTGCTGGGTTTTTTTCACACCATACCAGCAGATCACGTTAACTCTAAATATAAGCTAATGAGGGTGCTCCATCTTTGCGACCATGTCTGTCTTTTTTTCTTTCCTTCCTTCTTTCCTTCCTTCTTTTTTCCTCCCTTCCTCTTTCTTTCCACTTTCCTTCCTTCCTTCTTTTTTCCACTTTCTTTCTTTCTTCCCCCTTCTTTCTTTCCTTCTTGCCTTCCTCTTTCTTTTTTTCCTTCTTTCATTATTTCTATCTTTTTTCTTTCCTTATTTCATGCTTTCTTTCCTTCTTCTCATTTTCTTTCTTGCCTTTTGTCTCTGTCTTTCTTTTTGCCTCACCTTCTTTTTTCTGTCTTTCTTTCTTTCTTTCCTTCCTCTTTCTTTCATTCTTGCCTTTCTTTTTTCCTTCTTTCATACCATATCGTCCTTATTTCTTTCTTTCTAACTTTCTTTCTTTTTTCTTTCCTTCTTCCCTTTTATTTCTTGTCTTTCTCTATCTCTCTTTCTTTCTTTCTTTCTTTTGTTTGCCTTCCTCCTTCTTTTTTCTTTCTTTCATTAATTTTTTCTTTCTCACATTCATTTCCGCTCGCAAGAGGCTAGCAGCCAAAGCCATACCGATTGGCTTTTTTTAGTCTGTGTTAGCCAAGACATTTGTATTTTACTAAAATTATATGTATAACATATTTACCTATCGGGGTTTTCAGCAAGACTTCGCCCATTAATCAATAGTTCTGTTTTTCACATTGTTCTTCCTCCCATTCCAGCATGCATCAAGGAGTAATGTATCAGACTACTTCAGCTATTGCCTGACTTCACCATGAGTTACAGCTTGCTGGCTTCTCACAAGGAGCACATCGAAACACAAAGTAGTTCCCTTCAGTGCCAGAGACTACTTTGACAATGTGCGCTTTTTAGAGACCAAGAGAACATTTTTGCCCTTAACCAATGTTTTTCTTTAGATTGATGAGGGCCCAGCAATTTCCAGAGCAATCTAGTTTTGCAAAAACTGTAACAAAATAAAAAAAGAATTGCCGAAAGGCTGGTGGCCATTGCCAAACCTATTGGCTTTGCCAATGCTTTTTTTAGTGCTGGCATCAATATTGTATACTGTTGGCAGCTTTGATTAAAATAGTCCAATAAAATTGATTAATAGATATGATTAAATGGGTGCACCTAAAACAATTGATCCTATAAGAATATGCCAAAGTATATTTCAATTTTTTTTTATAAAACCACAAGTTAAAATATCTAAAAACAGTTGTTGATTTTATATGGGAAGCAGCTAATTTCAAATGCATCAGTGGAAGTGATCTATATTGACAAATCCCACACACCTTACAGCAGACCACGACAAAGTAACCAATGAATATGTAATGTTATATTAGTACACATCTATCATAAGCAGTTAAGATCAGTTGCATTAATTGTTTAAAAATTAATTTATGATCTTCCAGTATACATTCAAAAACTCATAGTAATCAAGTCTAAGTGCAAAGTCTTCTCGTTCCGCACCGATGCATGTTTCGGCCTGCCACTGCCCTTCCTCAGGAGTTTTTAAAAGCATAAAGGAAGATGATAGAATGACATTTTAAATAATGAATGCACTGCAACTGATATGTTCACTTTCTCCACTGCAGCGAGAGCAATTTATAGCTGCTCTGAGAAACTACTGTGTTGAGGATCTGAAGAATTGATGAATGTGTTGACTAAGTCAGTCACGGTCGAATACGTTTCTCTGTATCAGATGGTGCTCAGCTTTTGAGTAATAATCTATAATGTGACAAGAAGGATGCTTATTTTACATACTTATAGGTTATAATGATCATTTGGTTTGAACGTTCCATTCCCACCTGCATCTTTTTTAAATATTTTTTTATATAATTTTATGTTTATGATCAGGTCGACATTTTGCAAATTCCTACTTTCTTTCCATCAACAGAAAGATCTTGGTTTCAGGACCCTAAAAGATGCTTTCTTGGTTTCTGCCTCATGCTGCGAGCCAAGTATGGGTCATGTCTCATTTCGAAAAATGAATAACTTGTCAAACATATGAATATATCATGTTGCGAAATGTGTTGATAATACTAATTAGCAACCAAACCAACATGAATAAATCATTAGTTGAAAATTGGGCTTGAAAAGCAGATTAGGATGTGGGAGCCCTAGTAAGCGGGTGAATATTAATGAACCACAATATGCCACCAGACTGCGGAATCTGTTGTCATTTTATAGTTTTTTGCACCCATAAAGTGATTTATTCGTGAAATGCGTCCCTCCTCCAGTGCCGGGTCACACGTGAACGTCAATGCAAAGCGCCTTTGTTCCGTACTTTACATTTAGAAACAGATTTAAGCATTAAGTGGCCAGGCCTTGCAGCCAGGGAACCCACCAAGACAGGCCCAAGCAGAGCGCCTTACACCCTTCAAATGCCGCATTTTTGCATTTGAATGTCTGAATTATCCTGGTTTCTTAGAGACGGCTCCAGCACCGACATCCTAAATCCCCCAAATATTGTGGGCTTCATTGAAAGCTCGTGATCTAAGCATATGTGTAATTATTCTGTAATTCTCCCTAAAATGCGATTCCTTGGAAATGCAGACCAGACTTCGGCTATTGTAGCTTCTTTGTGCCGGCTGTTTTTGTGGAATACGTTAACAACAGGTCTCTGGGCTTTGCTGCACCACATGTGGGACCATGATTAGTTTTTTTTATTCCTTTAACTACGAAAAACACGTTTCATTTGTTTGAAAGAGCAGGGCAAGGTCACGAAAAGACAATTTAAGTTTGCATACATACAAACATGGTCTTTCTTTCCCCATAAATGACTCTAATGTCACATACAATAGACTTATAGCTGGGCACATATGGGAAACCACACAGTGCAATTGTGGCCAACTGTGATCCGGCGGCGCATTGGCAAAAAGCACACCGCCGAGGCTCATTCAAACAAAACTCTGGACACTTAGGAGAAAGTACACAACTAACACTGGACCATCATGCCTTGCGCTCCACTTTGCATATTATAGCTTAAATGCCAATGCATTAGCTCTGGAGGGCACACAGCACTTCATTTATGCAGTAGCGAACTTTACATAGAACATTTACAGCTAATCCTGCAGTAATGTAATAAAAGGAAATGCTTTGATTCGCAGTAGGTCAGTTCAATTCCTGGCCCTTGCAACACTTTAAAAAAAGTATATATGCAAAACCAGCAATGTGCTGAAATGTCAATAGCTTTTCATAAAAAGACAATAGTGAAAAAGAAATATAGGAGAAACAAATGTGAAGCATTATTAGGAACAATATTATCATTAATCTTGTGAATTATTCACTGCATGATCGAATCTTGCAGTTACATGATACCTACTATCAGTCAGCACTAACAATGCTTGTTCAAAGTGTGTTCCCATCTGCATTAGTACATACCACTAGCTGCTGAGAGCAGCGTGAGTCTGGGCCACCACTGTGCTGAAGAGATTCCATTTAACAGATGAATAATGCAATGGCAGCCAAACAAACATGCATTGTTAACAATGATAGTACATAGGGTCCGGCTCAAATTCCAAAGAGAATTCTATTTATTTTATTAACAACTTAACTCTCTCTCTCTCTCTCCCAGACCCGCCACCTCCACCCCCCAGAATGAGAATCTGGGATACCCTTTTCCAATCAACTTGTGCCCTTGCTTTATAAATGTATTTCTATATTTATTTGGGGTTTAATAAACCACTTTTAACCACCGTATGGCAACATCACAGCGCTTTGGGGTGTAATGCATTTGCTCAAACAGGTGTTGGGATACCAGTCTCAGGACCATAACAAAGATACAAAATAACAAAAACCTTGACAGCAAAAATCCTGAATGCCAAGATGAAGAGGCAAAGCGGAATTTAGGCATATAAACTAGGTTGTAGCTATAATTGGTGCAACAGGTGTAGTGGCACCAGGGGCCCACTGCACTCCAATTATGATTATTTTTTACAACACAACCGGGGACCATTTAGTTTTTTACGGAAAGGGCTCCTGGCACTCAGAGACACTGGGCAATGCAATGGAGTAACGCCAGCAAGCCCCTTGCGTTTATTGAACTTCTGGCCATTCTCCTGTGCATGTTTCTTCTACATGAAACTCACCCATAGTGGGCCTCCACCCTTTGAATGAATCTCTTGAACTCAGCTCTTTGAAGTGACCATCCACTCAGCTCTATATTAAAGCGCCAAAATAAAAGAATAAATAAATAAACCACTGAACCCTGAGTGCAAGGGAAGGAATTTCAGGGGCAATTTTTTCCTTATCTCTGGCATTTTTGGGCACTAAGTTTAAATAGATTTATAGCCGTGTGTTGGAAATTACTATCTTTTGTGTGTATTCCCCAGATTTTTGCCTTCTTTTGCTTGACCCAATTTTACAGGCAATAGAACTCTGCGCATATTACTCCTGCTAACCAGTGCTAACCAGCTTGTGCTCTCCTCGCTAAACATGTTAGAATTGGCATACTCTTAATTGGCACATTTAATTTGCTTGTCAGTAAATTGAAATTAAAAGCTACTACTGGGTCGAAGCACTCATTGTGCCACCCACTAAAGTAACACTGGTAAATATGTCTCCAGGCCTGCCACTGATGCCTGGGTGTGCAATTTTAAACTGCCATTTAGACCTGGAAAAACAAATGTTTTGTCCAGATACATGGTTGAATGCACACCATTATTCTTCATTTGTTCCAAGTTACTCTAAGTATGTTAATTTTCGCATGTCAACTAGGCTCGTGCCGTGCCCCTATGGCACGCCTATGTAACACCTTCAGATTTGGAGCACTGTTGCGCCCCATCCACAATCGCACAGCATTGTCCATAAGCATTCACAACAACTCCATTTTCAATGTGTAAACCATTTTTCACAGTTTTATTCCGTTTTGTCCACCGTTTTTTCAAAACTTTCTCGATTCATATGTAGGGTTCCATGCATTCCCATTTCTTCTAATGCTAAAGATAGGCCTCTCAGGGCTTTTTCAAAAGCATGCGTTAATGCATTGTTTCTCCTGGGTAGTCTTAGTTGCATTAGCCCAATGCATTTTGGGCTTAATAGCCCTTCTTCAGGGGTAACTACAAAGTTAAAAACCACCAAAAATTAATTTTACTACATTATTCATGTGAAGTAATTTATATTTCATTCATCTAGATATGTAAAAATGTAAAAACTATAGTCCATGCAACCAACATCACCCGTCATTTATCCCACAAGAAACATAATTATAACCTAAAGCAAACAAATGTTTTGCCAGGCCTAAGCTTTCTCCTAAATACTTATAACTCACTCCTAAGGTAGGCCCTAAATGCCCATAGGCATTATCATGCCTTCACCTCTTGGTGGGCAAAGTGAAGCAGGGTCTAGTTTTACCATATAGTGCCCCAGGCCCATTCTGTCCACATTTGAAGCATGGGAGTCTCAAATGTCCCTGCCAACCCTTAGACAGGTTGTGCTAAAATTGTCCACACTACCTTGAGCCTCTACAGAGGCAGTAGGCCTCATGCCCTCCTGTAACCTCAGATGTATCTCTCTATGAAGGCCAATAACCTCAGGTCACTGTCTTTCTGATGAACAAATCACCAAGCCCCTGTCCTCTGCGTGTTCATCTTACTGTACATCGAGATCATGATAGGATAAACAGGAAACATTTGTCATCTAGAAGAACAAGATGGGCCAAGAGTAGAGGTGGGGGCTAACTTCAACATTCGCACCTGATGTTTTGCTAGCTTTGGAAACTATGACAGCGACATGGCTTAAAATAAACTATAACCTTTTGATAAACTTTGTAGCCTTCTGTAAGTTTTGCTTCCTTAATTTTCCTAGAAGTGACACAAATTGTTTTCGATAACATGTCCAGCTTTTGTTATGTTCTGCGGTCAAACACCTGCTAATGTTTTGAATCTGTGGTCACCAGTTCCTCATTAAAACTGTATAAAAGGACTGTCCACTGACCAGCTCATTGATCACCTCATACAGTGTAATTCACTTCGAGGTGCTCCCAGCTAGCTGTTTGATTTATTGATTGATTGAATATTTGATAAGGTTATACTGCCTCATTGTGCTTTGATATTCAATTTCTCTCTCTCTCTCTCTTTGAATTGCCTTGATTTTGAACTTGCCAGACTGCATGCTTTTACTCTTGATTAGTGAGGTGTGTTTGACACTTGTTATTTGCTAGATTGTACGGTGTTACTTTTGATTAACGATGTGTCTTTTGACACTTGTTACTTGTTTGTTTTAAATAAATAGTGCCACAATCCCTGCTTCTCAAGAGTGTGTCTTGTTATTTCAGATAACACATTCAGTGTCAGTTCCTGTGGTGAAAAACCACCATCTAGCAAAAGGCAGCGCTGACCAAGGAAAGTAAGGTTTTGCAATGTTAGATTTAAGGGAGGAAGGGCACTGTAGAATAGTTCACAGCAAAAAGCACAGGAAGTGCTGCAAAAGTGTGTAGGATCTCCCCTGAAAATATTTACCTCATTGGTTGGGAAGTGGCCAGGGGGGTTCCCCCACCCACAGACTCATACTGGGCATAAATGTAGCATCCTCAGAGCACACATGGACCTGTAAAGAATCTGGAGAAGGCTGCCTTGCTGTCTGAAGAACTTAATGGAAGACTGGACCTACATAGAGATTCACAGCACTAACCTGCACCAACTTTGGTGAAACAGTTCAGCAAAAACTCAAGTAAGCGCTTAAAGTGAACTACATTTACCATAATGCTATAATACCATAATAGTGAACTGTGCTGGGAGGTGAAGCAGTGTGCTCCCTTCCCCCTTCTGTTGGAAGACTGGACCTGCTTGCATAGAACTCAGGAGCCAGAAGGGACTGCAAGGGTCAGGTGGCTGACCTCCTGTTGGAACTACAGGGGCACAACAAGCTTCCAGGGGCCCTTCCTCTGCGATTTCCCAGCAGACCAGTACCAACTGAACCTTCCCTGGACTCTGCTGCTGGCTTCAGTTAGAGTGAGTCCTAACCCCCAAGTGGTGCCCCCAGGTCCTGGACTCTTGGCTGGTGTTAGAGGGTACTTTTCCTGTCCCCAAATTGCAAGAAAAGAAATGGGACTTACAAACCTTTTGCCAACTTACTGCCTGATGAATCAATGGAGACTGGGATCGCCGTTGAAATTGCAGTTGTCGACGTTGAATTGCAGGTCGCCTCAGCTTGCTGGTTTGCCCCACAGATGGAGATCTGATTTCCAAAACAGTTTCTAAGTCTGAATGTAAAGGGCTTCACTGAGACCGATGTCAAGCTAAAGTCGATCATTTTCGAGGCCTTTCTGGGTATGGACTCTGGACTTCGCGGCTTGGAGCTTTCCCACCTTTGACAATGAACACATCGAGATCCCGTTCTTTAGCAACCTGCCATCAATGAGTCCTGCTTTGGATCCAGATTGCCTCACCGGCGACTCGCCAAAGACCACTTTACTCTGTAAAAGTTTCTAAGTCAGAAGGTAAAGTTTACACTGAGGTGAACTCAGTCCTTGTATCTGACCTGCACTCCATCGCAGCTGGCCTTAACTTTTGACTTTTTTTTTTTTTAAACAAACTTTATTGGGTATTTCTGGTGTAATTTACATATTTAAGCAATTCTTCATACACGTTCTGTTTGTAAGGAAAGATCTGCATTGTACATGCGGAGTATTTCACATCTACATGTCGCAAGTTGTACATATGCATTTGTGCATAATCATTTTGTTCAAACCAAGGAGAAATTCACACATTTCCATTATAATATTACAACATATACTTCGTGCTTGAGGTATATTATGACTAGAACCCAACGTATCCCACCCTCCCTAACCCACCCCTGCAACTAAACCCGCAATAAGAAAACAATTGCCGCTGTGAAATTATTACATCATATCATGGTAAAAAGTACCAGGTGATAAATACAACCGATAGTGTTTGGGAGGACAAGGGTGGGGAGGCAAGAACAACACAAGGGGCCAGGGAGAGAAGGAAGGGAGGGGAATGACAATCCACACAGAGGACATCCGCTAAGGGTCCGATCACTGCGGGAGGGAGGATCAAATAGCCACATCACTAGTAGTTTGTGGAGTTTGGGGTTCTCCTGAGACCTCCTCCGTATCTGTTCTAAAAAGCTCTACCAATTGCGCCCATTCTAAGGATATTGGACCTTTTCGTAGTCCCCTGTATTCCTCTCGCTGCAGCGCCTCCCTCTCTGCAGTAGCCGAACGGAGGACTTCCTCCTTCCATTTACCCGCATGTGGTGGCGTGCGAGATTTCCAGCGCTGAGTAATTAGCCTTTTTGCAATCATCAGGGCTAGGCCAGCAAAGCAGCGCAGCAGCTTCGATTTCTTAGGAAGTGGGAAAAGGCCTAACATGCAGGCTTCTACAGTATCCCAAGGCGTGCGTTCTGTTAATACGGACAGGTTCTGAATAATTTCCATCCAAAACCCATGTAACGCCGGGCAGGACCACAACATATGGATAAAAATAGTGTCTTGGGCGGGTCATCTGGTACAGTTCGGGGAGGCAGTTGTGTACATTTTGTGTAGTGTTTTCGGGGTGAGATAGGCCCTATGCAAAATAAATAATTGTATTACTTTCAATCGGCAGTTACGAGATACCTTTCTAGGATGTTCCAACATTTGGGTCCATTCCCTATCATCCAAATCTCGTGATAATACTGTTTCCCATTTATGTCTGAGAGGCCCTAACGGGATATTCAAATGTTCCCGCAACCCTCGGTACAACCACCGGACAAGATGACGGCCATGCCCCATTATGTGAATGGACTTCAACAAATGAAAGGTGGGAGGTTCTCTTTGATCCACCAGCCAATATCTGCGAATGAAGTGTGTAATCGTGGCGTGAATGAGAAAAAGGGTGTCAGGTACTGCATTGGTGCATACAAATTCATCGTGTGACATCAGGTTGCCCTCATGAAAAAAATCTCCGACCGTCCCAATCCCTAGCTGTGTCCAAACTCGAATTTGTACCCTTTTAATTATTCCACGTGTTGTGGGTAAGCCACAGAGGGGGATATTCGGGGCATATGGGTAGGATATTTTCGCATATTTATGCGCCTGTCTCCAATAATGAAGTGCTATGTGTAGTAGAAAGTGAGGATTCTGCACTTTGTCTGCTCCTGGGCACAGCAACGCCTGTAAAGTACCACGTCCAAGGCGGTCCTAAGAATACGCTATCTCAAATAAATTATGGCCTGCTAGCCAATATGCCAGCCATTGCAATTGCCCAACTATGCAGTATGCTTTAAAATCGGGCGCTCCCATCCCGCCTGCAGTGCTGGCGAGCCTCATCTTGGCTATTGCCATTCTATGTCTGCTTGAGCCCCAAAGCAAAGAGGTCAAAAGGGTGTCTAGAGTCTTAAAAATCCATGCTGGGAGGATAACCGGAAGGTTTACAAATTGATAAAGGAGCCGGGGCAGCATGACCATTTTGGACACCGCAAGACGGCCCGCCACTGTGAGCGGTAGAGTATTCCAAAAGGAGACCTGGGACCGAAGGGAGTTGACGGTCCATATTACGTTGCCGGCTATTGTGTCGGCAGTGGTTCTGTATATATAGATTCCTAAATATTTAAAGGTTACAGGTTCTACTCTAAACTGTAACTGACCAAATCTTAAAACGGGGTCAGCATATGTATTGTTGAAAGATTATGCTATTGACTTAGAGGCATTGAGATGTAACCCCGATAGCTCCCCGAACTGTGAAAACACGTCCGCTATTGTCTGCATGCTTTTATTCAAGTCCTGGAAATACAATAACATGTCATCTGCGTAGAGTGACACAGAATGGACTGTACCATGTATGGGAATACCATAGGGGACCATAACTTGCCGCAGATATTGGGCTAGAGGTTCGAGCGCCAGAACGAACAATAAAGGCGACAGGGGGCAGCCCTGTCGCGTGCCTCGATAAATAAAATACGCTGGCGATATGATCGAACCAGTTTTTGCGAGGGCTGTAGGGTTAGTATAGAGTAATTTTACCCAGTTACAGTATGCCGGAGGTAGTCCAAACTTAGCCAGGACAGCTAACATATAAGACCAACTCAAAGTATCAAAGGCTTGGCGTATATCCAGGGATAAACAGCCAGCGCGCGCGGGAACTGTGCTGAGGTCGCATGCAGTATGGCATGAAATTGACGAATATTTAAAGAGGTGCTACGTTTGGGAACAAACCCACACTGATCTACATGTATGAGTTGGGGGAGCAAGGGAAGAAGCCTAGACACCAAAAGTTTACTGAGTATTTTATACTCCGTATTAAGTATGGAGAGGGGCCTGTAGGGTGTAAGCTCGAGAGGATCTTTGTCAGGCTTCAGCAGGGAAGTGACTAATGCTTCTCTAGTTGTGGGGGGTAGGGTACCCTCAGCAAGTGAGGTAGTGTAAAGCTGCAGCAGTTTAGGCACCAGCGCTGTTGCAAAGGTTGAATAAAATTCAATAGGGAGCCCGTCAGAGCCCGGTGTTTTATTACGAGCTAATGCCTTAATTGCCATATTAATTTCTACCGGTGTAATCGGAGCTCCCAGGTCTTCAACGTCGGAGTCAGAAATAACTAGGAGGTCTACCTCCGCAAGGAAGCGAGTAATAGCGTCTACCATGTCTAGTGGAGGAGCAGCATATAGAGTGGTATAGTAGGTTTGGAATGCGGAATTTATCTCAGCCTGTGTGATGACCTGCGTATGCTGAACATTATTAATTGCCAATATGGGAGTGGGGGTTGATGGAGGCGCAAAGAGTCTTGCCAATAAGGTGCCGGAACGGTCTGGCTCAGAGTGCGTGCGAAGTGTGTATGCATTAAAATCAATCAATCATAAACGTTCCAGTAATTCTGCATATTTGACCCTAGCTAAGTGTAAGCGTTCCACCCCAACACTGTCCCTTTGGGCCTCCACTTCCTGTGCTTGCAGTTTGCCCTCCAGCTCTGTAAGGTCTCTAATCGCTTCCCTTCTAAATCCCACCAAGGAGCTCAAGGAGACGCCCCGAATCGACACCTTAAATGCCTCCCATTCCAGGGATCGGGTCGTGGCTGTAACTTCATTAATTGTAAAGTATGTAGTTATGGCAGTGGCTAATGTGGCCCTATACACCTGGTCCTCTAATTGCATGGGTTGCATACGCCAGGTCGGGATAGGCGTGGGAAAGCGTCCCCACTTGAGGCTCAGTTCAATGGGATTGTGGTCGGAGATTGTCTTGCCCAAGTAAGTACAGTGAGAAATGGTCGATGAGAGCTCGGGTGAGCACAGGAAATAATCCAGGCGGGTATGCAGCATGTGGGGGTGAGAATAGAAGGAATATTCCTGCATGTTTACGTGCTGGGACCTCCAAACATCTATTAAATTCCATCCATGCACCCAGCGCGACAGCGCCGCAGCCTGGGAGCGCGCAGTGGTGTTTAGCAAAGGAGGGTGAGAGCAGTCCAGGAATATATCAAACACTGCATTCAGGTCCCCACCTAGCAACCATGGGTAGCTAGACCAGTCTGAGAGGGCTAATGAGACCCGGGACAGAAAGGCATCTTGGTCTGCATTTTGCGCATAAAGGGACCCCAACACCACTTGTATACCATCTAAGGTCCCCCGTGAGAACACGTAATGCCCTTGTTCATCTATCCTGCTCTCACTAAGGGAGAAGGGAATCCCCGCCCGTATCCATATTGCAGTCCCTCTAGAAGAGGCAGAATATGCTGTAGCATAAATTTGACCCCTCCAACGGCGCTGCAATTTCGCGGTTTCGGTGGGTATTAGGTGTGTCTCTTGCAAATATACTATTTGGGCCTTACGGCGGTGTAATTGTGCTGCTATACGATGGCACTTAGAAATCGCTCCCATTCCCTTGATATTCCAGGATATGATAGTGTAAGATTTGGGAGTAGTCATCATCAGGGCATCCTGGTGGAACCTACCCGCTCCTCCACCACCCCAACCCACCCATCTCCCCACACATCGGATCATGCGGCAATAATACAAACAATAAAACTACAATCCAATACTGGGTTCAACGATCTAACTTCGCTCGACCAAACTGTGCAAGAAACATCAACATAATTCACATCAACCTGTTGCTATCACCTGTGGGGGAGGTTGCAAACAGTACTGTTCCTTAGAAAGAAAAGAAAGGCGAGAAAAGAACACAATGCATGGAATCGCCCAGGACAGGCCGGGCTGGGGGGACATACCATAGCGTCCCCAGGTACATAATGATAAAACTGTAATACCAACTCACAGGCTGCCGCAGAGACCAGCACCCATCACTGCGGGAATAATGACATTACTTATGACACAATTTTGTAGTGCACAGGCAGTCTAGGCAGACAAACAACCTTATAAGCATCTCATAAACTTATCATTCTAAGGGATCGTTACTCAGCTGCGTAGACACAGAAGGGAAAAGTGGGGCACTACCCACTGATTCGGAGTCCGAGTTGGCCTCAACTGAAGGACTGGTGCTGATAGGTGGGCGAGGTGGACGGAAGGCCGTGGCAGATCGAAGGGCCTCTTACCTACCCTCCAACACCTGCTGCTGAGGCGGAGAACGGGAGCCCGTGCTCTGCGTCATGAGACCCTTTCTATGTCTCCGGGGAACACGCTGTGACCTCGGCTGTGTGGAGTCCATCCACCTTGCAGGTAAAACATCTGGAAAGGTTTTGTCGAGCCAGTCCCAAGCCTTGTCGGATGAATCAAAAAATAGCGATCGCTGATTGTATATAACTTTCAGTTTTGCCGGGAATAGCAATGCAAAGGTGAGGCCCGCGGCGCGGACTCGGGCCTTGACTTCCATAATTGAGAAGTGTTTACGCTGTACAGCCAATGTATAGTCAGGGAAGATGGATATTTTCACATTGTCGATTTGCAGTGGGCCGTTGTCGCGAGCCGCCTGCAGCAGATGATCCCTGTCCCTGTAATTTAAGATTCTGGCCAGCACTGGATGGGGGTTTGCTCCAGGAATTGGACGGCATGTAGGTACCCGGTGGGCCCGTTCGACAGTAAAATGTGCGGACAGGCCAGTGGGGGCCACAGTCGTTTTCAGCCAGTTTTCGATATAAGTTGTCAGGTTAGGGTCCTCTGTTCCTTTCGGCAGTCCAACAATTCTAAGATTATTTCGCTGGGCCCGACTTTCCGCGTCATCTGCACGGGCCTGGAGGGAGTCGATTTGCTGGCGCATTTGACTAAGTTGTTCGTCATGATCAGCTACCTGTGGCACCACTGTTTCCAGAGTTTGTTCTGCAGACTTAACTTTATCCGCTAACTTTCCATGGTCGGCCTTGAGGAGATTGAGCTCCACAGAGATCGTGCCCAAACGGTTTTCCAGTGCTGTTCGGGAATCTCGAATTTCTTTTAAAATCACGTCCAACTTATCTTCCGGAGGGTTGGATATGGCTCCGTCCTCATAGTAGCGGGAGCGTCCTGAGGAGTGTTCAGAGTGTGGGGATAGTGACCCGGTCCTCCCGGATCTGGAGGTAGATTTCGTCTTACCCCTGCCCATTATTGCTGGCGTGCTGGGTTGAAGCAGACCAGGTCGCGGGTCCTTTCAAAATCAGAGGGGCTCCCCCTGTGTAGTGCGCAACCTACCACCTCTGGCCCCAAGGCGCGCCCCAGGAAAGGGACTATATCACCGGATCGGATTATATTGGCAGGCACCGCAGATCAGCAAGCATAGGCCCCGATATCACAGGCCACTGGGCAAGCACAAAAACCGCAGGGTCCACAGCTATACTATCTTACGCAGCTAGACAAGCCCACGCCAGCTCCAGAGCGGGAGATGTAGGCCACTAGATATGAGGGCGCCCCCAGAACCTCATAGAAGATCAGTGCAGACTATAGAACCAGCCAGCAGAAGAAAGGCCCAGGTCCAGGGGGGCCCACGCCAAGACCCCAGCCGGCACCAAGGCAATGCCGCCCGGTAACCAGTGCAGGCGAGTCCGCCGCAGTGTAGGTCCCACGTCTCCGCTAGGCCCAGCACCAACACGGAGAGTCAGCCAATTCATACCGCGGGTCCGCGAGTCCCCCAAGCCTCCGGAGGCCTCAACAGCACTGCTCCGTGCGACCCCTTCCAGGGGGGCCCCCCCACTGTCGCTGATCAGGGCGTCTCTGCGTTCTGTGAAGGGATCACTCCTGCCAGTGAGAGACAGGCCGCCGTCACGAAGAAAGTGCGGCCCGCGGCCACTTCAGGGTGATGATGATAAGGGACCCAGGTCTCCGCAGGGCAAAGAGGAGCAGTGCTGCATCCACATGGGGCTCCTAGTCCAACAGCAGACTCAGATAACTGATGTAGGGCCCCTGCCCAGGGGCTCAAGACCCCTCCGGGTGATGCCGAGGGAGCCCCCGGGGCACCGCAGCGTAATGAGAAACAGCGCCGCGCTCACAGGGGCCCCAGACAGGCAGCAGATTGGTGCAGCTGATGTAAGGCCCCGGTCCAGGGGCCCGAGTCTATGCACTGGTCGGCCCCAGAGGCACGCAGTCCGGCAGTAGGTGTATGCCCGGTGACTGGTGGAAGGCCTCCGCCCGGGGGCCCAAGGCCATACACGGCAATAGCACTGGGTATCTATTAGGGCGCCGTAGGGCAGGGAGGAGCAGCGTCGCACCTACCAGAGGCCATCCGGGCAGCAAATGCAGGGAATCACTTCAAGGCCCCTCCGCCCGGGGGCTCGAGTCGGGACGTCAGCCGGCCTCAGGGGCACGCAGCCCGGCATCAGGTGTAGGCAAGGCCGGGCGTATCAGGCCTCCCGTCGCAGCCAGGCCCAGAGGTGTACCGGATTCTCCCAAGGTCCGTAATTCAGGACCTCGAGCCTTCAGGAGTCATAGAATAGCCCGCAGCGGCTCACAAGCAGGATCCAGCAGCAGCCTGCGCGTCAACATGTCTTCGGAGCAAGCAGGGGAGGTCGGATTATAGTCGGATCATTGCCCCCGGCCCAGAGCACGTCGCTTAAGCGACCACCATCTTGGGCTGCAAACCACGCCCCCGCCTTAACTTTTGACTTTGAGCTGAATAGCGTGACAAGATAACTGCAGTTGGCACTTTGTACTTTTGGGTGCTATTTTTATTTCAAACTTTAAAAGGTCATATCTCTGGTTCTACTGATTGGATTTTTTGCTGCTTGGTGCCATTTTAATTATTAGAATATTCTCTATTTTTCTAAATTGGTTTGTGATTTTTCTTGTGCTTTCACTTTATCACTGTTTGAGACCTGCATAAATACTTTACACATTACCTCTAAGGTTAAGCCTGACTGCTCTGTGCCAACCTACCAAAGGGTTGAGCATATGTTTAGTTAGTGACTTTTGTGGCTCACCCAGACAAGGTTCTCACCCCCTTCAATGAATACTCCAATTTCTTATAGTGCTGTCCACACCTGGGGCCTTTTTTATGAGGCCCTTATGCCTTTTTGTGATGCTGTGACTGCGTAAAATATGCACTACACTGCGTCCTATTTACAAAGTGATGCATCTAGGCAGATGCGTCACTTTGTAAACCTCTGCGCTACATTATACCTGTGTCATAAATGAGGCCCCTTGTTGGACTTGGTCTCACCAGATCATAATTGGTTGCTGCTATTTTGACTCTGTCAGTGTGTGACAAGTGGTACCCCAGAGATCAATTTTAGCTTCATCTTTCTTTATTCTCTACCGTGAACATCTTGAGACATGGAAATAAATTATTGATCTTTTGCCACTAATTTGCTCTATCTTAAGTTTTCCTCACCCAAGGATATGCCATGTCTTCTTCAAACCTTACTAGTCCTCCAAGAACGAAGACATCCCAACACTTAAAACGCAACCCATTAAATCAGAATCTCTCCATACCTCATCTGTGATTTCTAATATTCCTGTATTGACCCAAGCAATATTCTTTACTGCATTTCTGCTATTATTGATTGTGCAAATTCACTTGCTGTACATGTGGACAATCGCAGATGAAGGCTGTGCCTAGGATTGGGATTGGCTGCTTAACTATGGCAAATCTATTGTGGCTGGTCTACCAATCGTAGACCCTGCAGTGCTATGGTCAATTCTGTACGCAGCAGTCTATTTTGTCATGGGAAGCAAATAATTTCACTTTACTGGGTCTACATAACACATAAAGCCGTATCATCTACTCCTCTTTACTTAACCAAGAAGCTCAAAGTGTCTGGAGGTCAACGATCCTTCTAAGCACGGAATCTTACCTTCTTGAAGCCACAAAGTTCAAAAATGAGCATGTCAATGGCCATTCCTTTTCAGGGAGTACAACCAGAATTTGGAACTTAGTCTCTCCTGTTTTAAGCACGACTGCTTCTCCTGCCAATTTCAAGAACTATATAAAACCTCTTTTCC
Organism: Calotriton arnoldi; assembly: GCA_963921515.1. NCBI lineage: Eukaryota > Metazoa > Chordata > Amphibia > Caudata > Salamandridae > Calotriton > Calotriton arnoldi. The sequence goes on from CAWUFW010000441.1 coordinate 2,103,464, forward strand.
ACAGACACTTCCAATCTGCCTTCACATAAGGGATTTGCTGCTGTACTTCCTCCTTCCAATCTATTGTTATGCCCTTATTTCTTCTTCCTCTCATGTTTACAATATTGGAGCCCCTCCATCTATTGGCTCTTTCATTTCATGAAATCTCCTTCTCTCATGACTTTAGCTTACTCTCTTGCTTCATCCTTCTCACTCTTTTAGCCTCTGCTTCTACTGTCTTCAGATTACCTTCTTGAATTTGTTTGCACCCTCGCTCCGTGGTGTTTTGCCTCTATCCTCAGTGCCCATTGTTAATAGAGTGCATCCACAAGCCAGAGCTTAGGTATTGTTTACTGATTTTTCAGGTATCTGATTTGTTGTTCCCTCCAAATTGTATATTTTCTCTTTTTATTTTTCCTCAATGTTATTTGCAAATATGTGTATTTTCCCTAGACCCTGTGTATATTTTATTTAACTTTATTGTTAATGCCATGCTGTGTTTCAGCTAGAACAATTACAATTCTGTATGTGTGGAGCCACTCAGATATCCAGCAGTACAAAGCAACTTCAAGGCACATATACTGAACAAATGCGGATGAGTAAGAGAAAAAGGGAGAATATGATCAAAAAAACTCCTTGAACACACACTCTAACCTGCTTCGAGGAGGGAGGGTAAAGGGACAGCAAGAATCTACAGCAATTGATTCTCCGACTTATATTAGAGCAATGCTTACATAACATTTATTTGCACGACTTGGAATCACTGATTACAGCAGGCCCACTAGAAAAGAAGCTCTAAAGCAACCTTCAAAACCCAATCTCTGTATGCCACTTACTTAGAAGAGTTTCATGAAACTCATTTTAAACAATCATACAAAGAAAACCCCCAGCACCAATGGTTCAGTGAGATTGACTCCCTCTCCTCTAGGGTCTAATCTGTCAGTTGTAAAAGCATTTCTAAAAGCTGTTATGCTGGATGCACCAAGACATTCTAGTAATATTGAAAAAGCCGGTCTAGTGTCTGACTACTTTTCTCTTCTACCTGTTTTCTGTCTTTTGGAAAAAAATCTCGAATGCTCATTTGCCACGTTTTTGCAATAGCATAGCAAAAATAAATAAATAAAAAATGACTGCTGTCCCAATTCCTCTTGAACCTCATTCCAGATCACGATTGATCGGAAATTTTTAATTTCTCCTCTAGCTTCCTCTTCTTTCACCCGCATGTCACTCCTATATGTCCAAATACCTTAAGTGCTGCTATAATTGTACTATTATTCATTCTTGCATAAAAATACCTATTTAAGTGTAGTTGCAGACTTAAAAGCACTCAATGTACTATAGGAATCATAGGGTGGGATCAGAAATTAAATTCACGATGCGAATACCGAGATCGTGCACCGTAAATTGATTTTCTCTCGCAGATGGGTCTAGTGGCTTAGTGGTCTAATTCATCCACTGTAGGGGCCTGTATTCGACCTCATGGTCACAGGATCAAATCCTGGTGGGTCCACTCAGCCTTTCATCCATCTGAGATCGATAAAATGAGTACTGTTGGGTAACAATAAACATCTGTTAATCAGCACCAAGATGCCTACGGTTGAACTTGTGCTTTACAAATACAAGTTATGTGCCACTAGCCTGCTGTTTTTGGGGTCCAATGCCCAGTATGCACCTCATCCCCAAATCACTGCACGCAAGGATCACGCCACCCAGATTTTAAACTCAAGTGGACTCCGATTAAAACAAACTAAGCCTGAGTGACTCTTTTTCCATCCAGAAATCCTTGATAGCTCTCACATCAATGTGCTTTCCTAGCAGAATTCATAACCATTTTTTGTCCCCCGAAGACCAAAATGAGTGCTTCAGTCTGATGTCTATTAATGAGAAGTCCTTTGATTTCTCCTGCAGTAATAGTTCTCCCAGTGCATGGTTTCTAAATCCCTTCTTTACCAAACAGTGCTCTGTGGTAGACGCAAAGTACTTTTAAATTGACAGAACTTATCCCGAGCACTGGAATGCTTTGTTTTGCTTTACATCTTTACATGTTTCGGTTCCCTTGTGTTCTTCCCACCCATAACCTTCTTTCCACATCAAAATAACAAGTAGTCGCTGCTCTTCCTCACCACAAAAACAGACATATTCATATCACAGAGACACCTGTACAAACCAAACCCACCCTCCTTTCTCAATGGAAGTCCACTTTGGTTTCATGGCATTGCAATCTTGGTCACATGTTTAGCTGACAAGTGACTCATATATGCCCAGTTCATAGCCCACCTCAGCTATAGGGCTATTCTGTACCACAGCATTAGTTCTATGAGGTTCAGCAAGTAGTGTCATTGTAGTCATCAAATAAGCTGAACCACCACGTGTAGAGACTCTTAGGTCCCAACTTTATCACCACTACTTCATGTTGACTCGTCAAATAGAAGAGACCCTTCAAATCTAAACCTCCTTAGAGCGCTTATAAAATGTTTTTCTCCAGCAGTAACATGTCTTAATTGTAAGAAATTGGATTATTTTCTGGGTGGGTGAGTACCCACCTCGAGGAACAATCACAAACTTTCTCAGGGTGAACCCTCAAAGTCACTAAATTTACCTGAGCTCAAGCCCCTAGTAACTATTGCCAGAGCAGACAGGCTTAATTAGGGCAACGTGTAAATATATAAACAGACCAAAACAGTAACAATGTGAAGAAAGCAAAGCAATATTAATCCCAAACCGAATTTAAAAAAACAGAGCTAAATTTAATAAACAAAATGACAAAAATCCAATAAGGAGGATGATAATGCACTTCAGTGAATATATAATGCCTAATCTTATTTTCCTTCTGTATTCCACCATTTTGCTACACTGTCTCAATGCCAGCCCCACAATGTAAGCTGGATCTTGGCAGCATAAATCTTGTTTGACAACATTGTAGCTGAAAGACCAAGAAGAATGTTATTGACCTAATGCATTCGAGCTCTGTCTCCAGACTCCATTGTACCCACGGCTCCTTTAATTTATCCTTATTTGAAGAAGGATTGCAGAGCAAAATGGCTCAAGTATTAACATGGCGGCACAATGGAAAGCGCTGGTAATGTAAACATGGGCGGCGCACATTCACCTAGGACGGTCTTGTCCAGCGTGATTGTGTGGGAGCAGGAAAGAGGGCGGCTTCTCTAAGCCCAACCTGGCAATAGCTTGTTGAGAGTAAATCCGCTCTTGCGAGTTTCTGCTAATTTGAATAAATTCAATTTCAAAATCCTTTCTTGATCTAAGCTTGCTTAAGCTCTCACCGAAGCTTAAGGACCCTTCCAAGAACAAAAGGTAAGAAAAATTGGCCCTCCCATGTCTCTCAGACGCAGACCATAAGCCGCTACCTCTATGCAGAAGAAAGTTGTAATGGAAGTAACTGTGGCCGTTGGAGGCATGCACAGATGAAGTTCAATGGTTGGCACCCCAAGGCATATCTTTCTGGAGAACACCCAATAGTGACATCATGCCACAGCTTACAAGCGCCTTTTAAAAATCTGATACCTCCGTAAGACTTGCAGAAAGCTTGATGAACAACTGAGTCTATTCAGCATCTATCTATCTATCTATCTATCTATCTATCTATCTATCTATCTATCTACGTCTGTTATCTGTCTGTCTACCGTCTGTCCAGTCATCTGCCTGCATGCAAATCTGTCTATCTATCTATCTATCTATCTATCTATCTATCTATCTATCTGCCTTTCTATGTCTTTTTGATGTTTGCCCATCTACCCGTCCGTCAGTACATCAGCACATCTATAACTTCCTCAACTAGGAAACCTTAAATACTATGGACCCCATTACACGTTTCCTCATAATGCCGATTTGGGTGAAACAGGATTTTTCGCCATATATGCATGTAAGATGTGGTAACATAAATGGTGATTCCAGGGACCTATTTTCCAATTAGAACATGGCACAATATGTCCTGCTAAAAGACCCAGAGTTCTGGAAGGACTTGTGGAAATCGGCGCAATGACACAAGTGACACACGTTTCCTGTGGGCGAGCATGACCTCACCTGCCTCCTCACAAGTGCAATAATATAGAAACCAAAATCTTCATAATACTGACCTCTTGCACACTTCTCACTCAGTGACCTTCTCCGAAGACTCACTATGAACTATCAGAATGCAGTCTGCCTGAATATTTCAATTCTGTCCTTTCCCTAACTAGCTTTGCCTGCTTTGCCACATTCTGATCCCTTCTAGCATACAATTCACCTTTTTGCAGACATTTCACTGAAAATATCCCAAATCTATAACTCTCTCCCATCCGTCTGTCTAAATAACTGACTGTCTTCCCTGCCTCTTCCCCTAATTAGCTCGCTCATTGCCCTCAGTGACTCCGCCTAGCTCTCTCAGATTGCTTTCCATAGAGCATGCAGTCAGTGTTGCAGCTGACCTGAGTAGGCCTGTGCAGGGTTCCGGGGTCCAGGGACTCACCTGCCGCACACCTTTTGGAAAGTGTTGGGAGCGTCTACGGATGATTCAGTGTGCAAGGCCATCTCAGTGGCCGTAGAGCCGATTCAGCAGAGACTGGACTGGCTGTCAGTGGTGAAGATGGCCCAGAGGACCCTGCCTTGCAGTAGTGCCAGTACAAAGACAGCTGGTGGTGCTGGATAAGGACTCTAATAAGGTGAAGGTCAAGAGTAAGAAGGTGTGGCACTCTAAAGGATTGCAGGGTGAGGGAACCCCAAGAGTGTTAGCCCTGGTGGGAACCCAGACACAGTGAGGCCAATGTGCCACATGTGGGAAAGGAAGCAAGAGCAGTAATGGTGGATGAGCCCCGGAGCATACCACGAAAGATACTTATCACACCTCCGTAAATCTGGACTTTGAGACTGTTAGACCCAGTGGTTTCGGGCTGGCTAAGACGCATCAAAGTCAGACAGAATCCACTGTTCCAAATAGGATGAGTATGATACACTTCTCTGATAACCTGTGCTTACCCTCTAGTAGCTTGGCACCGAGCAGTCAAACTTATCCTCAGGGCTCAAGTGTAAAGTATTGGCACGACACCCCTCCTCGAAAAACACTGTGTAAGCTACAAAAAGACTCCACACCATATGTATAAAACACTTGTCTTTGTATTACAAACACAGACTGAAATCAAAACGAGAAACACATTGTATATACACTTTACACTTACACTTATACGCAACTGTCAAACTTCTCTATTGAAATCAATATGAAACACACGTTGTATATCCACTTTACAGTTAAATGCAATTGTCAGACTTTCCCATTGCAGGAAGGTCAAACAGTCATCAGTCTCTGACTATGCCTTGTGATCTAGCCCCTCAGTCTTCAACTACACCAGCCAACAATACACGTTGCGCCGGCACCCCGTTGACTAGACAGTCAGAACCACCTAACGCGGTAAGAAATAGTTACGTAGTTTCGTCCATCTGAATTAGACCTTCAGGCGCCCGGCAGCACCTGCACGAGTGCGGGATCGATATCCCCCCGTAGACAAAAGGTTGTGACCCAGGAAGCTGGTGCGCTTCCAAATCTGGAGAAATGCTTACCCTCAAGCAGAGGTGTGACCTGCCGTAGACCCCAACAGTCAGCTGCAGATGCCCACAAGGCACACAAACCCCCTCTGGTCTCATTCCTAAACAAAGCACCCTGTAGCCTGGGTCCAGGGAGAGGGAGAGGGAACCAATGACTTCAGACAGAGGCCACAATGTCAGGCACTGTAGTTCTCCTGATCTGGAGGCCGAAGACAATCTCAGCTCCCGGCTCAGGTTCCCCCAAGCACCCCTCGAATAGCACACACTCTGCAGCGCAAGCAAGCACAGGTCCCCTGGTTGCAAGCACAGGTCCTTCGGACTCTGCAAGCTTCCCCTGTACTCCTCAAACTCCTCACATCCCGGCACCTCAGATGGTTGCTGATCTTGTGCACACACTCCTCTTGCACAGCCAGATGATGGTGTATGTCAGGACAGTCCTTGTTCCAACCACGATCACTTCCACCTGTCTCCGCTACACCCAGTGTGGTCCTTCCAATCTTGTGGAGACAGTGTTCACTGGGATCTCGTGAACAGGAGGCCAGCCAACCAGCTCTTGGAGAGTACTTCAATACCCAGGCTACGATATTTGGCACTTAGCTGCAAGCCTGCAACGTCCAGGCAAAATCCACCAAGTGATAGTCCCCTTCTTGGGGCATGACAAGCTCCAAGCCACCACAAGTCAGTGGATAGTGAAGTTGCAGTCCCACCTGCCCTAATGATTCATAGTGTCAATGTCCCAGTATCGAACCAGCATAGTAAGGTTGCAAATCCTAAAGTGTCTCTACTTTTGGAGGCTGAAGCCCCAGTAGTTATACCCACCATGGCCTTTGAAGATACAGTTAGTTCAAAAGTCCTCCTATGAAATACACAGGCCCTCTCTAAATGTTTTCCTGTCTGCAATCCTACCCCGGAAGGTTTGTTCACAATCTTTAGTGGGGCCGAGACCATGCCCTTGGAATGCAGGTGCCAATTCCACTCCCACGTAACCATTCCAGAAAGGCCCCTTTGAGTCAAAGGACCCCAGTTTCCTGTGAACCTCTCGTTTATGGTCCTCAATCAGGAATGCACAGATGTGGCTGCCCCCCTAGCACCCAGTTGTGAATTAGGAGACAGGCCGCCTGGCACACAAAGCCCCAAGCATCGAAATGCTCACTTTCACAAAGTGACATTTCCAGCAACGTAATGTCGAACCCCTCCACCACCCGACTACCGGACAGGATTCGCCATTACGAACTCCTCAATACCAGACATTATACAGGTACTATTCTGCCTGTAGGAAATAATGCTCGACAGCCTTTCCCTACACCCCCTCGTGCTAATTCAACGCGAGAAGCAGGCCCCATTGTACCGAACACACCATCCGGTGTCATTTACGGCTCTTGCAGGTAACACATAAAAAACTCCTGCCCAATCTCTTCCCAGCACTGCACCCTGTCACCAGGGAGCATTCTGATATAGCAGGAGATATGCAGAACCTTGGCACGTAGTTTTATAAATGCCCAACCGAGTAACAGTAACCTGCGCACACATGCCCCACCAGAGCAAACCTGTGGCACAATCAATGAGCTACCTCCATGGATGGCACAAACAGTGCGGCAGGCCCACGGAGGCGCATTCAAGATACATGTCCCTGGTATAGGTCTTACCCCATGACAAGGGACTTACAGCTAACTCGATTCAGCCAATCATATATACACCAAATCACAGTATGTATAGGACGAGCACCGCTCTTTGACACTGCATGCCATTACCAAGCACGCTCAAGTCCTAAGGCTAGCATCCAGGGCAGCAGAAAACTGGAAAGGAGAAAAACAAAAAGTTGAGGGAAAACACGCTAGAAAGGGCCTTTTCCAATAGATACCATCAGAAAGTCCAGGTGGGATGAGTCACTTAGACCTCAGAATCCATGTAGAAAAGAGGGGACGTCATCACACTGATCGACTCACCTATTGAGGGGGAGCAAGAAAGAAAGGAGGATCACATGTTCAGTCCAGAGGAGATTTTTCACCCCCACTCTGCAGACTAGGCACCCATAGTGAGGGTGGCTTCATTTTTTTCAAAATAAATCTCCGCAAACCACTCGATAAAGAGGTTCATAGCAGGCTGTGGACAGCGTTCGTGAGGTCTAAAATTGAAGAAACTGTGGCCAAGATACCAAAGTTTGGCCCATGTCTCTTAACTTAATGTCCAAATCACATAAGAGCTCAAGCAAGGCATTGACAAGGCCCTGAGAGTCTGTCAAGGTAAGGTGTTTGGCCTGATCAGGTCCCTCATGAGAATACTGGAGACAGCATACGAGACCAAGGATTCTAGTGGGTCCAGACATGTTAGAATTATGGTCACAGTGAGTAGTGTGCCTCCTCAGTAAAGCCAACTGCAACCTCTCATCAGATGGAAGGAAGAAGTTCCTACTGAAGATAAATCCAAAGCACAGAAACCTGGCCTTTTTTTGATGGAGACCCTGTAGCCCAGAGGCTCCTGCTCAAGATCACTTTTTCAAGAAATTGTCACAATTTGTATGAATGCATGCAGCTGTTGAAAACGCATTGACTTTCCACAATACAGTTACTCCTTGGTAAGGTTTTGGGCTTGGTGGGCAAAGGGAGATTCATCATTTCAGCCCATTTTTTCACTATATTAGCCAGAGGTTGCAGAGGAGCATCTAGATGCTCAGCTGAAAACTTTGCGGGTCAGCAGAGAAGAAAGTGGGGGAGGAGTTTCTTTGCTTTTGGACAAATGCTGCAAGAATTTGCAAGATGCTTGGGTGCTTCAGACAGTTTGATGCTTCCATCTAGAGTTCTGTGACATTACCCATCAGGATAGTCATCCCTACCTGATTCAATTCAACACGCAGGAAGTCGGCAATAGTTGACAAGGGCTTGAGAAAGTTGAAATAGAAGGAGGGTGGTTGTGCTGGGTTTTGTAGCAAGAAATTCTGGGTAAGAAAGACGTCAATGATCAACATACACAAATTCAATCACTGGATTTTGAACAGGCATTTCAAGCTGGAGGAGATCTGTTTTCTGTGAGACGTGACATGAACTAGAGGCTGGAGTGCCTGTCTAGATATGAAGGATTCACATCTGTTCATTCCTATTTATAGATTATACTAGAAGCTTCTTCAGTTCAGCTGTACGGGAAGACCTGGGAGTTTTCCTGTCTAGCATATGCGCTCTCTAGAGCTTCTGGTGTTTTACCAAACAGCTCAAACCAGTGCCAGCTGTTGTGAAAGCGATGTGCGACCAGGTGATCCTTTTTCTGGACAACATAACTTTCATAGCCAGGAGATACTCTGGTATTCCCAATATTCAAAGATTGGGATTTGTAGTCAACTTGGAGAAATTACTAGTAATGCCCATTTCCAAGGATAGAATTTATGGGGTTCACCTTCTCTCAGTGTGAGTTATCGTGCAGCGACCAAATAAGAAGGTGCACGCCATCAAGAGGGAGATCCAAGTGGTGCTATAAAGGGAGCAATCTTTTGAGTGTGCCAACACCGAGAATAATCCATATGCTTAAGTTTTTTTCTTGAATTTCAGAGGAGATATACAAATTAATAATACATGTCCACAGTTGAGCTGTGTGCTCAAGCACTCATGGGCTGTATATTTGAATCATCACGTCATTCATCAGCAAATGTCTTTTAAAGCACAGTGTACAAAAGACAAGGGAACTTCGAATGTCCTCGCCAGTGGCCCATTCAGGTGCTGTGTCTCCAATGTGTATGATATGCAGCTGCTCCTCAGGGCCACAAGGTCAGGAGCAGAACCGAGGAATGTGGCACAGAAAACTTGGTCTATGGGCATGGGAGATATCAGTGGTATGTTGGAGCATACATTAGTCCCTCAGACTAATACCATTATGACTTTACCACATTCACTGTCAGTGGGTAATGATGGAGCAGAGTTTCGCAAAAAGAAACCTGCTCGAAATAACTCCCCCATAATACTTACTAACAGTGTGCAGTGTTATGATGTACTTGGTGACTGCATTAAGGAAATAATTTACGACTTATGTCTGTGTGTTATGTGTCAACCTTTAGGTAGCATTTGGTGCACTGTCTGCTAGTAGGAGCCAGTTACAAAACCATGCCGCACTACCAGTAATTTGATGAAGACGGGATCGGAGGCTTCCTCCCAATGTTTGGAAGTCTTCGATGGCACAGGATGTGTTAGATGGATTGCATCCCAATAGGATATGTTTTCAGGAGTTGCAACTCTGACACATTCAAGGGATTTTTGGTCCTGGGAATCCTGGGCCTTCGCTTTCAAGCAGAGATTGCTATTGCTGTGCACCTGCTTAATATGTGAAAAGCAAGACGCCACCATCCTGCACGCACTATGGGGATGCAGTAAAATACAGAACTATGGGAGGTGCATACTGCAGGAATGGGGGCAGATCCTGGACTGTGAATTGTCTTTGATACCTCAGTGTGTGATACTGGGGATTCTGAATGATATAGTCTTACCGAGAAGAAAATTTACATTCTGTACTGTGGCACTGGTTGCAGCGAAACGTGATCTGGCAAAAAACTGGGTATCCTTTACAGGTTCAAGGATAGCAAACTGGAATGGACCTCTATATGGGGACTAGTGAAGCTAGTAGCTGTCCTAAGAAATTTGACATAATAAAGGGATGGTGGAGGGACTTTTATGATTTGGGGAAAATGTTGGGACCCTAGAGGAGCAAGGAAATGAAACCAGTGGTGAGCAAGAGGGTTATAAGAAAGAGTGATATGAGCCCTGGAATCCTCTGAGGCAACACAGGGACTGTACGATTGTCATATGTACTAAAGATGGTGTGTAATTATTGCTCAATGCACTAGCTGATACCTCCCTTTGGAAGTCTATTTGTGATGATAAGTCAATTTTGGTACAGGCTAGGCCTGGGAAAAAGTTTCATAACACTGCAGTAATTTTGAAAAATGTGCATTACTCCTGTGATGCGACACTACAGAAAATAAAGCGATTCCACCGCTTGCTTAATTTAGAGTTATTTACAGGGGTGGCTCCTCCATGTGGGCGGAGGAGCGTCGCCCCACTCCTTTCTCGCAGTGCGAGAAGCAGAAACATAAAATGTTATTATATATACAATTTTATGTTTCTACTTCTCACACTGCAAGAAAACAGAAGGGTTTGGTTGGGGATGGGCGGGTGGGCAGTTCTGCTCGATGGCAGGGGAGGAGTGGCTTGCCCAATGCTGCGGGCACTGACTGTTTGGTCAGCCCTCTGGGGCCGACCAAACCAGTCATGCGCACTCTCCCTTTTCTCCATGTAGGATGGAGAAAATGGCGTCCCCATAGACGCCTGTGTGGTCGGCATCCCAACCAATCACAACGCTGCCATTGCAGCGTTGTGATTAGCTTAGGGGAGGGGAGGGTGGTTGCCTGCTTCCTGTTCCTGCGGAGGCAGGAAAGCAGGAGCAGACTGAGCAGAGAAGACGCGGGACCCGGGAAAGGTAAGTTTTTTAAATTTTTTAATTATTTAAACCCCCGTCCCCGTGCGACCCCCCTTCCCTCGCAACCACTCGCCCGCCCCCCCGCCCGCGCGACCCTGCGCCCACCGCCCTTAACCCGTGAGCCATGCCTGCCGCGACTGGTTATTTGGGGGACAAATGCCTACCGCAAGAGCACAGGAACAGATTGTAAGTGGCTGCTGGCTGCTGCTGTTCATGTGCTGTTGCATTTAGTACTATTTTCATTTACATTTTGGACACAAGGGTGAATTTTGTGCTAAGAAAATATACTAAAGGCAGGGTTATGCTCCTCATGTAATTCCAAATAATCTCCTATAATTTTGCTTTAATTTTGCATAATTACACTACAGCAAATTACACGAGTTACACCTACCCCTAGTACTTGCTGTGTAGCAATGCTATTGTATTAAGAGAACGTTTCAATAAAAGTATATTGCCATTTACCACTGCGTAGCCTACTCCCCCTGAAACAACACAGTCACATACCGTAGCATCATTGTAATGTGGCGTAATCCAATGATACTCCCTACAAGAGCTATGTCACTGGTGAACGCTGTCAGTATCTGTGTTTGTGAGCACTGCATGGTAAATTCAGACTACCTATGAGTGGGGAGTGTTCATGTATTACTCTTTGCAGTCCTGTGGGCCCCAATATACATTTATGGTGATGCTTTAATATAAAAGAAAATTGAAATGTTTTTTGCAATTGTAATGCTGCTTTTTCTTTGCTGCAAGTTGTCATGTGCTTTCTGTCTCTTTTTCACTTTAAAAAATAGAATTTGTCTTTTTCCCTTGATTATTGCACATACCAAATACTTTTGACAAGAGTTTTCCTGCTAGCTTATAATGCTGGTTTCGGTTTATTGTATGTGGTTATAGCTTATGTGTTATGAAAACGCACCTGCTACAATCACATCCAACGTCAATACACTGAGGGCCATATTTACCAACTTCTCATGCAGCGCAGCAGCCGTAAATGCTGCGCTGCATGAGGCTTGAGCAGGAGAGAGCAAATATACTGAAATATGGCACTCTCCTCTCCTGTCCTAGCACCGGCGCTGATATTAGCAGCTGTGCGCCACGGAGACACCTTTGCGCCATGGTGCAAGGGTGTCTCCGTAAGTCAAGCAAAGGTTTTGTACTGGAAGGATACTCTTCCAGTACAAAATACTATGCTTAGACTAATTTTAAACATTTTCCCACTTTGTATGTGTGCTGTACAGTGGGGCACACATGCGAAGTCAGGAAATAAAGGAGACAAAAAGCATTTCTCCTTCATAGCGCCTGGTTGATACATCTGCCCCCGACTCTCTACTGGATCTAGCACAATGATCAGACACTTTCGCCTGATCCATGTGGGATATACGAGAAAACAGAGTCGGCACGTCAGTAAATGGCTGCTTCTGTGCAAATGTTGTAATTTAGAAATGTGTTTCTTGTGAGCCATTTTTATGCAGATTGTATTCACTGAACCACTGGCATGAAGATTTTTCAAGATGAAGGTGCAGTCCGCTCATGGTTCCAAAGAACTTTGACATGAATGAATGTGCCGTTTTACCACTCTTTTTCTGGTTTGACAAGATTCAGATTACATTCTAGATTCGAGACATGTAATGCAAATCCATATAAGGAGCACTAGGCCCATTGTGTTAGAAAATATGAGCTCTCTGTATTTCTAGTACTAAGGCCCTCATTATGAGCGGGCGTGATAAATCCCGATGTGTGTGGTAAATCCTATTATTAAGATTTTTGCAATAAATATCCGCAGGTTAATCGTGCCAATATTTCTCAAGGGAAAAGTGATTGGTAATTACCCAAACATAAGGATTTTGGTACTTACCACACCAAATTCTGCATGTTATTCCCCAAAAAGTGATAATTATCACACACAATAACTAATGAATAACTTGTGTCGGTTTTTATCAGTTGGAATAACTGCCACACCGGATAGTGTCCAACTCGTAATGGGGGGCCTAAGAGGGAATGAAGTCTGCAATTTATTCAAACTATCAAATTAAGCAGTCGATTTCGAAATCTATTTTGGCCCTGAAAGCTCACCCTTCAAGGACAAACTTAATTTAATCAACGAAAGGACCCACAGCCTGCTAGAGTGAAGGGGGTGATTGACTGTTCATCGAAGGGGATGTGCAATGCAGCCACTTGGACTCACTTCTCATTAAAAGAGGGCACTTACACCTCTGTTGAGGCAGTGTTTGCTGAAAGGGTTCCTCGAGATGCTACCACTTGAGAGTTTCTTTCCTAATGTATTTCACATAGATGAATGAGGGGTGTGCGTGATAAGCAAACATGCATACCAGAAGTAATCACACCCTGCTGAGATGAAATTTAAATTTCAGTGGGCTAATACTCTTTCACTCTTCAGAGCAGGTTGTAAGAAAAACTGTGTGCTTCAGTGGACAATGGGACATCTCCCCAGCCATTTTCTTCTAAAGGGAGGGGGGTTTACTTTGTATTCAGGGATATACTATCAGTCAAACTTTGTTTCTTAAACTGAATGTTCAGACAACAGTCTCAAGCTGCATTTATGCACTAGACGACCAATATAGGTAAGATGGAGGCATTATCAAAGGCAAAGTCCTTGTTTTTGTAGTATTTGTTACCCCGTGACATGTGTATTGAGTATTGCAGCTGTCTTTGCATATTTTTTTAGTGAGTAGAGATTTCTGGAAATATATCACTATGGGTATATCCTCCCATGGAGAACCGCAACAATCAACTGATTACATTGACTTTCAATGTGGTGGGCATTGCTGTTAACACACCCGGTGTGGTGCAAGGTTAAAAACATTGGGCCAGAGTCACAGAGTTTGATGATGTAACTTATTCTTGTAGTGCTCTGGGCTCACTCACAGGGCCAGACTGGCCGTAACAGGCACTGGGGGGCAGATTTACAAGCCCCTTGTGTCATCTTTACGACACCGTTGCATCACTTATGTGACGCAGTGGCGTCGTAAACAATGCGCCACTATGCAACAGATTTACAACGTGACGCATCTAGTGCGATGCGTCACGTTGTAAAGCCCTGCGCTACATCATACCTGCGTCAGGTATAATGTATGCAGGGTGGGCGTTCCGTCGCAAGGAAGCCCCGTAAAAGTGACACAGTGAAATCTACAAGATTTCACGGAGTCACTTTTACGTCCCCGCTGCGTCAAAACCTTGTAGCAGGCATAAGGAGTGACGCAGCATTGCAAGTATAGGATGCCCCTGAGCAGTGCTGGAGTTGCGTTGCGCTTGCGACACAACTCCAGCACTGCGTCACCTATACGCTGACAGATGCATCACGCATCTGTCTCTCCTTGCGCCACGGTGCGCCGCATTGTAAATGCGGTGCATCCATGGTGGCGCAAGGGGTTCCTAACGTCACACAAAATAACTGGCGCATCCCTGCTGATCTGCAGGGATGCGCCAGTTACTGTAAATCTGCCCCTGGGCGTTTTCCCAGGGGCCGGAAGGGTGGGGGCCGGTATGGACCGGTGGGGGCTGTTTTTTTGGCACAGAGGGACAGTTTGGCAGCAGTGCTGCAATATCGACCCCCTGTACCAAATGCAGCAGCAGTGTTTCCCACCAGACCCCCTCCCCCGCCCGCGGCAGGTCAGACTTAATTGCCAGGGTCGTTTGCATTTCCAGTCCAGCACTGCGCACTCATGCATTTCAGGAGTAAGCCAGGGTTACTGCTAGTTTACTCCTATCTAACGTTTGAAATTAGGGAATAAACTATGAGCAGGACATAACAAAATAGTTGTGAATTGGGCCTGTGAGATGAAATATCTTGAAAGCTCCCCACACGTGAGTGTGCGCAACAAATCTATAGGCTTGTTGCATTGACCACATGATGTGACTACAGTCCTGGTTTGCCTTTTGAGAAATGGTATCCACAAGAAAGTTATGTGACAGAAGCCAAGTTAAGACATGGGTGACAGGAGAATGACATGTTCAGCTTTGTTGACTTTGGGGGAAAGATACTGGTGAACGAGGATGAAGTTAAGGAGGTCTGTTTGCCGCTATGAATAAAGTTGGAGAAGTGACTAAGGGCCAGATGTACGACCCTTTTTTGCGCTCGCAAACGGGAGATCGGCCTGTTTGCGACCGCAAAAAAGGATGATGGCATGTGCAAACGCTATTTTGCGAGTCACTGACTCGCAAAATAGTGTTTGCGACTCTTGCTATTAGGAAGGGGCATCCCTTCCTAATTGCGAGTCTCACTGCCATGTACTATTGTTTTGCGACCCTTTGCGAGTGTGTGAGAAAATATTTTTTAAGAGCAGGCAGTGCCCTTAAAAAATGAAACTGAAAAGTTTCATTTTTCTTTTTTAAATGCATCCAGTTTTCCTTTAAGGAAAACAGGCTTCATTTAAAATAAAAATAAAAAAATACTGCTTTATTTAAAAAGCGGTCCCAGACATGGTTGTCTGCTGACCCCAGCAGGCCACCATCCCTGGGAGTGCTAGTCATTCCCAATGGGGTCGCAAGTTGCGCTTGCCTCGTTATTGATGAGGCATGCAATTTGCGATCCCATTGGGAATCGCTAACAGTGTCTGTGACACTGTTGTACATTGCATTTTGTGAGTCGCAAATTGCGAGTCGCAAAATGTAAGGGTTGAACATCTGGCCCATAGTGTTTTTTCCAGTGAGTGTGGTTTGTAGAATCCTAATTGAATGTGGTAATTCGATCTGGCCAGGAGGTGGACCACTAGAGGGTGATGAAGGCAATTGTTTTTGAAGTGCTATATAGCGTGAGCTAGGCCCAAAGGCATCCCAGCGCTTTACATGAGAACCAAATTACGTTACATAAGTTCAATTTAAAAAAAAAAAGTTTTACGTTTAAATGATTTGCCCAGAATCACAGGATGTTGAGCCTATGGCAGAAGTCGAGCCTAGTTCTTCACCTTAGTCCCCAAGTTCCAAAGTTGGTGGCTCTGGCCATTAGACCACACCTTCCCCATCCATTGTGCAGGCTTTAGTCATTCAGAGATAGGCTACTTGTTCGAATTGTTACGCTGACCGCGTAGCCCAGTTTGTGATTCACAGACAGGAGCTGATATAGGGCTGTGAGTGGGGTACTGAAGGGTGTAGGGAAAGAGGGGGTAGCATGAACTGAACTAACATGGAAGAGAACTATGAACTAATTACAGTTGTTTCATGGTGGGTGAATTGGGCGAGGTAGAATGTGTAGAGACCAATAAAGGATGCTCTGGAAGTAGGGAGGAGGTTACTCTGGTGCAGATTTACATTTTTATTAATGAAAGGGCTGGATCTAGAAATTCATGCATCTTGATGCAGTTCTAATATATGTGTGTTCTAAGGTGTGGTCTATTTTTAATTACAACATTGGAATGTTGAGCGCTCCATTGACAACAATGGTCTGCTCCGGGCTTCTAATGGCGGTAGAAGCCCGGAGCATCAACATTCCAATGTGTGTTCAGAGCTGTTGCTGTGAACAAAGGCCTCAAGGAGCCCGAGGGAATTTCAACCCCCTCGGTCTCCGTGAGGCCTTTGTTTTACAAATTAGATAATTTTGCCCCCTAGGGGTGGAATGTTCTAATAGGCTTAGAGCCCTCCGTACACCCTAACAAATATTCAGTAAAGTTGTAAACAACACCTAAATGCAAATTAACATCACCTGGACAGAGGAAAAGCAGAGGGACAATAAATTAAGGGCGTGGATTAAAGACATCAATTGCACTTTGGTAGTTACGCAACCTACCTACTATCAATTAAGTAAAATATTAGCTCACAATCACATATATATTATAGCCTTAGAGCCCGACGAGGCGGGCTTCACCGGCCATTAAAGGCCCGCTCCTTGTTAAATGCCCTCGCCTATGGCTCAGGCCTTTAACGCTGGAGCAGGCCTTTAATGGCAGGTGGAGCCCGCCTCGTCGGGCTCTAAGGCTATAATATATATGTGATTGTGAGCTAATATTTTACTTAATTGATAGTAGGTAGGTTGCGTAACTACCAAAGTGCAATTGATGTCTTTAATCCACGCCCTTAATTTATTGTCCCTCTGCTTTTCCTCTGTCCAGGTGATGTTAATTTGCATTTAGGTGTTGTTTACAACTCTACTGAATATTTGTTAGGGTGTCCTACTTTTTTATTTTCTGAGGGCGAGGGAGTGTCCAGTGTGGTTTTGTGACAGCAAACATCGGTGATATTCTTTTTTCTGCGTGGTCACATTTTGTCTATTTGTTTGTATTGCCGTGATATTTTGTCCTATTTTATTTTGTGGTGCTTAGTGTTATTTTTTGGCAGCAAAAATCAATATTGGTCTTTTGCGTAAATGTTCGTTCGTATTTTATTTACATACTTTGATGGAGATGCTATTTTGCACTGTTTGTTTTTACAATGTTGAATGCTAATTTTGTGGCGGCAAAAATCATTGTTCTTATTTGGTGTGCAACAGACATTTTGCAAACATTGATTTCTGCTTGCAAAAAAAACAGAACTAAACGGACACAAAAAGATCGAGAGCGAAATAGCACACTCCTAAAAATTACAAAAGGTATTAAATAGCACCTCTGTGTAAAAGAGAACAAACCAAAATATATCACCACAAAAATAGCACTATTCGGGTAATTTATGTGATTCTACTAATCTAACAAGTGAGTAAATATAACATAGCTACATAAGACCCCAAGCTTGGGGAAGAAAACGATATTTGAATGTTATATTCCATTTGTTGTGCTCACCTGTAAAGCTAAAACCAGCATTTGGAATGAAAACAAATCAACGATCTTTTGCGACAAAGCCAAAGTGCACCCTGCACTTACTCCCCGGGGCCTTTAGCCCTAAGTGGCAGTGTGGGAAAAATAGGTGCCTACTGTTGCCTACATCCTGATGCCTCACTGCCAGACGTCCTGCTCTGCCTCCAGTAGAGGGAATGGACCATGCGTGCTCTGTGGCTCAGGGTGCAGCTAATAGAATGTTTTTACACTGTCACAATAGGACTCTTTTTCACTTTTTTGGTCTGGTGTTAGCCAACAACGTTTGATTGTACTAAAAGTATATATAATATACTTAAATATAGTGGGGTTTAGCCAGCCCTCTTCATCCATTAATCTGTCATTGTGTCACTCCCGTATTTCTTATTCCCACTAAAGCATAGTAAGCAGTAAGTATCCATCTTGTAAAGATGCGCAAATGCCAAGGGGTCTTAGTGCAAGCGGGTCCATATAGGGCAGCAGCTCAGTCCACTTCACCATCACCCACCTTCACGGCGGGTGACGCCATTCTGCTCCTACACAGGGAGCACATCCACACACAATGTATTTCCCTTAAATGCAGCAAGCTACTATGACAATGTGTGCTTTTTGAGACCAATGTTTTCTTTATATTGGCAGGGGCCCCACAGAGCCCCAGAAATAAAGTTTTACACAAAACATTAATTGACAAAGCTAAAAGGCTGCCAGCCAACGTCAGACCTATAGCCAATGCTTATTTTACCTTTGTCGATTCACATGTAGCAAGGCTGGCAAAGTTTTAAAAACGATTACGTAAAGAAGTAATACTCCATAACTTCCCACAGACTTCACAACAGCTTTGCGCGCCCTAGTAATATGGCACATGGTGGGTTGATGCTAAGATCAGCATCTTTCAGAGACTATTGAAGGGTTTTAAGATTGTGATGTAAGATGAAACATTTTATTGTATTGTCATGATGGTAATCAATCATATAGAATATATTATTTTTCTTGCATTTCACACTTTAATGTGACTTGTTTTCAAAAAGCAAGAAACACCTTAAAATTATTGTACCACAATTGCAATGTGTGAAATGTTTGGAGAAATGAAAACACTTCACCAGCTTGGCATCTGCTTCAAGGAAGCGCTATTTTTTATACGAAACCTGATCTATCTTAGTAGATTGGGCTTTGAGTCACAAAATATGGGCACATGCGCTGGTTCATGAGTCCTTTCAGATTGTCAGTGATGCAGTGGCTCACTTCAGATCCCTTTTTGCGGCACGCTTTCTTCTAAAAGCAATCTCAACAATCTGGATCTTTAAGCACCACAATATCAGGGACCTCTGCTGGCTAAAGCTGTACTGGATGGCAATGTTTAAACTCTTTTCAGTAACTTTGAATAATCAATTATTTAGATATTTTAGTCCTGCTACATAGGGTTTTCTTCTTATGTATAGCTGGGTCACAATCGCGTTTACGTGTACGGGAAGTAGTGCTACATTTGTACTATTTTAGGTACTCTTACTAGCCTCCAATATTCGCTCAGAAATGCCCACCTCTCTATTAGCAAAAGTGCAGAGACAGCACATTCCTTTGTATTTGCACAAATTGTATATGAATATTTCCTGAATATTCCCATTTTATTCCCATTTTTTATATTTTGTGGTCAATTCACAAAGACATGTAAGAGTATATGAAAGAGTACTTCGGGAGCAACCACTTTAGTACTCCAAAATGACTTTGTGAATACGCCTCTTCAAGTCCAGATCAGCAGAAATTGTACTTGTAGATGGATCTTGTACTACTGAACGTCTACAAGTGTGGTGTGTTTTGCAAAAATAAATTTGGGGTTACAGGTGAGAACATGGGTGGTTCCAGGGAACAAATGGGGCAGAGGTAATTGGCAATGTGGTGAACAGTCACCACAATGTTGACTGTACTTTTGCGGGTAACTTTATGGTATTCACAATCCTCCCCACTGTTTTATTCCACACCTTTGCACTCACCCCTTCACCCATTAAAAAAGGCTGTGGTAATTAAACAAATAGGATGGAAATTCAAACTTCTACCCCATATTTTCTGGCAGTGTAGCCGATGACTTCTTTCCATATGGACATATATTTATGAGAAGAAATAAAGCTAAAGCTGGAAATCCCCTTTTCACCACATTTACTCCTTTGAGTAGTCCACATTGTGCAGTAAGTCTAAGAGCACCCAGAGAACACTACAACAGATATAGACTTCCTCGGATTTTTGAGTTGCTAAACATGCAGAAATCAACATAAATCTATTTTACACATTTGTGTGTAAGAGGGGCTCTGCCTCTAGCTGTTAATCAGCCCTTCTGACCCTTACTTGGGTAATGCTGTGACTACATTCACATGTACATGTGGGGAAAATACAGCCAGGGGATGATTCAGGTGGCTGGATTTCATGGGCATAAAATGTGGGTTGCCAAATGACCATGTTCAGGCAATCCAGGAAGATTAGTATCTTTGATGGCAAATGAAAGTAGGTTGGAAAGAAGCGGTGTCACCTGTGTGGAGTGCTCCATTGCTTTGCGACTAGGTTGGCGCTGTGTAAACATCCATCAATAC
This sequence comes from Calotriton arnoldi, assembly GCA_963921515.1. Lineage (NCBI taxonomy): Eukaryota > Metazoa > Chordata > Amphibia > Caudata > Salamandridae > Calotriton > Calotriton arnoldi. The sequence goes on from CAWUFW010000441.1 coordinate 2,123,757, forward strand.
ATATATACAGCACCTGTCTTCCTATAGAGGACTGGAGAAAATGCAGACTAAATATGTGCCATGGAACGATAGGTTTGATGGACATTAAAGCCAAACAGTGTTGGTCAGAGGCCTCACCAGTATTTAGATAGCTGTGTGCTCGAAGCAATACTGCAAGAGCCTGTCTGTGGGTGAGCTGCTCCTATCAAAGTATATTTTTGCAATGGCAGAGATGTGGCCTAGCGGTTAGAGCTGCAGATTTTTGAACATGGTGAATCATCTTCGAATGCTGTCCTTCGCTCAACTGCTTGTCATTCTGCGCAAATAACTGGCTCTCCCTGTGCCTAAAAAACAGGCCCAGATTGATTAAGATTTCGCGTTGGGGTTGCATCAGTCTTTTGGTGCAGCCCCTATTCAAAACCTACTTTGTGATTTACAAAGCGTGATTTCCATGTCTTTGCATGGCTTTGTAAACAAATAACCAACACAGCGCATAGAAGTGTCTTGCGTTATCTTGTGATAGGTAGGCATTACATGAGTGACGCATGGGTGTTCCTAAGCATCCACCGATGTACTTTAGTGCAAATCCATATTTACAAAAACTTGTAAACCTGAGTGTGCACGCAAATGGTGTGCGTAAAAGAGGCTGGTATAACAAGGAGAAATATCCTTATTTCTTCTTGTTATGCAGAACTTATACAAAGAGGACTAAGCTTCCAAGGATAGCTTTTGTGCCGGAAGGTAAGCCTTCCTAGCCTACCTGCTCAAAAACTATCCAGACCACGATGCAGGCAGCCTTGCGCCATGATGCATGTGTGCCTGCTTTGGCGCTAGGCAGCTATAAGTACATCAGCACCTGGCGAGAGCAGAACTGCGCTATATCTATGGAAATATGGAGTTATTCTGCTCGCTCTCCTCAAAGAAGTGCCGCGCAGGCGCTTGTCTTGCTGCGCTGCATTGCATGACATGTTAGTAAATATGCCCCTAAAGGTGCCACGTAGCCTATCTAGATCTGTTGTAAATCGGTGTAATGCCCTCGGGCCAGGTTCGAGTTATAAAACTGACAAAACAAACTGCAAATAAGAAAAGCATTAGAATATAGTAGTCTAAATGGTAAACAAGAATTCAGGCTGTGGGTTGAACGCAAGGGATCAGGGTTTCCATCTGAGCTCTTGTAGGGGAAAAAGTGTGGAAATGTTGCAAAGGAGACTTTGTGAAACAAACCCCAAAGCTGTATGTTGGGGCTGCTGTGGACAGCCTGCGGCCCTGCCTGTGGAGCGCGCTGTGCGCGAGGAGAATGGGAAAGCCGGCCTCAACGACTTTCAGATGAGCTGGAACAGATGGGGGGTCACAGTTGAACAACGTTACACAGCGGCATAAAGACCGTGCCAGCGTGGAGTTCATTGCCTCTGACAGACACTGTCAATCACGCGGGGACTCTGCCACTTAACCAGCAGCCCTCCTTTTCAAAGTTAAAAAGTATTGTGAGATGGCCAGCGAGTTTATCTGGTCTATTTTATGCGTCAGCCCCTCCCACTTGTATTCAAATAGGGCAGGGCGGGGGCTCGGGAGGACAAATGAAAGAGATATAGACTTTAGATGCTGCGACAATGTATCATCTGTAAGCGGGTTTCTTCACACCTGGCCTTCCACAGCAGGCCTCTCCTTTGTCCTATGCATGGGAGGGGCGCCAAAAGAATGATGCAGCCTGAATGCATCCCTGTTTTATCTATTTTGATGCAAGCAGCCTACATCTGGTGCTCGAGGAGGGGTACCATCAACCTGAACCATGCTTAGGCATTGTGGGGTGCCATCAAGGTCCTTGTGAGGAGCGGCTAGCCGCACTGCCCCCTTCCTACATCTTGCTGCATGCGTACGGAGGCTTCATGAGCCCTATATCAGGTAGAACCAGAGACTGATCAATGGAAAACTAGGGGGCCATTTTATTAAAGAGCCTTATCACAGAGCATCGCGGGCGCACCACAGCGTCTTGCAGCAACTAGGTTTTCCATCTTCCAAGCATCGGATGCGCATGGTCGGACTGGCCTGTAGGGCCACCTGGCCGTGCCAGAAGGGCTGGTCTCACCGTTTATTACGTGGGTCAGTTTTTTGGCTGTTGGTGGGCCTCTTTTATGGTCTTGTGGGCCAGTTTTTACTGTTAAATTCCCTAATATTACCGCGAACATTGTCTTCAACAAGCACAAAGGCATGCAGTCGCCTATACCTTGCACAACTACTATCGTGTCTTTACAAGTTCAAAACTTCCCTAGTTTGCAAATTAAGGCTCTTTTTTGGCTATCTGATTCACTAGTGGGGGCCACTTTTATTTTTATGCCGGAGCCTATTTTGTCCCAATCCGACCCTACAGATGCGACCTTCTAGTGCTGCTCAAATCGACAGTATAAAGAATGGTGCACTCAGGCCACCTAATAAATGGCTTCAGATTTAAGGATGGAAGCCGATGAGTAACAGAAGACTTCTTCCGAGATCTCACTTCCCAATATAGGAGCCATCAAGACCTTTTGTATTGTGACTGGTCAGAGGTCACAGTGGAATTAAAGGGGCTGCTTACTTGGACTGTTGGGAAAACAGGCAGGATCTTCCCAGAATCTCCAGCTACCACCACTTTTCCCAGTGGCGATACCCAAAGGAGTAAACAGTTTATTGCAGACCTCTTCCACTTTGCAAATGTTTTTTCCTGCCATGGGCTGGAGGTAGACATTGCCACATTTGAAGATCAAGCATGTTACACATGATGCTGTGCAAGATTGCCACTTGTGACACCTACGCAGGGCACAAGTGCTAAAAAAAGAAGTGGGGGGACTAACCTAGTTAATCAGTATGCAAGTGGCATCGCGGCGCGTGGCATCGCGGCGCGTGGCATCGCGGCGCGTGACATCGCGGCGCGTGACATCGTGGCGCGTGACATCGCAGCGCGTGACATTGCAGCGCGTGACATCACAGGAACTGGCATCACAAGACGTGACATCAGATCTTAAGCCCTCACATATATGTTTAGCAGGTGTATCATGAGTACATTTGAGCACATTTCGAGTATACAGGGAAACCCTCCTGATTTAGGCAGAAGATTCACACTTTTGTACGCTAAACATAAAACAATGTTACCTTTAATCAGCGTTAAGTTTTCTCTAGCCATAGTGCTTTAAAAGAAATAGTGATATTTAAATTATTACAACGCCTCCTCAGGGGTGTAAGCTCTATATAAATGCTATTTATTTTGTGCAAATGCTGGTGAACATCAACACATCTGAAGTTTCTACAGTGCATGCATATCTCCTAAACAGAGCCTGAACAAAGTTAAAAGCTGCCTCTCTTCAGTATGTGTGAAGTGCTAACAAGGTGTGAGCCTTTGTTTCCCCTCTGCTGCATTTGCATCAGGTGTGAGGCTCCTGACTGCTCCCAGCCAAGAGACTCACAAAAGGAGGCCTGATGACCCCTCCGATTCGGCCTTTGTTATGGGCCCAGCAGGAGTCAGACTAAGAGAGCCCCGTCCCCGCCTGCACGTTGTTGCAGATAGAAAGCAGATAACAACGTGCAGGCGCTGCAGGATGTGTCCCGGTGTTTGTAAATTACACCGGGACGAATTCAGCATATTTTACAGTGGGGCCACACTTCTTGGCAGGGTGGACGGCGTCCACCCTGTGAAAAAAGTGGGGGGACGCCGTCCACCCGCGTGTAGCCCCGACTCGTGCCCTGCACCTACGGTCCGATCAGCTTGCTGATGAATGTTTCCGATTCCCAGCTCACAGTTTAGTGCATTCCAAGTAGACTCGCTGCAGCACAAACTTATAGAACATTGGCCCCAGACAACAGCAAATCCCAGTGGTTTACTCCACAGGACTGCGTCATCCGCTCATGAAAGCATGCCCACTCTAAAACTCATATGTGTCACGGCGACACATAGTCTGTTCTCCAGCCTGTACTAAAATACAGCTATTCATTAACGTGACTGCGATATCTCATGGCACCAGTGCTTAGGCCAGTTGTTTAGAAAACAAAATATAAATTATCCAAAAACATGATTACAGTTTCTAAGAAAATGCAATTCAGAAATGCATATGTAACTAAAAAGAAATATAATGAATCAGCTCTAAGCCTAACGCTTACTCTAAACCCTGAAACTAAGCATAGTATTAACCTTAAAGCTAACCCAAGTCTCACCCCGTGCTTGGCCTAATGCTAACCCTACAGCAAAGATGAACCTTGACCCTAAGCTGCTGGCTGTGAGTCCTGACGCTAAGAGTAATGCTAATCCTAAGGCTGAACCTAATGCTAACTTTAATTCTAAAGGTGGTCTGAGTCCTTATCCTAGGGCCAAAGATATTACAAAGTGGCGGTCGCCACTGAGTAGGTATAGTTAGGATCGTTTTTTCCATAGGAAATTCCTTTTTGGTGCTGCTAATAACTTTAGCGCCGTTTGACGATTCTAAAGTGCTACTTTTTGACTAGTGTGCGCATGGGGGTCCCAAAACACATTTCCCCATTCATTTTTAGACACAGCTGCAACCCAAACAGCTGAACGGATTACACCAAATTTGGCAGAAAGATAGATCTTGGGCCAGAAAGAGTGCTTTTTGTGATTTGGTGTAAATCTGTCAATAATGCTCAAAACCTTTGCATATATCACACTGCAGAGGATCTGTGCAGTCAGCAGATCTCCTCCTGAGATCTGATTGGCTGCCACCACATAAACCAGCTAGTGGTGGAAGCCATTTTAGGACTCGGGACTCAGTCTCGAGTCCTATCAAAAACTCCAAGGAAAAAACATAAAAGGGCAAGGTAGGGATACCCTGACCCCCTAGGCACTGGTGGTGGAATATTTTAAATTTTGGAGCGGATTTGCATAGGATATGTGAATCTACTGCAAAATGGGGGGAATAACCAAGCAAGGGCTGCCACGCTGGCTTATTAAGCCAGGGGGGTGAGACAGGGGGCGATGCATATTATTTTTGGGGGAGAGGCGGCATGTGGCCCCCCTCCCGACCCTCTGGGAGGCCCTAGGACCCCACCCCCCCAGGGCTGAGGTAAAAAATAAGGGAGTGGGCGCCCGGCCCCACTCTCTGAGACTTAAAGAGGCCCCAGGCACCCCATCCCCTAGGGCATGACACATTTTAAAAGGGTAGGGAGCCACAAGGCCCCCCTCCCTGAGCCTTCCCCGGGGCAGGCTCAGTGACTGTGGCCCGGGGAGCCCACCGTGAGACACAGTAGCTTCCCTGCCCACACCAGCGCAGGCAGAGAAACATGTGTTTGCTCCAATCTTGCATGAGCATTTTTAAATTGTCTGCCTAAAGGGAGCTAACCCTAAGGGCCTGATTACGAGTTTGTCGGACGGGTTACTCCATCACAAACGTGACGGATATCCCGTCCACAGTATTATGAGTTCCATTATATCCAATTAAATATAATGGAACTCATAATACGGCGGACGGGATATCCTTTACGTTTGGATATAGTAAACCATCCGCCAAACTCGTAATCAGGTCCTAAGTCTGCTGTGGGCAGTAAAACAGAACACATATTGCTCCTGCCTGGGGGGAGCATGTAAAAAGCAGCTACTCCCTCCGGGCGGGAGCGATGCCTGCTCCCATGCCATGCAGGGAGTCAGCTGGGGCCACAGGGGCCTGGGGCTCTCCCAGTGGCCGCCAACATGTTGGTTGGTGAGTTTTGTAAAAAGAGGCCTCGGGGATGGGATCCCCGGGACCCGTGATGGATCGTGGGAGTGGGCAGCGTTGCCCTCCTCCCATTTTTATTAAACTATGGCCCCAGGGGATGGGGTCCTGGGGCCTATTGAGGCTTGGGGAGGGGGGCCGGTGACACCCCTCCCCCTTTTTAATTGGATTTGGCCCCGGGGGAATGGGGTCCCCTGGACCTTTGAAGGCTCGAGGAGGGGGGCAGCGCAGCCCCTCCCATTTTTTCATTGAATTTGGTCATGAGGGATGGCATCCCTGGGGCCTATTGAGGTAGCAGGGAGGGGTGGGCCCTGTGGATCCCATCCCCTTTTTTAATTGAATTTGGTCACAAGGGATCGGGTCCCTGTGGCCTAATGAGGCTCGTGGATGGGGGCCACATGCCCTCCTCCCCTTTTTAATGGATTTCGGCCCCAGGCATGGGGTCCCCGAGACCTATTAAAGCTTGGGAAGGGGGGCTGCCTGCCCTTTTCCTTAATATATATGTTTTGACCCCACTTTATGGGGTCCCCGGGGCCCAAAGGCCAAGCCTGCACCCCGCATGCCAAAGGCTGTGCTGGCGTGGGTTTTGCCCCCCTCCAGTGCAGCTAGGAGGTATTTAACTCCAATCTGCCTCAGGGGACGGAAAGCCCCCTCGATGCCCAGATTACTTTTTTGAGGGAGGAGCACCCCCACTGGCAATGGGCTGATGCTCCCCTCCTCCCACAAGCAGAAAACGTATTTCTGCTCCCCCTGGGGTCAGATAGGAGGTATTTACCTCCGATCTACCCCTCGTGGGGGGCAAAAAGCCCAATAGATGACATGGATTACTTTTTATGATGGTGGAGCACCCCTGTGGCAAAGGGCTACTGCTCCTCTGCCCCTCCTAGCCCAAAAAGTATTTTTGCCTAAAACAAACAGGAGGTATTTACCTCCAATATGCCCCCGAGGGTGTGGGGACCGAAAGCTCACTAGATGCTAGGGATTACGGGGCATATTATCAAGGGCATTATCGCCGCTTTAGCGGCACTTTTTGCCGCTAAAGCGGCGATATTTTTAACGCCCTATTAGCAAGCTGTCGCTAACAGGCGTTAGCGACAGCTTTCAGGCGATAGCGGCCGGGTTTTACATCGCCTTGCATGTCAGCGATAATTATCGCTAATGACATGCAAGGTAGGCGTTCCCAACTAAAAGCGACAGAAAACAGTCGCTTACATACCTATCGCCTATTAGCAATACCCGCGAAGCGATAAAAAAACGCGCCCTAACCCCGATTAGCGCTTTTGTTTTAGAACTGATAAAAACATGACTTAGCAATGAAAGTCAATGGGAGGTGGATTGTAAGGTTAAGTCCCCAGAATTAGCGATAGGATTTTATCGCTGGATTTCTCGCGTTAAAGCTGGGTTTCGCCGCTATCGCTGGATATTTTATCGCAATGGAGATAAACCTTGCTAATAGTATGTTATTTCCGCGGTAATATCCAGCGATAGCCGGCGATAAAAAAAGGCGCGCTAAGCAAGGTTTGCGATATTTATCGCATGTTCTTGCTAATATGCCCCTACATTTTTTGAGAGGGATCACCTGCCCACTCCCATGGCAATAGGCAAGTGCCCCTCTACACCGTCCCCACAGTCCAAAAAGCCTTTCTGCCCCACCCTGGGGCCGGATACGAGGTATGTGCCTCCAATCTGCCCTTCGGAGGCAGAAAGCCTACTAGATGCCAGGGATTACCTTTTTTGAGGGGGAACACCCCTTGGCAAGGGGCTAGTATGTTCACCTCCCTTCCACCACAAAAGTCTTTCTGTCCCCTCCCCCATGTTGGGCATATTGATCCAATCTGCCTCCGGAGGGGGCATAAAGCCCACTAAATGTCAGGGAGATTTCTTTTATTAATCAGGCTGAGCCCCCACCCCAACATATATAGTCTTTTTTGCCCCCCACGGGTCATAGAGGGGGTTGACCAATTCCACCCCTGAGGGGCAGAAAGCTTGCTGAATACCAGGAATATTTTTATAAAATAATGGGGTGTGGTCTGGCTCTTGCTGAGATAAAGCCTCAGTCACATCTTCACAAAACTCAGTCTTTCTGCTCCCTCCGGGACTAATGCATCCCCATCTTTATAGCAGGAGAGAGGAAATGTTTCTTCTTTTGGGCATTGTTTTCACATATGGGCCAGAGAGAGAGGCTAAATTCCAATATCGTCCAACTTTCCATACTGAATGGCTGCACTTTTTGAGTTTTAGTTGACGACACCTGGGGAAACCTACAAAATCCAGACATTTCTGTAAATTAGACACTGAGGGGAGTCCATGGTGGTGTTCCCTGTGTGGATCACACAATACATTCTTATCCCCAATGCTATGCAAATCTCAAACTTTGCCTAAAATCAAGCATTTTTCTTCTATTTCTGTGACGTAAACTTGGATTCACAAACTTCATATCAGCCAGCATTCCCCCACTTGTCCAGACAAAAATGCAACCCAACTTGCATGGCTGAGCCTAGTGACCATGACAGGAACAATCAAATCAGGGTCAATGAGAGTTCCCTCACAAGGCCCCCTCTGTTTGGGAAGCCCCTGAAGATTTATTTGTTTAAGTAATTCTGATAGCTACGTATTATAACAGCATCAGCATTTAGGTTTTGACACTGTGTAAACAATGATTTGAATGATTTGATTTGATCTGATTTGATTTGATTTCAGTATGGGTGTGAACGGGAGACATCCCAATAACTAAATTGGAATTTAAATTGAAATTGGTAAGAGAAGCCTCCGTCAATGTTGACTGTAGATGAACTATCACAAGGCCTAAACAACTTCACAAACATAGCTAAACTGTAAACATCACAGCTCATACTTGATATGTTGGACTAGGCACAAAGTACGGTCAGAGAAAATGTGTGTTGTTTGTCCACAACAGCTAGCCAAACAACAATACATTTAGGATTGAAATAATTTGAAAATGAATACCAAATTAGTGAAAAGATAAATCAAAATAAGAATAAGATCAATAATGCAGTAGAGCAAAATGGTTACAAATGTAAAAAAAAAAGAGGAATGGCATGAAACTGCCCAAAATCATGCAATGGATGGAAAAAAACAATCTGAATTAACTCAGTCAACTCGAACCGCACCCTCACTTGTCGATGAACTGACTATATGTCTCAGATACTTAATGGAGCAGTCATTAAAATTTTGGGTTGACAAGTTGAATAGGAAAATTAAGGTTTGTTGTTGTTGCATTTCCATCTTGAACAAGAGGGAAACTCATGGCCTCGAAGCTCCTTCAATGATGTGTTGAAGAACGGTTCAATCTGTGAGAGGCTGCTGGTCAAGTCAGTTTTGAGTCTAGATCCAGATGACTTGGGCCTCAAAGTGATGCGGTGAGACATCTCTGATGTGTGTATGTAACTCTTGGGGTGGCAGCTAGAAAGTGGTTCCACAGGCACTGCTTGTCTTCAATTCTGGCTCAATACAGTGGTACTATTGATGTCACGGTTTGAATTACCATGACATGTTGCATGAGTCTAGTGCAGTAGGCAGAGTTAGTTCCATGAACTCATACACATTTTCATTCAGCACTGCTGAACAGCAGCTCCCACATACCACAGTCTCACTGAAGCCTCACAAGTCACAAAGACAACTTTCTTGATCAAGTCACTTTCAACAGGCTCTTCTCAGCTCCACAACACATCAGGTTCTTGTTGAAAATTCCTCCAGCGGCCAGACTACTCTCAAGAGAAAGGTCCTTATTTCACCCACAGGCTCAAATGCAAGAAATTGCCTTTTCCAGTTCTGGAAACAAGTGCTGGAGGCAGATCTTTATGACAGAGCAGCAGACACCCCTCATCATTGTCAGTTCTCTGACAGACAGACATGAATTTTCATTCCTCAGGACAAGAGCAAAGAGATCTTCTACAGCTTCAACCAGGCTCTCCCCCTGTTGTAGCTCCAACCAGGCTCTCCCCTTGCTATGGCTTAAGCATGGATTTGTAAATGGTAAATCCATCTTATTATTGATGGTGATTCCTAATCTATTCCTAATAAAAGTCCCATCCTCCCCACTCCTACTTCTGTGACAGTGAGATGTACCCGTTGCTCAGGAAATGTCTTTTGTGGTACGTAATGGAGGCCAAGTAAATTATAGGTTGGCATGTTCTCTGGAAGAGGAATGGTTTTATAGGTCTATTTAAAAAACAGATGTACTCCTGACAGGCCCAAGACAATACCTTCTTCATCTCCTGTGTTTTGTGTGTGACCATTCTATATTCCAAGCTGCAGAGAAGAATGATTATGGTGACTCCAGTCACAACTGCACATATCACTGCAATGCACAAGGCTATCAAAGATATCAAAATAGTGAGAGCCAGAGGTGTAGCATGGGGATGTTTGGGATGCTGTCTTATAACAACAATTGTGAATAAGGCAGTGGTATGATGAGAAATGATGCACTACTAAAGTTACTTAAAAGTGTAGATTTAGATGCCACCACGCCTTAAAAAATGGGGTGGAGATAAATTTGCCAGTGTAAGTTACTACTGCCAAAAAAGAAACATTAGTAAACCCAGTACCACACATGGCCAACTACTAATACTCCAACACTCTACTATACAAAATAATGGAGGTAGGGACCTAAGATAAAACCACGAAGGAAATAATGGTAAATTAAATCTATTATTTAAAATATTTAAGAATATAAATAAACATGATTTATTTTAAAAAGAGTACATATTTACTAATTACTTATGAAATTTTTTAACAACCTTTTTTATTTAAAAGAATTCATGTAACACTGATTTTTATTAAAATAATTTGAATTAATTCTACTTTTATTCACCTTACTCACAGCAGGTAGTAAATGTGAGGGATAATCCCCCAGGAATATTGTGCAGAATTCCATAGGGATAAACTTGTAATTGCATGGTACTGGTGGGGTGTTACTGTTCCAGTTTTGATGGGTATATATTTACTACCCCACCAGTACTATGCAGTTCGTAATCGTGTGTTGGTTGTACCTTTAAAGTTGGATACTTTGCAACTCAAATGTCTTTGCAACACCAGTTCAATGTCTCCATATCCAGAGAGGACAGATTTTAAACCTCAAGGGAATTTGGCATGTGAGCCCACAAGGATAAATCTTATACGCATGAGAAACACACAGGGTCTTCCTTGAGCTCTGTTATGCATGTCATGCATAGCCATGTAGAGGGATCACTGACAGAATATCGAGTACCAGAATATCGAGATACAAAAATATTGGGACATAAATATCGTTGTCAAAAATATCGACCTCCTATCTTCATAATGGTTTTCTAAAGAGGGACACGGTGGTATAGGTGATAGGGTACAGGCGCACTAGGTAGTTTCACTCATTATTCCTTGAACGTTCCAAAATAATGGCGGTGCTGAAGGGTTAGGGAGAACCACCAGCCTCCCCAGGTTCCTGGTAAGGCTAAAAAGCCACAAGACAACGTACTTAATATACCCCAGCACACATATATAATTAAAAATTGTTATTTATCAATAGTTGATCACATATGAACAAATAGAAGCGTTTCGTTGATTTTCTCCTTCTTTATTCAGTCTTCCAACTGTATTTTCCAATATGTAAAACGTTCCCAAGCCAACACGTGTTTCGTCGCCTCAGTAAAATTGTACATGCGACTTGTTCACGGCTGAAAGGTTTCACTGTATTTCAATTTCCAATGTGGCGAAAATTCCAGGCCACATAAGCCTATGGCGTGGGGTAAACTCCAATGTGTCAGTAATTTATCACACAGACTGCTGAGTGGTGATTGAGTGGCTTCGAATGCCCTGTAAGGCGTTCCCGAGTCTTTGAGAGAAGAAACGCCGTACTACGAAATCGTGCCCCACGCCGGTATCCTCGAGTGCGAGTATCTTCATAATGGTAAGTACAAAAATATCGAGAAAAAAAATATCGTTGTTAAAAATATCAAAGTAAAAAATATCGGTTTTTTATATGTATGAAAAATAATGTAAAATAAATTAAATAATACATATAACTTTAAAAAAAATATTTAGATTTATTTGTAAGTTCTAACAATTATAAGTAATAAATGTAATTTAAAAATAAATTAAACATACATATATAAAATGTAATATATATATTGACTTAAAAATAATTAATAAATAATAATTTTAATTAATTATAAAATGTTGCAAATATATTAAAAATTATAAATAAATATATATATACATATACCTGTAACATAAACATTTTTAGAAACAAATTATATTATAAATTAAAATATTAAAATATTTAATATTTTTGAAACCTACATTTTACACTACATTGAGTGCAACAGTAGGGAAAGTGTTGGATAGCGTAGGGGAAAAAATTACAATTCCCACTCCAGCGAGTGCAACAGTAGGGAAAGTGTTGGACAGCGGAGAGGAATAATTTACTATTCCCACTCCAATGAGTGCAACAGTAGGGAAAGTGTTGGATAGCGGAGGGGAAAAAATTACTATTCCCACTCCAGCAAGTGCAACAGTAGGGAAAATGTTGGATAGCGGAGGGATAAAAATTACTATTCCCACTCTAGCGAGTGCAACAGTAGGGAAAGTGTTGGATAGCGTAGGGGTAAAAATTACTATTCCCACTCCAGTGAGTGAAACAGTAGGGAAAGTGTTAGATAGCGGAAGGGTAAAAATTACTATTCCCACTCCAACAAGTGCAACAGTAGGGAAAGTGTTGGATAGCGGAAGGGTAAAAATTACTATTTCCACTCCAGTGAGTGCAACAGTAGGGAAAGTGTTGGATAGTGAAGGGATAAAAATTACTATTCCCACTCCAACGAGTGCAACAGTAGGGAAAGTGTTGGATAGCGGAAGGGTAAAAATTACTATTCCCACTCCAGTGAGTGCAACAGTAGGGAAAGTGTTGGATAGCAAAGAGGAATAATTTACTATTCCCACTCCAATGAGTGGAACAGTAGCGAAAGTGTTGGATAGCGGAGGGGATAAAATTACTATTCCCACTCCAGTGAGTGCGACAGTAGTGAAAGTGTTGGATAGCGGAGGGGTAAAAATTATAATTCCCACTCCAATGAGTGCAACAGTATGGAAAGTGTTGGATAGCGGAGCGGAATAATTTACTATTCCCACTCCAATGAGTACAACAGTAGGGAAAGTGTTGGATAGCGTAGGGGAAAAAATGACAATTCCCACTCCAGCGAGTGCAACAGTAGGGAAAGTGTTGGACAGTGGAGAGGAATAATTTACTATTCCCACTCCAATGAGTGCAACAGTAGAGAAAGTGTTGGATAGCAGAGGGGAAAAAATTACTATTCCCACTCCAGCAAGTGCAACAGTAGGGAAAATGTTGGATAGCGGAGGGATAAAAATTACTATTCCCACTCTAGCGAGTGCAACAGTAGGGAAAGTGTTGGATAGCGTAGGGGTAAAAATGACTATTCCCACTCCAGTGAGTGCAACAGTAGGGAAAGTGTTGGATAGTGGAGGGGAAACTTTTACTAATCCCACTACAGCAAGTGCAACAGTAGGGAAAGTGTTGGATAGCGAAGGGATAAAAATTACTATTCCCACTCCAACGAGTGCAACAGTAGGGAAAGTGTTGGATAGCAAAGAAGAATAATTTACTATTCCCACTCCAATGAGTGGAACAGTAGGGAAAGTGTTGGATAGCGGAGGGGATAAAATTACTATTCCCACTCCAGTGAGTGCGACAGTAGGGAAAGTGTTGGATAGCGGAGGGGTAAAAATGACAATTCCCACTCCAGCGAGTGCAACAGTAGGGAAAGTGTTGGACAGTGGAGAGGAATAATTTACTATTCCCACTCCAATGAGTGCAACAGTAGAGAAAGTGTTGGATAGCAGAGGAGAATAATTTACTATTCCCACTCCAATGAGTGTAACAGTAGGGAAAGTGTTGGATAGCGGAGGGGAAAGAATTACTATTCCCACTCCAGCAAGTGCAACAGTAGGGAAAATGTTGGATAGCGGGGGGATAAAAATTACTATTCCCACTCCAGCGAGTGCAACAGTAGGGAAAGTGTTGGATAGCGTAGGGGTAAAAATTACTATTCCCACTCCAGTGAGTGCAACAGTAGGGAAAGTGTTGGATAGCGGAGGGAAATAATTTACTATTCCCACTCCAGCAAGTGCAACAGTAGGGAAAGTGTTGGATAGAGAAGGGATACAAATTACTATTCCCACTCCAATGAGTGCAACAGTAGGGAAAGTGTTGGATAGCGGAGGGGTAAAAATTACTATTCCCACTCCAGTGAGTGCAACAGTAGGGAAAGTGTTGGATAGCAAAGAGGAATAATTTACTAGTCCCACTCCAATGAGTGCAACAATAGGGAAAGTGTTGGATAGCGGAGGTGATAAAATTACTATTCCCACTCCAATGAGTGCAACAGTAGGGAAAGTGTGGGATAGCGGAGGGGAATAATTTACTATTCCCACTCCAACGAGTGCAACAGTAGGGAACGTGTTGTATAGTGGAGGGGATAAAATTACTATTCCCACTCAAGCGAATGCAACAGTAGGGAAAGTGTTGGATAGCGGAGGGGTAAAAATTACTATTCCCACTCCAGTGAGTGCAACAGTAGGGAAAGTGTTGGATAGCGGAGGGGAAACTTTTACTATTCCCACTCCAGCAAGTGCAACAGTAGGAAAAGTGTTGGATAGCGAAGGGATAAATATTACTATTCCCACTGCAACGAGTGCAACAGTAGGGAAAGTGTTGGATAGCGGAAGGGTAAAAATTACTATTCCCACTCCAGTGAGTGCAACAGTAGGGAAAGTGTTGGATAGCAAAGAGGAATAATTTACTATTCCCACTCCAATGAGTGGAACAGTAGGGAAAGTGTTGGATAGCGGAGGGGATAAAATTACTATTCCCACTCCAGTAAGTGCAACAGTAGGGAAAGTGTTGGATAGCGGAGGGGTAAAAATTACAATTCCCACTCCAATGAGTGCAACAGTAGGGAAAGTGTTGGATAGCGGAGCGGAATAATTTACTATTCCCACTCCAATGAGTACAACAGTAGGGAAAGTGTTGGATAGCGTAGGGGAAAAAATGACAATTCCCACTCCAGCGAGTGCAACAGTAGGGAAAGTGTTGGACAGTGGAGAGGAATAATTTACTATTCCCACTCCAATGAGTGCAACAGTAGAGAAAGTGTTGGATAGCAGAGGGGAATAATTTACTATTCCCACTCCAATGAGTGTAACATTAGGGAAAGTGTTGGATAGCGGAGGGGTAAAAATGAATATTCCCACTCCAGCAAGTGCAACAGTAGGGAAAATGTTGGATAGCGGAGGGATAAAAATTACTATTCCCACTCCAGCGAGTGCAACAGTAGGGAAAGTGTTGGATAGCGTAGGGGTAAAAATTACTATTCCCACTCCAGTGAGTGCAACAGTAGGGAAAGTGTTGGATAGCGGAGGGAAATAATTTACTATTCCCACTCCAGCAAGTGCAACAGTAGGGAAAGTGTTGGATAGAGAAGGGATACAAATTACTATTCCCACTCCAATGAGTGCAACAGTAGGGAAAGTGTTGGATAGCGGAGGGGTAAAAATTACTATTCCCACTCCAGTGAGTGCAACAGTAGGGAAAGTGTTGGATAGCAAAGAGGAATAATTTACTAGTCCCACTCCAATGAGTGCAACAGTAGGGAAAGTGTTGGATAGCGGAGGTGATGAAATTACTATTCCCACTCCAATGAGTGCAACAGTAGGGAAAGTGTGGGATAGCGGAGGGGAATAATTTACTATTCCCACTCCAACGAGTGCAACAGTAGGGAAAGTGTTGTATAGTGGAGGGGATAAAATTACTATTCCCACTCAAGCGAATGCAACAGTAGGGAAAGTGTTGGATAGCGGAGGAGATAAAATGACTATTCCCACTCCTGTGAGTGCAACAGTAGGGAAAGTGTTGGATAGCGGAGGGGTAAAAATTACTATTCCCACTCCAGCGAGTGCAACAGTAGGGAAAGTGTTGGATAGCGTAGGGGTAAAAATTACTATTCCCACTCCAACGGGTGCAACAGTAGAGAAAGTGATGGATAGTGGAGGGGTAAAAATTACTATTCCCACTCCAGTGAGTGCAACCGTAGGAAAAGTGTTGGATAGTGTAGGGGTATAAATTACTATTCCCACTCCTGCGAATGCAGCAGTAGGGAAAGTGTTGGATAGCGGAGGGGTAAAAATTACTATTCCCACTAAATAAAATTCAAATTTAAAAACAAACAAAATACCAACTACAATACAAAATATAATAAAAAAAGCCAAAAACAAAATATATAAAAATATAAAAATGTACAAAACATAGAAACATATAGGGGCCGATTCCGATTCGGGCCGGAAATCTCTCCGACCGAGCCGGACCCGGAGAGATTTCCGACCGAATCGGACCCGTGCAGTCCGACCGAACGAGTACGATGCGCACGTATGCCATCGGACTCCCATTGAAGTCAATGGGAGCCTGTCGTACAACGCGTACGCGGGCTCCCATTGACTCAATGGGTGCGAGTCGGACAAGTGTGCCCCCTACAGCGTGTACGCGGCGAAGCGATTCGCGCCGTACACGCACAGGTAGGGGGGACCCATGGGTCCCCCCTGTGTGCGACTCGCGCGGCTAGGCGTACAGGGGGGTCCGACACGGACCCCCAAAGTACGGCTCCGACAGCTCTTTCGAGCTCGGTCGGACTGCTCGCGGCGCGCATCGTACTTACCCGGCCGGGGAACGTCTCCATTGCGCGGTGCGAGTCGGGTCCGAGCGAGTCGGTCGGTGCGGTTCGACCCGGGATCGAGTCGGTCGGAGCGGTCGGGACGCCCGGACGAGTCGGTCGGCGAATACGCATCGTACTCACTCGCCCGGACGCGCGTACGAATCGGTCGGGAAATAGGGCTCCAAATCGGATCCGGTAAAGCCGAATCCGATTCGGAGCCCTACCGGCCGAGATCGGAATCGGCCCCATAATGTAGAAAAAATCTAACATTTACATAAAAAGATTACTTTTTTTAATGTAACAAAAAATTAACAAACAAAAAAATATTTTGTAATAAAAATTAATTTTAATCAAAAAAATATTTATTACATAAATTTAATATTTTTTTCATACGCTATAACACTACACAATTTACAACACACATCTAAATAAAAAAGAAAAAGTGTACCTCAATAATTAACACAAATAATGATCAATAAAAGAATTATTAATAATTAAAAAACACATTTAAAAAGGTAAAAATTAATGTACTAACCAAACGTTACAGCTATAGAACCTAAATCCCCAAACAAAAAAAAGAAAAATTACCAAAAATATTTATCAATTAATAAATTAATATTAATGATCAAGTAATGATTAATTAATTTAAACTAAATTACTTTTCACCCTCTACCCCAATAAACACCAAAACACACACCTAAAAATATTTACACAATTTCCATAACTAATTTTGCATTAATAAATTAATATCAATTAACAAATCATTAATTAATTTTTAAAAAAATTACTTCCCACCATTTACCACTATAAACCCCACAACTCACACATCAAAATAATTACACAATTGCCATATTTAAATTTTAATTAATTAATTAGCATTAATTAACAAATAGCTAATTAATTAGAAATAAATTACCTCCCACCATATTCCCCTATAAATGCCACCACCAATTTCTTAAAACTTGACACAATTAACATACTTAATTAACAATTAATTAATTAATTAATAACAATTAACAAGCAAAATATAAATAAATATTAATAAATTAATTCACACAACACTATAAAAAAAATTAAATAAATATTATACTAAAAATATTAATAAATGTATTAAAATTAAATTACTTCCCACCCTATTCCCCTATCAACCCACAACCCGTTCCTAAAAAATAACATAATTAACATAATTACTAATTAATTAATAATAATTAACAACCAATTAATAACTAATTAATAATAAATTAATTTCCACAATTAACAATATAAAATATTAAATAAATAAATATTATTTAATACAAAATAAATAAAATTCATTATAATTAAATTACTTCCCACCCTATTCCCCTATAAACCCACAACCCGCTCCTACAAAAATGACACAATTAACATATTTACCAATTAATTAATCACTAAAAATTAACAGTCAATTATTTATTAATTAATAATAAATTAATTCTCACAATTAACACTATAAAATCAAAATTTTATAAATACTAATAAATAAAAATGTATATTCAATTTATTATAATTAAATTACTTCCCACCCTATTCCCCTATAAACCCACAACCCGCTACGGAACTAAAACACAAAATGTAATTAAAATAAATTTAATAACTTCTAAAAATGTAACACATATATTAAAAAACAAATGCAATACTTAGACAAAAAAATAGAGCACATACATTTAAAATACATACTAAAATACATAACACTAACTAAAAAACGATATTTTTAACAACTATATTTTTGCAAACGATATTAATGACTTCGATATTTTTGAAAACGATATTTCTTACCTTAAACTCGATATTCTTGACCACAATATTCTTGCAGTCAATATTTCTGTATCTCGATATTCTGCACTCGATATTAGTGCAAGTCGACATTTCTAACTCGATATTCTGACTCTTTACCCTTGTAGAGGCTCCTCCTTATGCATAGCTCCATTTTGGAGTAATGGCTTTGGTCTTAACCTCTTCCATGCGTCGGACGGCCCCCGGCCGTCCGACATCACGGTGGGCGTGTGCGGAGGACGGCCGGGGGCCGTCCGTTCCGCGCACGCGTGGAATTCTCCCGCACAGCGGGGGAATTCCAGCCGCGTCGAAGCGGTTAACTTTATGAGATGTACTGTTGGCATTGCGTTGATAGCTTTTACAGTGTCTATCACAGCCATCACCACAAGCCCTTGAATGTGTTGTTTGCATTGGGAGTGAGACTGGTATTGCCTCACCTCTTTTTGTGCCAATGAGAATAAGAATACTTCCACCGACTCCTCATAGCTTGTGTCCAAAAGTTTGATGTTGGCATAATGACTACAGAAAGCATTTGTTTCCGTTACGATGCGATCGCACATTCAGTTAGCGATATCACAGTAATAGCACATAGGGGCCGATTCCGATCTCGGCCGGTAGTGCTTCGAATCGGATTCGGATTCACCGGATCCGATTCGGAGCCCTGTTTCCCGACCGAATCGTACGCGGGTCCGGCCGAGCGAGTACGATGCAAGCACCCGCGAAATCGCCGACCGACTCGAACGCGGCTTCAACACGCTCCGACCGACTCGCATGGACACGACTCGCACCGCGCTATGGAGACGTTTCCCGGCCGGGTAAGTACGATGCGCGCCGCGAGCAGTCCGACCGACTCGCGCCGTCCGGCTCGAAAAAGCTGTCGGAGCCGGACTTTGGGGGTTTGCATCGGACCCCCCTGAACGCGTAGGCGCGCGAGTCGCACACAGGGGGGACCCATGGGTCCCCCTACCTGTGCATGTACGCCGCGATGCGCATGGACGCGTACCCGCTGTAGGGGGCGCCCTTGTTCGCCTCGCACCCATTGAGTCAATGGGAGCCCGCGTACGCGTTGTACGACAGGCTCCCATTGACTTCAATGGGAGTCCGACCGACTCGAGTCCGATAGCATGCGTGCGCATCGTACTCGTTCGGTCGGACTGCTAGGGTCCGATTCGGTCGGAAATCTCTCCGGGTCCGGCTCGGTCGGAGAGATTTCCGGCCCGAATCGGAATCGGCCCCATAGTATACGGATAAGTTCATATAATTCTAAAATTAAGGAGACCAGCCTTAGCAAACAAGACTCACCCTAAGAACCTTGGAACAAAGAGGTTATGAAAAAATGAATGATTGATTGATTACACTTTGAATGCACAAACTGCTGGCAATGGGTCTCTTGGTGCGGAAAGTAGTACATCTTTGTGTCCCTCGCTGCTTTAAGGTCAAATGGTTCAGGCCCCAAGAGTTTCAGTAAGGTCAAGGCACCAGTGAAGGTACTGCCTTTGATGGTCTACACAAGTCTCCAATGCTCAGGTGGTATAGATATTGTTACGTTGGGCTCAGTTATCTGGAGCTGTACATCATGGTGAATCTTGGGCAACCTCACTTTCTCAATTCATCCTCCACACAAGAGTCAGTCTACTGTGTCTTGTCATCAGTGTCAGGATAGGGCAGCTCCTCACCCCTCTCGAGCAGTTCAGCTGCACGTCTCTCACGGAGGCCACAACAAAAGGCCTTCTCTAGTGTTGCACACAAAGTCACAGTTTTAGTGTGAACAGCAACTTTAGACATCCTGGTCTTGCATCTCTTGATACTGGTGGTAAAGATTGTCTTCCAAAATTCAGACAAATACAAACCTCTGGTACTGGAGTGACCATATTTATGGCCAACTGATCGAATCACAAAAAATGCATAATTCCAACCACAATGGGGAGGCCATGTCTTGACTTTGTGCTGTCCACTCCCTCAGAGTAGGTTGAAACACCAAATGGTCACAGAGCATGTGTATTAGGGAATTAGAGTGTGGATTTCAGAAGAGGGATCTACCCTGCTATCAGACTGCTAAAGGAGAAGGCCGCCAATAGGTGCAGCAGTGTGTACTCAAGGGAGGACCCTGGACTATCCAAAAAGCATGGTCTTGGCCATGCCTGTATGAAGAGGATAGAGAGCGGGGGTACATGCCAACACTGTTGTGTAGAATGCTTAGGGCACAGATGCCAGTAGCGGCCCGTGGTGGGAGTGCTGCCGGGCGGTGACGTGGGGCGGGGGAGGGGTAGGGTGGGGGGTAGTAAAGTACAGAATACGGCCGAATAGAGGTAAGTAGACATATAAATAAATAAAACGAATTGCGTTGCGCGTGCTGCATCGCATTTGGCGATGCAGCGCGCGCAACTAAATTCATTTTATTTATTTATATGTCTACTTACCTCTATACGGCCGTATTCCGTACTTTACTACCCCCCACCCTGCCCCTCCCCCACCCCACGTCACCGCCCGGCAGCACTCCCACCACGGGCCGCTACTGACAGATGCAGAGCGTACTCTGTACATACAGGGCCATGAGATGTGCCCTGTGTATAGAATGAACAATTGAATGTCCATATTGCACACATCAATGCATAAGTAGCGTGACTGATAAAGTCTTATGTGATTCTCAAAACAATGTGGTAGGCCATGGCCTTAGTGCATTATGAAACAACAGTATGGGACATATCGGTTGATTGTGAAGGAGCCGGGTTCCACGTTCTAGACTTACTCCTGAACCCCTGGTCGATGGCTCATTGTTTCCTGCTTAAAAGTGTGGAGGGGAGAAAAATCATTTGCCAAATCATACGCTGCAATTTCAATGAACCATGACTCCGAAGAATCACAGACTCCCGATTCAAAGTTGAGTTAGTTTATTACAAAGCCAAAAACAACTGGACATACAGACACCTCAAAATGAGGGTGTAGAAATATATTGGAACTAATACAATGCCAAACCTACGGGTAAAGTTGAGTCGATGTAGCATACAAAGAATGACTAGTTCTAGAATTAGGACGCAGAATATAACTGCTCCAACATCAAGAGTCTTCTTCATCGGAGGTTCGTAAGTAAAAAGCATTAGTCTGTCCCTACTCTACTACTATCGTGACATCCCTACTTAGCATTTCCCAGGCAAGTTCAGAAAAAGGTGTCAGCACCTGAAGCTTCCTAAGAATGCACTCACGTTGAATGGGTCAAGTAGCATAAAGCTACAGAGCACGTTCTAAGATGCTCTCTTCTCTCAAGGCACGGCAGAAGTCCCCGGACTCTGTCCCTAACCCCAACACAAAATCGTAGGACACACCCATCATCACATCACGCGATCATCCCATCCAGCTGGGCACCTCCTCGTAGGTAACTTTCCATGTGGTAGCAGTGCACCCAGGCTCTTGCTCGATGACCTTGACCAGTGAGAAAGCTCACCGTCCCACATTATCAGCATTGCTTGCTCAAATGTATCTTCTTCTCCCTAAGCCCAGCTCCTAAAACAAAAACGTTATTCTAACTAACAAGGATGAATTTCTCCACCTGCAACAGAAACGTGAGAAAGAACAGATTCTGCATACACATGAATCCTGCGAATAAACCCATCTAGAGAGCACAACAGGGGAAAATACACGAGGACTACAGAATTTGTCTAACAAAAGACACAATCACAGAATTACATTAAGCACACATATACGTGAACATTATTACCATGCACGTTTAAATCAATGCATCACAAAGCAAACAAATTTTCTCTCGTTAGTCACTTATAAACTCAGCACTTTAAAGCTTTCATCAAATAGTGCATAGTTACAATGTTGATTTCTCCACGTTATATGAAAACATCTATCACTTCACTTTACACTTTATTACATTACACATTCTAATAACCAAATGTTAACACGGCAAAGGAATAAATGTGTGAGTGCAAACTACTTGTGATTATAATGCACCCCTACAAATAAAAGAGCACGATCTCGCTCTATCAGTCGTAACTAGTGATGTCACGTGTGGTGGCATAAAGAATTTTATTTCTGCTGTCGTACTTGATATCATCTGTGAGTCAAACAACACTACAAGAATTAGGCTATGTCTGCTTAGATTACTAAAAGTCGTAAATTTCATAATTGCTGATCTTTTGGACCATTATTTTCATTTTCCTGCATTTGAGTTTTTTTCAGAGAACTTGAAAAGTACTTTATTAATGTAGGTAAGTATGTGACCTTAGCAGAGATACATAATGCCACTAAATTAATACGTTCTGAGAATATATACAGGATACATAACTGGTAACTGTGTAACATGCAGCACTTATGGATTTACTGCAATATGCCATATAATTTGTACATTACACAAAAAAAGTTGTTTCTAGCTCAAGTGGATGAAAATAATACTGCAGGATAGTGCGCTGCATACTTTGCATGTGCTGTTGTATAATTTAGATAACCTTGCCACATAATTTGATTTTTCATGCTGCTTAATCCTAGTGCCCTGACACTGGTAAAGTAGAATTAATTTGGGGACTGAAAATCGTGAGGATGAAACAGAGACGTTTTAAGTCATGGGCAAAGTGGGCTACCCCTGGCTCAGTATTCAGGATTTTCACAGTCCTGGGCAAGATTTCAACTGTTGAGTGACCCTGTTAAAGTTTAACAAATGTTTGCTATTACGGAGGGCATGAATTTCCAAGGAATCTGTTATAAAGTTTAAAATTTGTTCCACATGGTGGCCCCCAAACATATGCCTTGCCCAGGGGCCCCTTAAAGTGTTTAAGATGAAACTCATATTTCATAGGAGACTTGAAATATGTCCCATATTTCCGATTCCCCATGAAATATGGGGATATTATACCACCGCTTTTTGTGCAATGGCAGCACACAAACATGTCACATATATGTATATAGCCAGAATCCTTATTAGACGAGTCTTCAATGGCACTGCTGGGGACTTGCTTTCACCTGCAGAAGAGGGACGCGCATCCCTCTATGGACTGTCCACCCTTCTCCCCCAGCATCCCTTCTCCCTCTGTTTTATTTGGGGAGTGGGCTGGGGGCGTCCTCTTTGAATCCTAACAGCGGCACATTCAGAGGCCTTCCCTGGCCCGGGCTAGGAGCTGCTCACATCCCCGGAAAACGCAGTGGGGAGAAAAAGTTTATGGAAGCGAGTAGAGTGTTATTCAGCAGCGCCCGGGGCCTTTCAGAGGGCTGGGGGGCGTCTGTAAGGGGGCAGCCAAGCATGTGCTGGGAATTATCTCTGTTGGTTGCCTACCTGTGACAACCCCTCAAGTGCAGCTAAGAGGCCCTTTCACTGCTGCGGGCGAACAATAGGCCGGAGGGACAAACAGCCGCGGCGGAGTCTATCATTCTCACTGTGTTATCTTTGGCACTGAATGAAACCGCAGTTCCCCCTTTCTGCCTCGGAGTCAGCACTATTTTAAGGGGCCAGTGGTACTTTTCATGTCTCTTTCAGCACTTTTCAACAGGTTCACGAGGGCACGAAGTGCAGTATATAAAAAAAGGCTAAGAACAGCGGCTGATGGCTGGGAAGAGCCCAGTCAACTGAGCAGTCAAGCCTGCAGGAGGAGAACAGAAGAGACCCTCATTGGCCAAGCCAAGAAGAAGCCCCTTTGTGTACAACAAACAAGGAAAGGCCCCGCTTGGCAGGCAGCGCTTCCCTGCCTAGAAAAGGCGCGCTTTCGATTGTCTGCGACTTGGCGCTCAAAGCCAAAAAGCAACAAAGTTGACATTTTTAAACTGCTCTTCAAAATTTCAGAAATGCAGCTAAATAAGCGTGCAGGGCTACATTTGACCCATGTTGCCTTAAAATAAATTGCAGCCGCCATTTTGGGTAAGTGACAACCCATGAACCAGTGATTCCATTTTACACTTGTGATATTGTGATATAGGCAGAACAATTCTATCTAAGGGGCGGATTCGCAAAGCCATATGTGCGCCAAAAACTGAACTTGGGCCCGATGGTATGGGCACTGGTGAAGGGCAAAATCACAATCCTGAAATGGGGATTTGCAACTACACAACTTTCACCAATATGATGTAATTACAACACTGACCAATGTAGTTGTACTGGAGGCTTGTAGGCATCCAGAGGGGACCTACCTGCCGAAGCAGGTGAATTCCCAAAACCCAGTGGTTTGCGGGTATTCACTTACCATCTGTATGACCTTTTCCCTCCATGGAACCCCTTTGCAAATATACTATTAAATGCAGTAGTAAGTGCATTTCCAGGGCAGGAATTGGGGATAGAATGTCCACAAAATTATTGCAGGTGTATGGGAGGCGCTAAGTGAGGGAAAATATTTTCCCTGTGGAGAAACAAAAATTTAAAGTTAAATGTGCTTCAATCACACTTAGTTACATGGGAGTTTCTACTTGTTGGAAATGCTACACTGAAGTGAGTACTCCTATAACTCAGCACATCTATTGGATTGTGATATAATAGAGAATGTAAGACAGAGTGTACCTGTTTTAACTTTATTTGTTTCAAAATCACATTTTGTATGAACAAATGAAAAAAGATTTTTACAGCGCAGCAATTGCCCTAAGGCATCAAGGCGCTAGCAGCAGTTAGACTAGGAAGACAGAGAAAAGGGGAGATAGAAAAGCAGATTATACCTACTATCTATCCTTAAGGAGTGAATATCCAAGTGTTAAGGGCTTTACGAAATGGAATGTGATATTGGAGACTGGAAATGAAGTGAGGGAGCAAATTCCACAACTTGGATGCGGCCACTGAGAAGGCTCCACCTCCCCATCTTGATTTTCGATGCTTAGGAACAATTAAGAGATTTCTACCTGAGGATCTTGCCGGTCTGGGGGGAGTGTAACGTTGGAGTAAGTTCCTAAGTTCTGCTGGGCCCGTGTTGTGTAAGGCCATGAAAAGAGCCTTTAATGTTATACGTTTGCTCATGCGTAACCAGTGAAGTATACGAATCCCCTCAGAAACTGATTGAGATCTGGGGACATCAAGAATTACGTTGGCTGCAGCATTTTGAACCAACTGCAATTTGGCAAGTGAAGTCTTATTAATATATCCAGGTAAAGAGCATTGCAATAATCGAGCCTGGACATAATAAGTGCCAGAACCACTTGATTCCGTGCTTGGAGAGGGATGAAAGGAAACACTTTCCTAAGGGATCTAATTATCCAGGAGCAGGTTGAAACAGTCCTGTTGGCCTGTAGATTGAAGGAAAATTTTTGTCGACCAGTACTCCGAGATTTTTGGCGGAGTCAGTAGGAATGGGTAAGGCTCCCAGCCTATATGGCCACCAAAGATTGGACCAGATGGATGGTTGACCCCCAGGGATCAAGACTTCCGTCTTTTCTCCAATGAGTTTTAGGTAGTGTTTTTCCATCCATGTGGCCACAGCCTGTATGCAGTTTTTAAAATTGGTGGCCGTCGCATCCATGTCCCTAGAGATAGATACGATTGTTTGGATGTCATCAGCATAGGACAATGTTTGGAGTTCAAAAGATCTTGTGAGCTTTGTCAGTGGGGAAACATACAAGTTGAATAATGTAGGGCTCCGGGAGGAACCCTGAGGCTCCCCATATGGCAAAGTTATGGACTCCAAGCTAAACCGGTCTACCATGACCATCTGAGACCTGTCACTCAGAAAAGATGCCAGAAGTTTGAGTGCCAAGTCTGTAATCCTCAGAACCTGGAGTTGTTCAACAAGCGGGGTTGGGAATATGGTATTGAAGGCTACAGAGAGGTCCAGAAGGACTAACGCTGCAGCCTCCCCCGCATCAACCTTGGAGCAGATGTTGTTAACCGCAGCTACTAATTCAGTCTCGGTCCCATGGTTGCTCCTGAACCCACACTGTGACATATCCAACAGTTGGAATTGTCTAAGTAATTCATCAACTGGACATTAAGATGTTTCCAGGATTTTAGAGGGGACCAGCAGCAAGGAGATGGGCCGATAATATTTTAGTTCTACAGGGTCCAAATTAGGCTTTTTGAGCAAAGGCTTAACCACTGCCCATATCCAGGATAGAGGAAGGCGCCCAGTTGTGATTTCAGTGATGTGGGGCACTATAATCTTAGCTTCAAATTGCAAGACATTAGGAGAGCAGGGTTCAGATGGGGAGCCTGAATTGACATTAAGGATGTAAGATTCCGTCTGTTCCTGTGTCAACAAGGTAAAACATGCTAGACAGGAATTAGGGCTGTCTTTAGAGGACAAGGTTTCTTGTTGCCCAACACAGTCGGAGACTCCAATTTAGAGGGCATAGAAGGCTCAGAATTACACTGATAAAGATCTTTATATATGTCAACAACTTTCGAATAGAAAAATGTGGCCACTCAATCACAAAAATCCTGCGATCCCTCTATGATAGAAGGCTCTGGGGGGGCAGATAGAAGATTAATCACTTTAAACAGATCTCTAGAAGATTTAGTTAAAGAAAGCTCATTAGTACAGTACAAAGACTTTTCTGCCTTGATGTACCAGTTAGAGATCCCTTAGGTAGTGGCGTAGCGTGGGTTGCCAGCGCCTGGGTCAAGGCAAGTATCCTTCCACTTTTCTTTTAAAATTTTGGACCCCTAGTAAAATTTTGCGCCCCTAAGAATTTTGCACCCAGGGCAACTGCCCCTGTGGCCCCACCCATGCTATGCCATTGGCCTTAGCAGAAACAGTAAACAATATCTGTGGCCTTTTGTATTTTGTCTGAGGTCCACACATAATAAAGGGAAAACATCTGCTCTGCGAGTTGCAGTGTTAACTGTGGAGGTAGGAGACTTAGGGGCCGATTCCGATTCCGGCCGGAAATCTCTCCGACCGAGCCGGACCCGGAGAGAATTCCGACCGAATCGGACCCTAGCAGTCCGACCGGACGAGTACGATGCATTCGCATGCTATCGGACTCGATTCGGTCGGACTCCCATTGAAGTCAATGGGAGCCGGTCGTACAACGCGTACGCGGGCTCCCATTGACTCAATGGGTGCGAGGCGAACAAGGGCGCCCCCTACAGCGGGTACGCGTCCATGCGCATCGCGGCGTACATGCACAGGTAGGGGGGACCCATGGTTCCCCCCTGTGTGCGACTCGCGTGCCTACGCGTACAGGGGGGTCCGACGCGGACCCCCAAAGTCCGGCTCCGACAGCTCTTTCGAGCCGGACGGCTGGATTTAGCACTAACATTAAAAACATGTTTAATAAACAGGAAAGGATTTATTAAAAAGTTAAGTGAAGGTAAACAAAGGAAGTATCTAGGGTGCCCCGTACCTCTTAACTTTAGGAACATTTCATTTTTAAACACATCTCGCAGCAAAAGTGTAAACATTTTATAAAGTCTCTTCAAAATTCAAAAGTATGTTTCGTTAACATGCAGAACCGTTTCTCCTTAGTACGTCAGATTATATCAGTGTGTTGACATTCATTCTTCCCCTAACCTACAACAATGCCAATATTGAACTAAGAGTTCAGTCAGTTGTTATGTGCATCCTCTGGGTGGCCTGGGGTTGTATTATACATATAACAACATTTTAATTTCCTAAATCAAACACAGGAGAGTGTTTTGTAAAGCACACATCCTGAAGTCATAGATTTTTAGGTCCTCTTATATGTGATCATGAAGAAAAAGGAGTGAAAGTGAAAACAATTGCCTAGGATCGCACAATTTGGTAAAGAGGAAAACCCAGGATTATTACCAGGTTTTCTGGTTTCACATTGTGCAGTTCAGTCACTAGATATATATGCTTTGCTTCCCCTAAACCCACCGTACCACAAACAATGCCCTGCCAACCCTCCTGTCCTGACCATCAGCCTGCTGGCATCAAAAAGGGCCTTCGGTCAGATCTCAGACCAAACCTTTTGGCCCTTGGGAAAATGTTTGCGAGTACCCATAGCCTAAAGTGTGGCCAGTCACAGCTCTATTTCAGCAATCTGATTGGCAAGTCTTCCAATAAATAAGGCTATGTTTGTGTGTTCTACCCATTCTGATTGGCTGATGTCAGGCAGTCAGAATAGGCCTGGAACAACCTGAAACTAGCCCCATGCATGCTGGTAATTTTGCAGCAGTCTGTTGACTCATGATGGATTAAGCATGCTTTTTGTGTTTTTTTCTGGTCTGTGGAAGAAGATCTCCCCAAAAAGACACTTTTTCTTCTGGTTTTGCCTCCATTTACCACAGACTCAAGTAAATGCTAAAAGTTGGCCAGCCCCAATATCAACACACCACATCTTGGATCCATTTGAGGGAAGGCACTTTGCAGCAACCTCTGCAGGCAGCAGAATGTGCTGACTTCTTTAGCTATCATTGCTTGGTGGTCCTGGAACAGAATACATAAGCAGCATTGGTGGTGCTAGTCCACTCCACAGTGCTATATTCTCTATGTAAAGTATACAAAAAAGTGAAGGATAGAATGCTTGAATTTATCTCGGCCACTGGTAATTACTCTGGGCTGAATCCCAATCCATTGTTAGAAAACGTAAATATTGGGCCTGATTTACATTGCCTTTTCTGACCATAAACTTATGTTTATGGTCAAAAATAGATACATTTGCGCTTGTCAAGAAATTACAAATGGAGTGCAGAGAAATATGCATAGTAAATCCCATTCAAGGGCAGAGGCAGGAAGTGGGTAAAACAAAGATTGGTTAGCTTAGAAAGTTTGTACACATCCATAAACATGTATATTTGAGCACATTACCAAACTGAAATGTAGCCTTTTCTAACCCTGGAAAAGGTTGAAGATTTACTCCCCTTTCAGAATTGCAAGGGAAATGGACAGCTCCCAAATTGGGTGCAGCATAAGTGAAGGGTTTTCTCCACGGGGAAAAATGTTTTACCTGGGAAGAAAAAAACAAGGGGCATATTAACAAGGGCCTTATCTCCGTTTTTTTGGCTTTAAAAGCCAAAAAAGCGGAGATAATATTATCGCCCTATCTACAAGGGGATGCTAACATGCATTAGCGCATGTTAGCACCCGCTATCCTGACGCCTCGCTTTGCATCTCTAATGAGATGCAAAGTGGGCGTCACTAGGCAGTACTCCCTGTAAATTATCGCTGATGTGCACATCGCGATATTTACAAGGAGGCTCACGTATTTTAGCAGACGTTAGTTTTTGGCGAAAACCGCGGTTTTCGCCAAAAACTAACGTCTGCTAAAATGCTGACTTAGCCATACTTACCATTGGGGGTGGATTATGCTGATACGACCACAGGGTCGTATCAGCAAGGTTATCACCGTTTTCAATGGAACATCGCTGAAAAACCAGCGATGTTCCATGGAAAACATCGCTATCGCTGGGATAATTATCGCCATTGCGCTATGCGTTGTTAATACAGCGCTAGCATGGCGATAATTATCTGCGATAGCCGGCGATAAACATTTTCACGCTGAGGACGGCCAGCGATAATTATCGCTGCCGCTTGATAATATGCCCCCAGATGCGGTACCAAATTGTACAATTCCGTACAGGGACAAATAGGCATCCAAAAAAAAGGCTTGTGAGAGATGTAAAACTATGTGTGGAATGATGCAGCTGGCATGGCTTTCCAGATGTCATATCTGTTTTGTGAAATGGGGAAAAGTGTAAGAATACATTCAGACAGAGTCATACAACTCTGCCCGTACTTTTCTTTGAGAATCCGGACTATTTGGCCGCTGAAAAACAGCACTTACCGGTGCATTTAGAAATGGTGCAAATAGCACACCCTACAATATGTAACACTGTACCAAATTCATCTTATGCGCTGGAAAATGTCCGTTATGCTGGTATAATCTTCCATAATTTCAGCAATTTTGCGTGGGAATTGGTACGTGAAATTCACGAATTATGCCATTACAGCAGGGTACATAATTACACCACTGCAAACTTTTAGCTCATGAGCACAGGAACAATATGAACCATTTGAACGCCAGCCGCTGTTGGTCGCAGCATCAGTGTTTTTTGCGCTCATTTTCTTATGTGAAATGTGTGTAAATATAAATAGACCACTACATGTCTCTTTTGCATTTTGCAGTATTTTTGCAGAATTGTGCATAATTCTACAAAAGCAAATTAATCGAATTTCGCACGCCCCTACAAACTATACTTTGGTTCAAACTAGCAGCACCCCAGCAGTTTTTGTAATATTGTTGC
This sequence comes from Calotriton arnoldi, assembly GCA_963921515.1. Taxonomy (NCBI): domain Eukaryota; kingdom Metazoa; phylum Chordata; class Amphibia; order Caudata; family Salamandridae; genus Calotriton; species Calotriton arnoldi. Next base: position 2,154,056 of record CAWUFW010000441.1, read on the forward strand.
TTGTCTGCCTTTCATTAACAATCTTATAAAACAAGGAATACCCATGGCTCACCAAAGCGGATAACATCGCAGGTGGAAACTCAAGTTGACCAGTTGCTAGTGGTTTCTCCTGAGAACAGGACTCTGTATTTTTTTTTATTCCACATTCAGAAATGCAAATGGCCAAACATAAATAAAGTGCTCCTGTATCCAGTGGAAAATATTTGTCACTGGTCAATTGTAATTTCCATTAGAGCCGAAAAACGTCATAATTTTTTTTTTTATGTATAGAGCTCAAAAGCGTCCTATCGGCCTAAATGTACTTCTAGGCGTTATTATGACTGCAAGTGTTAAGCGTTCCAAATTAAAGAAAGTTCGGTAAGTATCTGCCTCTGCTTTCAGCAGTTCTCCTCTTAAGGACCCCCCTTCTTTATCCAAGACTCCCCAGAATCTCGGGGTTGATGTCAGTGACAGGACCCTGGCCACCGGAGTGCTACCTCGCAGATGCAGGCCCGGGCCTGTGGGAAAGCACTCAGCATGACTTATCCGAACATATGGTTTCTTAATTCAGGGCAGAATGTCTGAGGCCTGTTGCATCTGGTGCCGTTTTAGTTTGTTAAAAATGCCACACAAGGCTGTGACGAAAGGGGAAGAAGCGGAGAAAAATACTGTTATTACACACCCAGGAGCCGGTTTTTCGGCTCATTAGCCAGTGGCCTCCGTGACTAATTGGGTTTTGTCATCGATGCCGGGTCATTATGCCCTAATTTTTGTGCATAGTTATTCAGCCGTCACTTCAGGAAAAATGAAGGAGGGAAACACCTCTCCTCGGCTCTTCCCCCCTCTGAATCACTCGGTCTGAAAACTCGAGGCCCAGAGCGCCCCCAAACTGATGAAATGATCATTTTGGTACAATGGGACAAAGGAGTGTTAGTGGATTAAAGGGGTGCCCCTTTATACGGCGGCAAAGACCTTATTGACTAGCCGAGGGCGCCATTCAATGCCGGAGATCATTAAGTTTGAAGCCAGTCATCCAAAGATAATGTTTGCTCCCTTGCTTCTTTTGTCGCCGGGCTGGCCCTAGCAACCCCCATTTCTAACTCATCTTTGGAAGAAAAAAAACTGGAGGGAAACGCACGGTGAAATAAAGGGCCGTAGGTCTTCCGAAGGCCTCAGGACGCGGGTAATTTCGCCAACAGCAAAGAAACTCGGGGCACCAGGCTGAACCATTGCGCTGCACAGTGGGGCCTGTTGTAGGGCCTGCGCCGCTAAAAGGGCCCATGCGGAGAGGGCGACCATCGGTGTCAATCACGGGAGAGGCCGCCACAAAGGCGCGTAATTGGCGTGGGTCCACCTTAAACTTCTGTCCCGCTGGGCTAGCAGACGTAGGCCCACTCTTGAGTTACGTCACTAACAAGTAAACAATTTATCAGGGTTAAGGACTTGCTGTGGGCTGCCACACCACACGCTCCTTTTAGGGCGACGAGTGTCCCCCCCCCCCACCAGCAGCCGCACGCCAACCACACAAAAAATTACGCACACCCTTCAATTAGCGGCAGATGCGCCATGTAACAAATTTACAACCATGAAAATGGCCGTGTCATGAAAGCAAGAAAATTGTGACAATGGAGCTTTTACCAATCTTGTGAATCCAGGAAGGAGTGAACAAAAATCTCACTGCAGTTAATAGTGCACAGTTGACAAGGATGGTTCCTGGATGGTTTGTACCATCACTGTTCTCATAACCTAGATCGTGTAAATTATACATTGAAACACTGGTTTGAAATTGTCATTGAATATCTTCCAGGTGAACATATGGTGCAACTTACTCTTCCACCTTTTTTTTGGCCAACCTATATCTATAAATTTACTTTTCTTAGAACAAAATGGCGGCCATAAAAGGTGGCATTCCATCAAATAAACACAAATAATGTTGCCTACGTTTAACAAACTTCTGGCTATCTAACTGCAAGTGACACAATTTCCAGTAACACTTTTGCAAACAGTTTCTGTCCAAAGTACTTTGTTACCTTGCACACATAAATGACAAAAAACTCAATACATGCCAATCACCACCTTGTGCAGGAATTCGTAAGTAGTTAGGAAGAATTAAAAAAATTATTAACATTTTTTCTGGAAAGACCCAAATCTGTTATGAAATACGTTTTTGCATTATTAAAAGTGTAAAGAAAATTGTAGTGAAAATGATAGGAAAGTCCTTTTCATTCAGGTTTGTACATGCAGATTTGTGCTTAATGGATTTTTAAGTAGGTCCTCTTCTTTGTGGGACAGAACAATGTTTGTGTCCTTTGTGTTTATAAAGAAGCCGGAAGCAAATCTCTTATGACCTTTTATACATATGTTTCGGTCTCTTAAGATTATTTGTCACTTGGATCTTCATCATGCTTATTTTTGTGCTGATATTTTTCCATTAAAATACTCTCACACAATGAGCGGCGTAGTTAAAGGGAAGGAAGGTAGTTTTTTTGCTCTCAGAAACTCAGCATATGTAGGTCTGGCATGTGCCTTTGTCCTGACCCTCACAAGCAGAAGGGGACCAGTGGGGCGGAAAGGAAAGTCTATAGGAAATTGACTGCCCACCACAAGAGCCTCTCCCTCATTGTCTCGCCCTTGAGTGCTGCACAATGGCAGCAATTTTATGCTAATCAATGTACATGAAATGAAACTTTTTTCACAAATTTTCTTTCTTTCTGTTGGTACAAGATAAATTAGCCGACAGCACTTTACACATTTTGCAGAACGAGCTCTCAGCTGGTGTTTTTTTCAGCCTAGTGTGTGTGCATGTTATGGGCCAGTGGTGTGGGGGAAACAAACTCCAATTTGTAGCTCTTTGGAAAATTATCTGGTAGGCAGCCTTTTATTTTCAGCCATTGTTCCCGAACCTATTTATAATTTCAAAGGGCAAGAAAACTATAGATTATTGTGCCATTGATGTGGCTGCACCTAGTTAGTTATTTAGGTCCTACGTTTTTCATTCCTCTTTCCAAAAAGTACATCTGAAGTTTATTCAAACTAATCAAATCAAAGTATTCGTTCATCATTTAATCTGTTTCAGAATAAACACTACAGCTACACAAAAATGTAAATTCTTTACAATGTATTTAATACTGCAAATGTTCTCAATTCTTCCCAATTCTTAACATATCTTTTCCAAAGTGCATCTGTTTTTGAATGTGGCAAATTGCACACTGTAGATTTTTTATATAAATCAGTAAGAACGTTCAAAATCCTTGTGTCATCGAATTCTTTTTCAGTCACCACTAGCCCCAATACATAATTTAAAAGAATTGCTTGCAGATAGAGGAATATGAAAGAGGCTTTAAAATGTTGTGGGAAGTGTTTTACATTGCCTTTTTAAGTGTACGGATATTCAACCTTATATGTAGAATTTTCAAAGATGGTTTTTGCTGATGAAAACGGCTTTGTTGTATTGAGCAGGACAGCGAACAAATAGTTCCATCTATTAAGGAAACTACTTTTTAATTAGTCGTGGGACTCTAGGTGGAGTGTAGAAGAACTGAGCATGTGTGATAAAAACAATTATGCAGAACCTGGAATGGGTCGACAGACCTTGAAAATGCTCAGTAGGATCTCATGCAGACATAAAACTGTTAATGTTTTGCGAGGCTCCAACTTTCAAGTTTGAGCAAAAATACCATCTCAGTAGAACTATCATAGCATTAAGTGCACTCTAGTCCTATCTTCTTTCTTTATAGTATAATATGTTATGGTTATGAGTCTTGCTGCATAGCGACATGCCTACGTTAAGATAACTCAATTTCTACATATCATTCATGACCTTAAAAAAGAAATATGCACTGGTAAGTGGGCATTGCTCGTAAATTGTTCAAACACTAGGAACATGTTCATTGATCTGGTGGATACGTTATCAGAAATAATACAGAAGGCACAGAGGGCCCGATTACGAGTTTGGCGGTCCGCGGGACCGCAGAACCTGTGGTGGCGGTCAGCACACAGCGGCACTGGCGGTCTGACCGCCGTATTTCAAGTGCGGCAGTGGGACAGCCACAGGACCGTCACAACTGCCAGAGATCATAGATTCTGTGGCAGTGGCGCAGTGGTCTGAGGCTCCAATATACTGGCAGTGCCAAAGCGGCACCGCCGAGCATATTACGAGTTGCATCATTGCAACCCTATCTATGGCGGTGAGCCCGCCATGGAAAGGGTGGCTGTAAGGCAACTCAAGGGGCCCTTACTGGGCCCTCTTGTGCCTCTGTTCAGGGTGTTGCATGCAGGTGGGCACATGTAGTGCTCCCTGCATGTTTGCACCCCCAGTTACTGCAAAGGAAGAAATGCACGATATGGTGCTTTTCTTCCTGTGCAGGAACGTGCTGCGGCAGTCCCACTGCGCTGCCTTTCTATGGATCTCCTTTGCAGTGGCGTAGTAAGAGGGTGCGGGGGCGGTCCGCCCTGGGCGGCATGAGTTTTGGGGGCAGCGGCCTCCTCCCTTCATACCTGTCGTCCCCCCACTTTAAATTGCGGCCATCGCGAATCTCGCCAGCACCTCCCCCCCCCCCGGTTTTTAATGCGCCTGCCATGGGGCGGCAAACGTAGGGGCCACCACGGGCGGACATAGTGCTAGCTACGCCACTGCTCCTTTGAGCCTTAGAGAGGCACCATTGTGGGGCCGCCGCAGAATGAACGCCTGCACCAGATTCTCGGAGTCCGGCGAGTGGTCAGACTACGGGTTTGGCAGTCTTGCAGAGGGGCGCTGGTGTGGAGGGCAGCAGCGAGGCCGCCAAACTCGAAATCAGGTCCAAAGTCACAGGGGGTTTCAGAGTACCCAGGATCTTAACTTCTCTTCACCCACCCCCGTGCAGCAGTCGCGGTCCATGTAGGAGTGCCGGCCGGGCGGTGACGTGGGGCGGGGGAGTGGCAGGGTGGGGGGTAGCAAAGTACGGATTACGGACCAATACAGGTAAGTAAACATTTAAATCAATAACACGAATTTCGTTGTGAGCGCTGCATCGCCAAATGCGATGCAGTGCGCGCAACGAAATTCGTTTCATTGATTTAAATGTTTACTTACCTGTATTGGTCCGTAATCCATACTTTGCTACCCCCACCCTGCCCTCCCCGCCCACGTCACCGCCTGGCGGCACTCCTACACGGACCGCGACTGCCGTGCAGTGATGCATTATGGGTCAAGATAAAAGATGACTGAAGTCTAAGGCAAAAAACAACTTAATAAACATCAAGGTCCTTAAACAAAATAAGTCTACATGTGTAGAGCTGTGGACAGCAAATGGGCACGCTTGATAAGATTTATTCCTATGTATTTTGGCTTTTGACAAAACAGGTACACCCACCCCCATTTTACTGTCATACTTTTATGCTCTGATACTCCAAACTCAACAACAATTTACACCTTGGATGACAATGTTTTTTTTTTTACTCCTGCAGCCATCCCAGCTCCTCTTACTTTGCCTCCATGTAGCTCCAATGTAACAAGTTAGCCTAGCTAAGCCCACTCTCAGTGGTGTACTCCAGAAAGATTCCCCAATATCTACTCTGTTCCAGTTGCAGCTCCTCAGCAGACATGGACCTGAGCATGCCAATGACACAGGGAGTGCCCGGGCTCTGAGAGGTTTTTCCTTCCTCGAGAACTCATTAGAATGTGACAAACTATTTTTCTGAGTGTAGCAACACAGCTCACCTCCTCTGCAGCTGTATTTTGGCGCTGACCCTAAGTGGGTGCCAGATTGTGAACCGGGCATCTAGTGTAACACTTAGGGCCTCATTTACAATATTTTGCAGTAGGGCAACCTCACAAGCCTTCCTGCTGCGCCGCCCTACAGCAAAAGAAAAGGAAAGGAATGCACCATATCTATCAGATATGGCGAATTCCTGTCCTCTTTCCCTTTGCTGGTGCTCAATTGACTGCCATGCACCATGGTGCAAGGGTGGCTGCATTGTGGGAATTATTATTTTTGTGCAGGAAGGGATACATTCCTGCAAAAAAACAATCAATGAAGGCAATATCCTCCTATGTGCGCTGCTGAATGCATCACACATAGAAAGAGGAAGAAACGAGGAGAAATAAAGTTATTTCTGCTCATTGAGCCTCCCCGAAGCCTCCCCTGGGGAGGCGTAGGCTTTTGATGCATCCCCAGGTTTACAGAACGTTGTAAATCTGGGAATGTATCAAATGCCATGGGTGTTACATGAGAACATCCACCGTAACACCCATGGCACGCCTCCCCATCGCAGTGTGAGGCAACACAGTGACTTGCGATGCGTTGCCTCATACCATATCTACAAGGCCATAAAAAGCCACGCAAGTTGGCTTTACGTGGCCTTGTAGATATGGCACTGCAATGTGCACCACCGGACTGTCATTAAAAGTGACATTTTGGTCGCGCAGGGGCTGTGTAAATGAGGCCCTAGCAGACTAGCTGGACCCTCCGCCACTTCACTCACTTCTTATCCAGCCTGTTCACACCTTTAATTCCCTGGCATCAGGCACGTCGAGGTTGGAAATCTCAATATCAACTAGACCAAAATCCAAGCATCAACGAATGGTGGATGGCATGTTGGGTGTAAAAAACAGATTTCACTCTTACCCCTATAGGGGCCCGATTACGATGTCGGACGGACCTGAGTCCGTCTGACATCGTTTAGGAACTGGGACCGACCGACCTCCTGTCGTCGGTTTCAACCCAGCAAGTAGGATGCGACCGAACACTGTTCGGTCGCAATCATATTCTCTACAATGGGAGCATGCATTCCGAGCGGAACGCATGCTCTCATTGTAAATAGCTGAGGTGCAGTTCATCCCTGCACCCCGTGGCAGGCACTTCAAGGTGCCTGCTACCGGGTGCAGGGATCAACAGGGGCGAACAAAGCAAACACAAGGAGATGATGGACTGAGCGCTAAAACTTTTCAGACACTCACCCCCCAGTCACAGATCTGGGTTGAATCCATCATCGTTCTTTAGCTCACTTCGCCACCCCAGTTCCGACCCAGCTACATGCAAATCAGTCTTGACCCTGTGCCTCATGGGAACAGTCAAGCCCGAACTGCCAAGCCAGGTCTTCCATGGACCGGAAACAAGCATCATGGGACCGGTTTCGGGGTAACACCCCTCATCAGCCAGGCTAGCTTGAATCCAGTGAGCAAGGGACCCAAATCTGGGCATACCCTGCCAACTTAGGGCGAGCAAAGCAAACACAAGGAGATAATGGACGGAGCGCTGAAACTTTTCAAACACTCACCCCCAGTCACAGATCTGGGTTGAATCCATCATCGTTCTTTAGCTCACTTTACCACCCCAGTTCAGACACAGCTATATGCAAATCAGTCTTGACCCTGTGCCTCATGGGAACAGTCCAGCCCGAACTGCCAAGCCATGTCTTCCCTGGACCAGAAACAAGCATCCTGGGACCGGTTTTGGGCTAACAGCCCTCATCAGCCAGGCTAGCTTGAATCCAGTGGCAAAGTGAGCAAGGGACCCACGTCTGAGCATACCCTGCCAACTTAGGGCGAGCAAAGCAAACACAAGGAGATAATGGACGGAGCGCTGAAACTTTTCAAACACTCACCCCCAGTCACAGGTCTGGGTTGAATCCATCATTGTTCTTTAGCTCACTTCGCCACCCCAGTTCAGACCCGGCTATTGTTCTTTTTGCAATTGTCAACCCGAATGGGACGGGTATGCCCCGACGTGGGCCCCGTGCTCTTCATGCCACTGGAGTCAAGCTATCGTGGCTGATGAGGGGTGAAACCCCAAAACCGGTCCTAGGATGCTTGTTTCCAGTCCAGGGAGGACCTGGCCTGACAGTTCGGGCTGGACTGATCCCATTGGGCGCAGGGTCAAGACTGATGGCTGGGTTCAAATTGGAATGGCATGGGGATAAAAAACGATGGATTTAGGCCAGATCTCTGTACTGGGGTGAATGTATGACATTGTTCTGCATTCTTTCCATCAATTGTTCTTTTTGCAGGGATCAACAGGGGGGCACCATAGGGCCTCATAGGCCGCCATCCGGAGGCCCTGCTGGGGGCCCCCAAAGTCGGATTCCCACAGCCTTTCTGTGTCGGAAAGGCCGGCACAGAAAGGCTGTTGGAATCTGCCATCGCAATCCCTCAGGCAGAAAGAGACACCCTTCTCATTACAGACCCCTTTCCGAATGGCAGACGGGCTCACCGAGCCCGTCGCAAGCCATTCGGAAATCCTGTTTGGATTAATTTCTAACCGACTCCATCAAAATGGGTCGGTCGGAAATTAATCCAAACAGGAGATTACGATGCAATAGGAACGGCTCCAACCGAGGGTTGGAGCCATTTCCTACGGCATTGTAATCGGGCCCTAACTCTACATTGGCAATACAATAATATATAATTATAATAATGAAAGACCCTTCCACGAGTTGGCAAAGGACCTGCTAAGATAAGAGAAGTGACGCCACTGGACCTCTGATTGACTTGCTCCATTTCCCGCAAAATGGATTGCAGGGGATCACTGACAGAATATCGGTACCAAAAATATTGTGTGAACAGAATATTGTTTCGAAAATATCGAGGACCAAAATATAGAGATGTTAAGTGCAAATAGGTAAGTATAAATTTACCGTTCTTAACTCCACATCTATGTACCTTGAAGATATATATATATATCATCAAGGTATATATATGTGGAGTTATATATATAGTAAAACTTTACTTACCTATAGAAACATACTTACACAATATTTTGTGCAACAATATTTTGTCCCACGATCTTTTTGGTTTCGATATTCTGTGTAAACACCACTGCAGGTGTGCCTGGGCAGCTCTGATGAAGACTACCAGGCGTGGCCGGTTCAGGTAAGAGCGGTGGGGCAGGGGGGAAGTCGACAGATGTCGGAATAGGTAAAATAAAATAAAAAAATAAACAAAACCACTTACCTTGCGCTCGCCGAGTCGGCGATGCGGCAAGTGCAAGGTAAGTGGTTTTATTAATTAATTTTTTTACCTATTTCGTCTGTCGACTAACCCCCCTACCCCGTCCCACCCCCGCACCGCCCCATTGCTGTTATCTGAACGGGCCGTGCCAGGACTCCACGGCGATAGGTGATTCTGCCCAGCGATAGGGTAGAGTGTGCCTGAATTATGAGTAGGTCAGATTTCCAGTGTGAAAAACAATACATTATTTACTATTACATGAAAATTTTGTTGCTGTAAGCCCCAAAATCTGCATGTTATTCCCTCAAAACTGGTAATAGATGCTATGTATAGTAACTGGTTGATTCTGAATCCTGAGGAGTCAGATTTATCCAGAGCAATAAATTGCCCCTACTCCTCAGACGCACACATAATCGGGGCCTATGTGCCTGTACACCTGCTTCCTACAGTTTTTTGTCATTCTTATTAACTAACTCAAACTGCCAAGAAGTAATCGTTTTATGACTGGTTATAACCTACTACCTGAACCTGTCACTGTAAAGATGTACTGTAAGTAAACTGAATGCTTATGTAACTCCTTGGATAAATGCCCTGTAATACATTAGATAAATAAGTTGTAAATGGTTCTCTATAAAGTTCTTTGACACAGGTTGGGTCTAGTTTGCACTAAATAAAACTTCAAATAATTTTTTTAAAAAAGGCAGTACACACCACCTCACTGAAGGCCAGCAGCACAATACAGATTTTGTTTGGAGATCCTATCAGGACTCTCAGATGAATTGAACCTTCCTTCCTGCCACCTAGCCCTGCCACATTCTCCAAGGTGCACACTAGCCCTACAACTGTCCCTTCCGGCAATTATACCAAAGTAAAACATGCAACCGCTGGTCTGCTTTTTGATGGTACATTTAACACTGTAGACTGAGCATATTTTCACGGGATACAGACCATGCATAATTGGTGGAGCACTCTACATGGTTGCAGCCTAGTTCCATAGAGTAAAAATATTGAGGCATAAAAAACACTACTATCCACATAGCGCTGGCAGTATATTAGCCTACTGTGGCATAGGTGCTTAATTTACAGATACCTCTTGTGCTACAGCTATCTTCCATTACACCATCAGGTTCATTGCTTAAAAACAGATAAGACCTAAAAGAACCACCTTTCTAGCCTCGTATTGCACTTTTACTGATTTTGCCTCCAAAACACTGTGTGCAGTGAGGGCTTTGGCACCATTGGGGGTTGGGCATAGGGCCTGGAACCCGAACCTATCTCTTTTGGGCATGTAGAGCAAGATTGGGCACCCACAGGGGCTGGGCGCAGGGCAGGCCCGTGGCCAGTCGCGCTCCTCACACAGTCAAAGGCTGAGCCCGGCGTGGGGTTGACTTTACATATGGTTCTAAAATATTTACATTAAGTAAGCCCTACAAATTCACTGGAAAAAAACCAAACAAAGGTTAAAGTGACATTATGGCTGAGAATTGTAATATTATGTTACTTTACATTAAAAAAAAACATAAAAATTCACAGAAAAAATCTAAAGGTTAAAGGGACGTTATAGTTAAGCTGAAAATGTCACTTAAAACATGCTGTTTTAAATTAACAAAACCAATGAAATTCACTAGTTTTAGTTATCTTAAATAACTATAAGTTGTGCCCTAAAGTAACTGTAACTCGCGCACTCGCCATGCACTGCTAATTACCTCCAATATTACATTACTCATAACATGCTCAAGGACATCATTGATAACATTACTGCAACATCTGAACTGACATAAATGATGACAACACTGTGCATGGCAGAGGCATGAGTTATAGTTACTTCGGGGTCAAAGGCTGTGTGCGGCGGGGGACGGGAGCCAGGCCCTGCGCCCAACCCCTTGCTGCGCACGGCCGAATGCCAAGCACAGCGGGTTGTTGGGCACAGGGCTTTGCACCCAAAGTCCCACCAGCATACACAGCTGACATTGTGATGTACAATCTAAAGGGTTTCATTGGAAATAAAGCAGACCTACTGAATTTGTCAAAAGGTCAGAATACCAAAATATAAAAAGAGGGCCTATTGGCTTTATGAAGGGGTCAGCATACTAACATACATAAAGCAGATCTATTGTCTTTGTCAAAAAATCATCAATAATGTTAATCAAATGTATATTTCAATGTTCACACAATGCAATGTTTAATAGAAGTGATTATCATAAACAAAGTTAATAAAGTTTTATTTTAAAAAATCAACGTCTTTGAATCTTTATTTTAACATTACCAGCCCACAAAATGTAGCCATGAAAACAAGCACAAGATGGTCCTACAATCCTGCTGAAGAGGATAAAGCTTCAGCTAGGAGTGCTTAAAAAATATGTTAAGCTCTCCTGGGATCATGGATTTAATGACCCGGGAAACTTACTTTTTTTCTTTTAATGTTGGTGGGGGGGCTGCTGCACTCCCTGCAGCCCCCCACAACATTAAAAGTGCATTATAGGGAGCTCCTTGCTTGGAGCAGTGAATAATATATGAGCATCGCCAGCTGCTCTTATATTATTCTTTTTTTAAATTATTTTTTGGGTTTCCTGGTATCCACCCAGGACACCCACATCTTGAATTTTTGCTGGGTACTGCAGGGGGAGCACCTGGGCCCCGTCAGCCACACCAGTTTCCTGCAAGCAGCCCCATGGGCCATGCCGCAGCCGACAACAAGTTTTTGAAAAAATGTAATGTTAATATTGCGGTGCCCTGGTGCCCACTCGGGGCACCCCACAACATTTATTTATTTTTTGGGGCACGGGAGGAGCCCTAGGATCCCTGCTGCCTCACCAGCTCCCTGTAAGAGCAGGGAACGAACGCCTTTGGTTTATATAGTGGGGTGCCCCGATGCCCACTCAGGACAAAACACAGTATTTTCCACAATGCTGCGTTATGTCCTGAGTGGCAACCGGATTCCACAATGGGGGCTGCAGGGGAGCCCCAAAGCCCCCACAGGCCCAGCAGCTCCCCTGCCAGCACCCATCCCTGGTGCAGAGGGAGCCAGCATTGCTCCCACCTGGTTGGGAGCAGCTTTTCTTTTGTTCCTGTGAGCGTTAGCAATTCTGTGAATTCCGAGAACGCGGGGAAGGAGAAACATTTGAGCTCCACCCCGGCCCGAGCTGCCTTCTGCTCCAGCCGGATGGTAGCACAAGAAAACTTCCCTTCTCGCACTCTCGGGCAGGGAAAAGATGGTGTCACAGGGATTGGGGTCCCTAGGAAACCATCCCTGAGCCTTTTAAGTTATTTTATTGACTTCCCTAGCTGTTGGTGGTATTGACTACCTCTAATGATGTCTATGGGAGTGTGTTGCAGTGCCACTGGTTCTCCATGTATGGTGCTTGTCTTATTCCAAGGCTGGGCTGCCTGAAGCATCCTTCTGTCAGTACTACTGAAGCAGAACCAGAGATATGCAATTTTAATGATTTAAGAGAAAACTGTGCCTAAAAGCACAAAGCGCTAACTGTGGTTATCTGGTCGTGCTGGACTGGGACAAAGTCACAAGTTCAGGCTCACTGTAATGCAGCATGAGCCAGAGGCAGGGACCAAGTTAGGCCGGCTGAACAATGTACCTTAAATCCTGGTGGTGGAGCATTGCGAGATTTCACCTTGAGGATGCGTCACACAGCAGCGGTTCTGAGGAGCTGGGGGACTGCGATGCAGAGTCCTGCATCATCATTGATCATGCCATTAATGAGGGGCTTGCGATGCAAAGTCCTGCATCGAGGATCCATTGCACAGCAGCAGGATCGAGGAAGCAGCAGGACTGAGACATGAAGTCCTGTGTTATCATCGAGCGTGCCATTGATGAGGGGCTTGTGATGCAAAGGTCTGCATCAAGGATGCGTTGCACAGCGGCGGTTCCAATGAAGCTGTGGGCTGCTATGTGAGGTCCTGCATCGGGGGTGCATCACGCCGTGGTGGTTCCAATACGGCTTCAAGGAGATGCATCATGCTGTACCTGTTCTGCTCACAGGACCACAGGAGGACTGGCAGAGCACTTTCAGGCCCACTTCTAAGGGTCCAGGACTGGTGTGGCACCACTTGGGGGCAAAACCACAGCAGACACAGTCCAGGTGCTGGGTTTGAGGTGGTTGGGGTCCTTTTCTGTCCCTGAGGCTCTAATCAGGAGACTATCCAACTAGCCCTTGGAGTCACTCTGGTGGTCAGGTGATCAAGATGCAGGTTCAGTCCTTTTCCCTCAGGCAGCATCTTAGCAGAGTAGCAATACTTCTTGCAGCAGAGTAACACAGCAGTCCTTCTGAGTCTTCCACAGGTCCAGAGGTGTACCAAAGAGGTGTCTGGAATTCCCTTACCTGGTTACCAGCTTGTCTGGGGACACAAAAGACTAGTGTCAAATCTTTTGGGAGTGTGCTCAGGCTGATCCTTTGTGATGTATAAGTGTGGTAGGTGACAGCTCCTCCTCCTCACCAAGTCAGAAATGGCCCATCCTGCCCACACCTATTCCCCCATTTGTCTCACTGTCTGGGAGCAATACACAAAGACCAACTGCCAGCTACTACACCTAGTCATGTCACCCAGGATACAGGCTGCAGGCACCAAATGGTTGGAACAAGAAAATGGCAACTTTCTAAATGTGGCATTTTCAGAAATGTGACTTAAAATTCGACTTTACCATTAAAGAGGGTTTTAAATTACAATTCTTTAGCACCGAACACGACATTCCACTTGCTTCCAATTGAAAGTATCACTTTTTAAATGTAATAAGGTAATCCAATGCTATCCTACAGGAGAGGTAAGCTTCGCAGTAGTGAAAAATGAATTTAAGAGTTTTTCACTACCAGGGCATGCAAAAGTTAAAATTACATGTCCAACCTTACAAATACATTACACTCTGCCCAATGGGCTGTTTTATGGTCTACCCCAGGGGTGACTTATATGTGTTAAAAAGTAAGGTTAAGGCATGGCAAAAGGTTTATTTTGCCAGGTCGAAATGGCAGTTTAAAACTGCACACACAGGCTGTAATGGCTGTCCTGAGACATGTTTGGGCAGCTACTTAAGTGGCACATTCAGTGCTGCAGGCCCACTGTTAGTATTTAATTGACAGGCCCTAAGTAAATGTAGTATCACTTTGCTAGGGACTAACCGGTAAATTAAATGTGCCACCAGGGGTGTTAGGCGTTCTCACAATTTTTAAAGGAGAGAGCACAAGCACTTTAGCACTGTGATGCAGTGGTAAAGTGAGCAGAGTCCTAAAGCCATCAAAAAAGAAGTCAGCAAAAAAAGGAGGATGGAAGTCAAAAAGATGGGGGAAAACCACATTAAGGAAGTCAGGTCCAACAAATCCCCATGTAAAAAAAAATGTAAGCAGCAATTTTACATCAGACATAGCCTGGCCTCTGTCTTTGAAGTGCAGCAAATGTGAAAAGATAAACACATAATTTAAATGCACCTTTGTTTATTATTTGGACTTTCGTGACACACCAAAAATCGGTTCCAGACCCACTGTTTGGGAAACACTGCTGTAGAAAGTCTTTGAGAGGTGTGTGAAGACTTAGCTCAAATGGATGCAGAATCCACAAACCTAAAAATAGTTGACAATTCACTTCACATTCTAGATAAAGGACATTCCGCTTTCTCATCTTCCTGTGTCTGTTAGCAGTTTTTGAAACAGGATATCACTCCACTCTCATGGAAATTCTGACTGATAAAATGGGGTAATCCTCACTTAGCTCTCATTATACTGATATAAGCACATAAAACTCCTCTTTGTTCCATCAAGAATTTCCTCGAGGTTCCATGTTCTCTACCACTATCAATCACCTCTAACTAATTTTACATAGACAACAGCACACTCAAGCTGAAAAGTTCCTCCTCTAGAGATATCGAAATTACACCTAAGGCGTTGGCTGACATTCAGTCCTGGATGACAGTACCTCCTCTCAAACTCAACCCACTCAAAATAGAGTTCCTTCTGATCTCCCCTTTTTCTCCAAACTGCTCCTCCCTAGCTGCCACCCAACCATTATTGAAACACCAAATTCCTAAGCCTGTTCTTGGACAAGAACCAGAAATGCCAAGAACATGTAAACTCACAGGCAAACATGGACACTCCTACAGGGTATTAAGTCTCTCACCCCAGAAGATGTTTTAAAACAAGTGATCTATTCCGTTTTGCTATGAAGATTGGACTAAGGAAACTTGTAAGTATTTCAAAACCACACCTAGGTCCTCTTAAAATGATCATATGTGCAGCGGCTAGACTGGCCACTGGCTTGAGTAAGTTTTATCATATATCTCCTTTTCTGATAATTTTGAAATGGCCCCTTATTGAGGCAAGAAGTGTCTTCAAGATAGCCTGCAATGCCCAAAAAATACTCCAAAGTAAAACCTCAAACTTTCTAGTCCATGGACTGGACATATCAGATCGTACGTCTCAACTTTAGAGTTCACACACCAATATTCTTGACTTTCCATCCTTCAAGAATGCAAAGACACAGAAGCAATCCTTCCTTAAAATGCCCCAAGGGTCTGGTATAAGTTCTGGAACTCCTCCCTACCAGCTATCACGATGACTCCCTTCTTTGATACCCTCTAAAGCAAGCTGAAAAGTCTGATATTCCAAAACCTCTTTAAGCTATAAAGGGGCCATGCATGTAACTAGTACTGTCCATTACAGGAAATCCTCTCTAGAGCTATGACAATTACTCCTGTTTCTTATAGTTGACATAAGTCCTTATGTTTAGGCTTAAAATACTTAATTGCATAATTATGAGTGACTGTCACTTCTTCACACATAGGTATATACTTGGTGATAATCTACCACTGTTTGTTTTTCCAAACATATCTGTATTATATGTAGTGACGACCAATGTTCCTTCTAATATTTTTTTCCTTTGAGTGGCAATGAAGGTCTTCTGTGCACAACAGCCAAGGCCACGTGCACCTGCACCTCCTTTGTGTTGCCTGCCCACTGCCCTCCTCCAGCTGTATGTATGTATATATATATATTCTTTTTAAATAAGTTACTTTTTTAAATGAATTTTATTTTTTTAATCTTTATTGGGAGAGAAATCCCACTCACCTCCATAACCTTACCCACCTCTAAGCCTAAAGCCCCTAAGCCCCCCAAAAAACCCTTAGCACCCATACCCTTACCAACCCCTAAACCCTACAAATACCCTTAGCACTCATAACCTTACCCACCCCAAAACCATAAAAATACCGTTAACACCCTATGTACCTACCCAACCCTAAACCCTAAAAAAACCCTTACCATCCTATGCCCTTTCCCACCCGTACACCCTAAAAAAACCATACCAATATATATATATATATATTATCTACTGGCGGTCGCCAGTAGATAGTTATAGTTAGGACCTATTTTCCATAGGAAATTCACAACATTCTAATTTCCAATAACTTTGGCGCCGGTTGACGAATCTTCGCGAAATTTTTAAAACTCGTGGGGCGCTCCGGTCCGCTCCTATCCCGAAAGTTTCGGGGTGATTCGGCAAGCGGGGCCTAGAAAAAGGGGGTCCCAAAACGTGTTTTCCCCATGCAATTTTCCATAGGAAACTTTAGACACGGCTACAGCCCGAACTGTTGAACGGAATTACACCAAATTTGGCAAAGAGGTAGTTCTTGGTTCAGAAAGAACCCTTTTTGTTAAATGGTGTAAATCCGTTCAGTAGTTGCTGAGAAAATCAAAAGTAAAAACACATATATATCTATGGCCGCGGAGGATCCGCGCGCCCTCCCGATCACGAGCTGTATGCTAATTGGCTGTCAACACTCCAAACCAGGAAGTGTTGGCAGCCATCTTATGCCTCGGTAGAACCGAGGCACAAAAATCTGAGAAACAAGTGCGCAAAATGCAAAAGGGGGCAGGGTAGAAACACCCTGACCCCTAGGCCTGCTTAGGGGGTCCCACAAGGACCCCCAGGGCCAAAAAAAGCATAAAAAAAATAAAAAAATCGGCGAGATTCGCGCACCCAGCGCCCCCGGTGGGCCAAGTCCCGGGGGCACTGAAAAAATGTGTGGGGGGGGGCCCAATCACCCCCACACTGTCCCGGGGACTGCCACCTCCCCGGGGCTGATTTTTAAATGTGTGGGGGGGCCTCCGAGGCCCCCCCAAGCCCCGGGGACTGCCACCCCACCGGGGCTTTCATTAATTATTTCCGGGGGCACATGGCCCCCCCGCAGCCCCGGGGACCGCCACCCCCCAGGGCTTCTTTTTAAAAAAAAAATAAACCTGTGTGGGGGCTCGAGCCCCCCACACGCCCGGGGACCGCCACCTCCCGGGGCACTAAAAATGTAAATTTGGGGGTCCGTTACGGACCCCGAGCCTTGGGGACCACCACCTCCCCGGGGCTGTGCACACGATGGGAGGGGGCCGCGCGGCCCCCTCCTGGAGCCTGTGATGGCCCTGGGGACCGCCACCCCCAGGGCCGGCTCCTGCAGTGTCCCGGGGTGCCCAACCCCGGGACACTGCTGTTTGCAATGACAGGGGGAGCCTCGCGGCTCCCGCCCTGTCATTGCAAACTGCTTTGCTTCATTGAAGCGAGAGCAGGAAACCTGCTCTCGCTTCAATGAAGCAAAGTAGATTGCTTTCCACATGGGGAGCTGCATGTTAGCAGCTCCCCATGTGGAAAGCAATGCCGGCTCCCGCAGGACGCGGGGAGCCGGCGGGACCGTGGGGGGACCCCCCCACGGTCCCCAACGAGAGGCCAGGCCCCGGGGGATGGGGTCCCTGGGGCTGGAAGTGGCCCCCCTCCCCCAAAAATAAATAGAATTTTTTTTTTTTTAAATAATGGCCGGCCCCGGGGAATGGGGTCCCCAGGGCCAATAGAGGCCTCAGGAGGGGGGCCACGCAGCCCCCCTCCTTTACAAATAATAAAAATAGGTGGCCATGCCCCGGGGGATGGGGTCCCCAGGGCCGGAATTGGCCACGGGATGGGGGCCCACGCGGCTCCCTTCCCGTTCACATTTTTTTTTTGTTGTTAAAAAGGGGTCATGCCCTGGGGGATGGGGTCATCCAGTGACTGTGTGTTTCTGTAAAGTTTAAATATGTTTAATATATATAGGGAAAGGCGTATTGAAGAATGAGTGGGTGTATAAGTGTTTGAATGGATGATTTAGTAGGTGCGTGACTAACTCTATAAGTGAGTGATTAAACGTATCTTACTGAATGCATGGGTTAGTGACTAAACAGGGTGAATGTCTGTATCCGTCTGTCTGTTGCTGTGTAAGTGGCTGCATGGGTTTGTGAATAGCTACATGAGTGTCTATATGAGTTATTGATTGGTTGTCTGAGTATCTGTATGGGTGCCTGAGTGTTTGTGTGGGTGGGGTGTGTGCATAGATGTGTGAGTGGGTGATTCACTGGGTGGATGGTTTCAAGACTGCATCTGTGATAGACTGTATGGGTGGGTAAGTGTGTGTAAGAGTGTGTTAGTGAGTGAATGTATGTCCCAGTGGTACATGTGTGAGTAACTACATATGTGAAAGGCAGTATATATGTGTGTTGGAGTATATAAATAGCTATAAGCGAGAGTGTGTGATTGTGAGAGTGACTGTATGGATGAGTGTGTGCTTGTATCAGAGATTGTATAAGAGCATAAGAATGTGCTAGTATTTGTATGAGTAAGTGAGCTGGTGTGTGTATAACTGTATAGGTGAGTAAATGGGTGTGTGCTTAATTTTTTGCATGACTGACTAGGTGTGTGAGTACCTGTATGGATGAGTGGCGGTGTGTGAGTGTTTATATAGGTGTATGAGTGCATATAATAGTCCTGTACTGAGTGACTATAAGTATGAGTGACTGTACGGGTGAGTGAGTAGATGTGTGTGTGTAGACCTAAGAATCAGTGAGTGTGTATATAGTAATTGGTGTTGGAGTGTCTATGGTTTTGACAATGGCAGTCTGTAATTTACAGTGGGTGTATCAAAAGTTATATTAGGGTGTGAGGAGGTGCATTAGATTATCACGTGGATGATGTCATCAGTGATGTCATCAGTGATGTCATTTGAGATGTCATCAGTGATGTCATCAGTGATGTCACTGACCATGTCATGAGTGATGTAATATGTGACATCATCAGCAGTGCATTGCGGGCGCGAGTTATAGTTAGCTGAACTAACTATAACGGGGGAATTTCTATGGTTTTGTACGAGTGAAATGTCCAACTAACTATAACTGTCCCTAAAACCTATGGTTTTTTCAGTGAATTTCAAAGGTTTTTTAAATGCTAATTTCTAACTATAACGTGTCTGAAACCTATGGTTTTTTCAGTGAATTTCAAAGGTTTTTTAAATGCTAATTTCTAACTATAACATGCCTGAAACCTATGGTTTTTTCAGTGAATTTCAAAGGTTTTTAAATGCTAATTTCTAACTATAACACCCCTAAAACCTATGGTTTTTTCAGTGAATTTCAAAGGTTTTGTAAATGACAATTTTTAAAAGTATTAATTGTTATATTTATTTTTTTGATACTGATTTACTACATTTTTTAAAACTATTTATTTTTAGATATTTTATTTATTAAATTACATTGTAATTACATTATACATTACATTACAAAATATACTTTCTCAGAATGAATTACTTTAGTTTAAATACTTTGCAAATAGGCAATAGAGTTTTAAGTACAGTAGTTACAGTTCTTGCAATGGGCAACACAATTTCAAACACAATGCAACATTGAGCTCAATGTGAATTTCTAGTTAAATGCAATTAGTTACTTTATGGATTACTTTTCTAACCACAGGACTGGATCCTAGATTCAGTCCTGGGACATCTCCTGTAAACAGTTGAGTAAAAGCGTTTTGGTTACAGTAGTGATTTTTAAGGAATATTATTGTATTTTAAAACTTGACACTTCGAAACTTTTTCACATAGCATCACCAATGTTATCCTATGGGAGGAAATTCACTTAGCAGGTAAGTAGTGTTATCGTTACTTTTTCTTACTCAGTGGTGGATCCTGGATCCCGCACTGGTGCATCACCTGTAAACAGTTGAAATAATGCGTTTAAGTCATACAGGCGATTTTTAAGGAATATTTGTAGTTTGTGAAAATCGACACAAACTTTTCTGCGGAAAACCAGACAATGGATTCCAATGGAAGGAAATACAAGTTACTGGTAAGTACGGTTAGAATTACTTATCAGGGTCAGTGCTGGGCTAAAAGATGCAGCACTGGGTTCTCTCCTGATAACAGGTGAGTAAATCGGAATTCGTAGTTCGGCTGATTTTAGAGGAATATTATAAAGTTCCAAAACTCCACACTTAGAAGAATTTCCAAGTGAAACCAGTCAATGTTAGCCTATGGAAGGAAATTCAAGTTACTGGTAAGTACGGTTAGAATTACTTTTCAGGATCTGTACTGGGCTGAAAGATGCAGCACTGAGGTCTCTCCTGATAACAGGTGAGTAAATTGGAATTCAGTAGTTCAGCTGATTTTAGAGGAATATTATAAAGTTCCAAAACTCCACACTTAGAAGAATTTCCAAGTGAAACCAGTCAATGTTAGCCTATGGAAGGAAATTCAAGTTACTGGTAAGTACGGTTAAAATTACTTTTCAGGATCAGTACTGGGCTCAAAGATGCAGCACTGAGGTCTCTCCTGATAACAGGTGAGTAAATCGGAATTCGTAGTTCTGCTGATTTTAGAGGAATATTTGTATGTTTCAAAAATCGACACAAACTTTTTCAGCAAAAAGCAGGCAATGATATCCTATGGAAGGAAATTCAATTTACTGGGAAGTACGGTTAGAATTACTTTTCAAGGTCAGTGCTGGGCTAAAGATGCAGCACTGGGTTCTCTCCTGATAACAGGTGAGTAAATCGGAATTCGTAGTTCGGCTGATTTTAGAGGAATATTATAAAGTTCCAAAACTCCACACTTAGAATTTCCAAGTGAAACCAGTCAATGTTAGCCTATGGAAGGAAATTCAAATGACTTGTAAGTGCGGTTAAAATTACTTTTCAGGATCAGTATTGGGCTCAAAGATGCAGCACTGAGGTCTCTCCTGATAACAGGTGAGTAAATCGGAATTCGTAGTTCGGCTGATTTTAGAGGAATATTTGTATGTTACAAAAATCGACACAAACTTTTTCAGCAAAAAGCAGGCAATGATATCCTATGGAAGGAAATTCAAGTTACTGGTAAGTACGGTTAAAATTACTTTTCAGGATCAGTACTGGGCTGAAAGATGCAGCACTGAGGTCTCTCCTGATAACAGGTGAGTAAATCGGAATTCGTATTTCGGCTGATTTTAGAGGAATATTTGCACAATGGTGAAGGGAGGGGGCGGGGCCTGAGGTGACATCTGTGCAAACGCGCCCCGTGGCGCGTTTTAAGTTGGGGGATTAAGTCCCCTTGAATCATGAGGGTCCCTGGGGTCCAACTAGCCCACCCTGTACCTCCAGTATGCGCCAGGGAGCTGCGTTGCAGAGAGGTGTTCAGAGGCCACACCCCTTTTTGCACCTCTCTGCAACGCAGCTCTGTGGCGCTTTCTGGACGTACCTGGTGGGCTAGTTGGCCCCAGGGACCCTCAGGATTGAAGGGGATTTCATTCCCCATCTTAAAATGCGCCACGGGGCCTGTTTGCACACATGTCACCTGAAGCCCCGCCCCTCCCTTCACCACTGTGTAAACGCGCCCCGTGGTGCGTTTTAAGTTGGGGGATTAAGTCCCCTTGAATCCTGAGGGTCCCTGGAGTCGAACTAGCCCACCATGTACCTCCAAAAGCGCCACAGAGCTGCGTTGCAGAGAGGTGTATAAAGGGGCGTGGCCTCTGTACACCTCTCTGCAACACAGCCCCTGGCGCATACTGGAGGTTCCTGGTGGGCTAGTTGGCCCCAGGGACCCCCAGTATTCAAGGGGAATTACTTCCCTTCTTAAAACGCGCCAGGGGGCGCGTTTGCACACTGCTGCAGGGAGGGGCGGGGCCTCCGGCACGATGCCGTTTTTTTTTTTTTTATGGGAGGGGGCTGCGTGGCCCCCTTCCCTTGGCCACTTTGGCCCCGGGGACCCCATCCCCCGGGGCCTGAGCCTTTATTTATTTTTAAACGGGAAGGGGCCGCGTGGCCCCCTTCCCTGGGCCTGTATTGGCCCCGGGGACCCCATCCCCGGGGCATGCCCTCTTTTAACTTTTTAATAAAATATTTGGAGGGGGCTGCGTGGCCCCCTCCTCAGGCCATTTAAGGCCCCGAGGACCCCATCCCCGGGGCCGGCCTTGCCCTTTTTTTTTTTTTTTTGTTTTTAATTGGGGAGGGGGGCTGCGTGGCCCCCTCCCGGAGCCCTATGGCCCCGGGGACCCCATCCCCCGGGGCCTGTCCTCTCGTTGGAGACTGTGGGGGGGTCCCCAATCCCCCCACAGTCCCAGCCGGCTCCCCGCCTCCTGCGGGAGCCAGCATTGCTTTTCCACATGGGGAGCAGCTAACATGCTGCTCCCCGTGTGGAAAAGCAATTGGTTTGCATTTTGAAAGAGAGAGCAGGTTTCCTGCTCTCTCTTTCAAAATGCAAACCAAGTTTGCTATGACAGGACGGGAGCCGCGAGGCTCCCGTCCTGTCATAGCAAGCTACAGTGTCCCGGGGGTAGGCACCCCGGGACACTGCAGGAGCCGGCCCTGGGGGTGGTGGTCCCCAGGGCCATCACTGGCTCCAGGAGGGGGCCGCGCGGCCCCCCTCCCAACTTGTTCAACGCCCCGGGGATGTGGTGGTCCCCGGGCTCTGGGAGTCCGTAATGGACCCCCATATTTAAATCTTTAGTGCCCCGGGGAGGTGGCGGTCCCGGGGCGTGTGGGGGCTGGAGCCCCCACACAGGTTTTGAAAATTTAAAAAAAACAGCCCCGGGGGGTGGCGGTCCCGGGGCAGCGGGAGGCGCACAGCCCTCCCGCCATCTTTTTGTAAAGCCCCGGGGGCTGGCGGACCCTGGGGCTTGGGGGGCCTTAGAGGCCCCCCATAAACAGTAAACCCACCCCCGCATGCCCCCGGGACTTGGGCCACCCGGGGGCAAATTTCATCGAGCGCGGGAGACCGCGCTTCGATTTTTCTCTTTTCGGCAGGATCCGCGCACCCTGAGCGCATCCTGCCGATTTTTTAAACAAAAAAATGCTTTTTCTGCCCAGGGGCCTTGTGGGACCCCTGAGCAGACCTAGGAGTCAGGGTGTTTCTACCCTGCCCCCTTTGTGCGTTTTGCGCACTTGTTTCTTTTTTTTTCTCGGTGGGATTCGCGCACCCTAAGCGCATCCCACTGATTTAAAAAAAAATAATAATGCTTTTTCTGCCCAGGGGTCCTTGTGGGACCCCTGAGCAGGCCTAGGGAGTCAGGGTGTTTCTACCCTGCCCCCTTTTGCGCTTTGCGCTTTGCGCACTTGTTTCTGTCCCTCGGTTCTACCGAGAGACAAAATGGCTGCCAACACTTCCTGATTTGGAGTGTTGACAGCCAATTAGCATGCAGCTCGTGATCGGGAGGGTGCGCGAATCCGACGCGGCCATAGATATATATGTGATTTTCCTTTTGATTTTCACAGGAACTACTGAACGGATTTACACCATTTAACAAAAGGGTTCTTTCTGAACCAAGAACTACCTCTTTGCCAAATTTGGTGTAATTCCGTTCAGCAGTTCGAGGCTGTAGCCGTGGCTAAAGTTTCCTATGGGAAAATTAATGGGGAAAACACGTTTTGGGACCCCCTTTTTTCTCGGCCCCCGCTTGACGAATCACCCCGAAACTTTCAGGGTAGGAGCGGACTGGAGCGGGCCATAAAGTTTGAAAATTTCGCGAAGATTCGTCAACCGACGCAAGAGTTATTTCAAATAGAATGTCGCGGATTTCCTATGGAAAATAGGTCCTAACTATAACTATCTACTGGCGACCGCCAGTAGATAATATATATATACCCACATACATATATATAGTTACCTTAACTACACTTACCTTGTGTGGTAAAAAGCATATGTGTGGTTACTGCATGCATGGTAAATGGTGCCTTGTAAAGGCTGTTTTACTCTGTTATGCCCCATCCAACCTCCTGTCCACCACAAAAGCATTAAATGAAGCCAAATAGCACTCACATACCCAAGAGTTATTTGGCTTTGTCAATGCTTTTTTAGATATACTGCATAGCAGCATAGGCTTCTATGCAACATGGCTTAAGAGGGAAAAAAGCGCTATGAGACAGTAAACGCTGGTTGCGTCATAGCACTTATTTTACTTTAAGCCTGTGCTGCTGTGCATCATATCTAATAAAACATTGACAAAGCCAATAGATCTTACATAGGCGGAGCCTATTGGCTTTGCCAATGCATGTTATTAAAGCTATGCAGGTGTCTTCAGGTTTGGACTGGGCAGCAAGTGGCCTCTATTACAGAATGAGACAGCTAATTAGGGCAGTTTTGAACATGTAAAGGTATGCTGTCTAAGGGCCCGATTCCGATCTCGCTCGGAAGCGCTCCTGACGGCATCCGTCAGTAGTGAGTCCGAGTCGTACGCGTGAATTCCATGCGACTCATACAGCTGTACGAGCGAGCAAGTACGATGCGATAATCGCCTCGCACTCCGAGCCGCTCGTACGCATCATCGATCCCCTCTGGACGACTCCGCCATGGCCGACACGCACAGTGCAAGGGTGCGGATTTCCGGACGACCAAGTACAATACGCGTGCCGAGCAGCTGGATCGAATCGGAGCCTCCGACTTGAAAAAGCTCCGGGAAGCGGACTTCGGGGGTCTGTAGCGGGCCCTCCTTAACCTGGGCCCCTACGACTCGATCACTGGGGGGGGCCCAAGGGTCCCCCCTACACATGCATTCACAATGCGGGCGGGACTGAGGCATCCCCGCAACATGGGGCGCCCTCATCCGAGACGTGCGTTTATTGTCTTTGGGAGCCTATGTACGCAATGTACACCAGGCTCCCATAGACTTCAATGGGGCTCCGAGCGACCCGAGTCCGTCAGTGCTGCAGCGCATCGTACTCTGTCGCTCGGAGCCCAGGAGCACGATCGCTCAGAAAGCTCTACGAGCGCGAGTCGGTCGTAGAGCTTTCCGAGCGAGATCGGAATCGGGCCCTAAGTGTTTTGCAAGGTATGGGACACTCCATGCATTTATGTTTACTGCAAGCAGGGCTTGAGATAATATCAGGGAAATCAACAGTAAATACAGCCCATCAGCCCATAAAACCAGCCACAGACAGCCATAACAAGCATTTTCAATGCAATCGGTCTCGCATTTGTGACCTTTTAAGATAAAGGCATTGTAAATGACAATGTCTTTTATTTATGTGTTTTTAAAGCAACACATATATAAAAGGCATTGTCATTTTTAATGCCAATAGCTCAAACTCTTGCAAATGCGAGACCACTCTAATGGTGGCCGCGCCCCTTTCTTTAGATGCTTCTCGCCATTTTCAGGTTACACCAAGCAGCATCTAAAGAAAGGGGTGCGGCCAACATTAAAGTGAAATCACGTATGGTGCGCTTTCAAATAAAGCAAAAAAATACTAATTAATTTAAAAGGTTCTGTAGCACGCAGCTAAAGTGAAAGCGGCCCGCACTGTAAATTAAATAATTAAATAAGCACGGCCGCTATAGTTAAAGTGGACTGCGTTATAATTTAAATACAAATAATATAAAAGCAGGCGGCCTGCTGCGATGTCGTAGGTGGAATAGGGGAAGATGATTTAAGAAAATAGTGCTCACCGACTTATAACACAGACCGTGTAAAAACACAAGTAAAAAGTCCAGTCATTATGTGAGGTTACAAATGTAGACAAGCTGGTACGAAGGAAGGACTACTAAGCCTATTCACAAATGAAAAGCCACGATTTCACAAGGACACTAACAGGAGCCAATTGAAAAGATGGGTAGGAAATGAGAGGAGCTTCTATGCCGTACCTCAATACAGCATGCCTTGCTGTAAGGGCTGGGGAAGACCAGCTTAATGGCCCATAGACCAGTGAATTTGCATGTCTGTCCTGTAGCATGTTGACATATTAATGTACTTAACACCTCGCCACGTCCTTTCAAGCAAAGGGACAGAGCAAAAGGACTTGTAAAGGTGTTAAGTACATTAGCTTATGAATTAAAGAGCTGCCTCGTCACACTGCCAGCCAGAGAGTCCAATACTTATGGGACCCCAGCAGGATCTCTTCCAACTGGATTATTTTGAAGTGCGCACACACAAAGCGAAAACTTCCTTCCACGCTGCAGCATTCTTTATAAAATTTGCAACTGAGGATGTCTTTCTCTCTGTGCCGGTAATCGGGTGTGCGCTCCTGCAGAGGTGTTGGGCGCCGTGAAAGTGGAGGGTGCGCAAACACTCACCTTAAGGGGAACATAGGTGACGACTCCTGCAACTTTCTAATATTGTGTTATAATATATTACCCTAACTTTTGCCTTCTATATATATTTTTATGGAGCAGTCATTCTTCTAAACCATAACCTTCTACCTCATCCCATGTAAAATGCTTTGTCACTAATCAGTCTTAGCTCAGAGCAACAAATAAATAACCAGTCCTGAAAGAATGGAACTTAAACTTTGTCACTGACATAATATCAATGCACACAATTTCGAAACACCTAAATATCAGAAATTAAATATCTATAAAATTATCGCCTTCCTATACTTAACTAGTAAACCCACAAATATTGAGAACACAAAATTGCTGTTAAAAAATTGATATTTACCTATATCATAAATAAAAATATCGGAAACAAACATTTTGTTACCTTTAAATAAACATATAGGGGCTAATTAAGACTTAAGTCTGTCTCGGTTTTGGGACCGACTGACCTCTGGTCAGCGGCCCGACCACCTTATTAGAATGCGAGCGAACACTGTTCAGTCGCATTCCTGCATTTCCCTATGGGAGCATGCATTAAGGCCGTAAACCGGCCGTAATACATACTCCCGAGGGGGCACCATAGGTGCCCCCTCGGCCCCCAACCAGTGGCCACGCACCCAAGGGGGCCCTGCTGGGGGCACCGGGACACGCTTACCAACATGGTTTCTACGTCAGACAGGCTAGCATGGAAACCATGCCGGAAATCGTGCATCGTAATCCCAAGGGCAGAAAGGCCCACCCTTTGGGATTATGAGACGGTTCCAACTGGCCAATGGGCTCCTTGAGCCTGTCGGAAGCCAGCTGGAATGACCGGCCGGTGTAGTTTCCGACCGACCGCCAGCATCGGTCGGAGTCTTTAGGGCCGCATCGTAATCGGCCCCTATATATGTAAAAAATATCGATCCGGTAATAATATTGACTATAATATTATCACCAAAAATAATTAAATAATCATGAATAAATAATTTAAAAAAACACTTTTTACATAAAACAATGACTTCAAATTATGCCTAAAACATTTAATTTAAATAAAAATATGTTACATCAGCTACTTATTTACCATACATCTCAATAAATTATATAATTAAAATATTAACAATACAACTCTGAAAAAAGTAGAATTAACTACAAACATTTAAACCCCAACATAAATATATATATTCTAATTGAACCACGTACTCTTCCTCCAGTACCATGAAAACAGGCCCACCAATCTTGCATTAGTGAGAAATCTTTAATCTCGGCAAGTTTAGCAGCACAGCACCATAACCCGTATCAAGTCTCAATGAGTTTTAATCATATGCAGATGTCAGAGTGGAAGCTTCTCTGATCTTATTAAAACCTAGCTTCATTGACAGTGAAGGAGGACTCCAGTCCTTGAACTTTTCAAAAAGGAATTAAAGTGGCAGTGGGTCAATCTTTTTGGTATTGCATGATAAAAAATGCATGAAAACAGTGTACACTTTTCAAAGTTCAATGCGCTGGTTAATTCAGTCAAATACGATGTATTGCACATACAGGTTCCCATCACTCTATTCAGTTGCATCATTCCTCGAGATTTCAGCAACCGCAACTACCATAGTGCTTGCAGTTCCATCCATATAGTGTCCCAATCCTTCAAAGTCTTTGATTTAATTTAATTAGACACCTCCGGTTCTACTGATACCAACATGACTTCACCGCGCCTTCAAAGGATATAATGCTGTGTATGGCTTAGAGTGATTTGGTATCATCGTAATTTCAGAGGTAGCACTCTGCTACAACATCATTTTGCTTTGTAATAAAAGCCAAAAGTTTTTATTTTGGTAGTTGTGGTCTCTAAAATCTCGAGGAATAATGCAACTGATGGCCCTGTGCAAGGCTACGGCCAAAACGCGTAGGCTTTTTTTCATGTTGTGATGCACTTGTGAAATAAAGGAACTGGATTAAGCAATAGCTGTGACGTGCCATGTTCCTATTATGAGCCAAATCGATTTATTATAAAGGAAGAGGTTAACCTGGCTCGAAGAAAACAGACAGACTTATCACGAGATATATATATATATATATATATATATATATATATATATATATATATATAAATATAAGTTGCCGTTTCGTGAGAAGCACTCGCTGGTTGGAATACAGCTGACAATTGAAAAGCCTCTGGTTGTGACTCCAATCACCTCACTATGATGCCGACGCGTTTCAAGCTGAACGCTCTTCTTCATGGGCAAAGTGAGCAAAGAAGGACTCGCATTAGCCACTAGAACATCCCCTTTATATCAGATTCCAATAGCTTTCAGGTGAGTTGTCTCGCTAGGAATTCTGGGACTAGTAGGCAAATAAATAATCCCCATGTGGGTTGCTGTCACAATTTGCACTTTTTATAAACCAGGGTGAATTAAAAAGTCCCGCACAGTTCTTTTCCATATGGCAGCACCAACCTGCTCCGTGAAATGCTGCCTACGTAGGCTGCCACAGACCCACTGGGATATCGTGGTGGTGCTTGCTCGTGGCCCAGGCAGGACCACATTATGTAAATAAAAGTTGCCGTTTCGTGAGAAGCACTCGCTGGTTGGAATACAGCTGACAATTGAAAAGCCTCTGGTTGTGACTCCAATCACCTCACTATGATGCCGACGCGTTTCAAGCTGGACGCTCTTCTTCATGGGCAAAGTGAGCAAAGAAGGACTCGCATTAGCCACTAGAACATCCCCTTTATATCAGATTCCAATAGTTTTCAGGTGAGTTGTCTCGCTAGGAATTCTGGGACTAGTAGGCAAATAAATAATCCCCATGTGGGTTGCTGTCACAATTTGCACTTTTTATAAACCAGGGTGAATTA
The DNA here is from genome assembly GCA_963921515.1 of Calotriton arnoldi. NCBI lineage: Eukaryota > Metazoa > Chordata > Amphibia > Caudata > Salamandridae > Calotriton > Calotriton arnoldi. The sequence goes on from CAWUFW010000441.1 coordinate 2,183,126, forward strand.
AAAAGTCCTGCACAGTTCTTTTCCATATGGCAGCACCAACCTGCTCCGTGAAATGCTGCCTACGTAGGCTGCCACAGACCCACTGGGATATCGTGGTGGTGCTTGCTCGTGGCCCAGGCAGGACCAAATTATGTAAATAAAAGTTGCCGTTTCGTGAGAAGCACTCGCTGGTTGGAATACAGCTGACAATTGAAAAGCCTCCGGTTGTGACTCCAATCACCTCACTATGATGCCGACGCGTTTCAAGCTGGACGCTCTTCTTCATGGGCAAAGTGAGCAAAGAAGGACTCGCATTAGCCACTAGAACATCCCCTTTATATCAGATTCCAATAGCTTTCAGGTGAGTTGTCTCGCTAGGAATTCTGGGACTAGTAGGCAAATAAATAATCCCCATGTGGGTTGCTGTCACAATTTGCACTTTTTATAAACCAGGGTGAATTAAAAGTCCCGCACAGTTCTTTTCCATATGGCAGCACCAACCTGCTCCGTGAAATGCTGCCTACGTAGGCTGCCACAGACCCACTGGGATATCGTGGAGGTGCTTGCTCGTGGCCCAGGCAGGACAACATTATGTAAATAAAAGTTGCCGTTTCGTGAGAAGCACTCGCTGGTTGGAATACAGCTGACAATTGAAAAGCCTACTAGTCCCAGAATTCCTAGCGAGACAACTCACCTGAAAGCTATTGGAATCTGAAATAAAGGGGATGTTCTAGTGGCTAATGCGAGTCCTTCTTTGCTCACTTTGCCCATGAAGAAGAGCGTCCAGCTTGAAACGCGTCGGCATCATAGTGAGGTGATTGGAGTCACAACCGGAGGCTTTTCAATTGTCAGCTGTATTCCAACCAGCGAGTGCTTCTCACGAAACGGCAACTTTTATTTATATATATAAATATATATATATAGATATATATATTCAAAACTATCAAACTATATATCATACATCAAAAATAAAACCTTAATTAGAGTTTAACTTAGAAGGTACTCAACTGATAAACAAAAAAAATCAAACTAAAACTAAACCAACTAATAAAACAAAACAATTACCAACTTTAACCAATAAAATCAATAAAACTATTAAATCAACACTATAAAGGACACACTAATTTAAACAATTAAATACTTCCAAAAATGAAAAACATTGCAAGACGAGGAAACTTTGACGGATTCTATCAGCAGACCTTTATAGAAGAAATATATATATCTAAGCAACTACTAAATAAAGTAAGTACAACTTATATTTAAACTAAAACGTTAATTTTATTAAACTTAAAAACGTAACATAGCAAAAAATAATATTAAAACACTCTTCAACTTCTATCTTTTTGCATAAACTTCCTAAAAGAAACTGCAACGTAAAAAACTGATAAACTGCCAGAACATAACAACTATCACAAACCAGCAAAAATATATAGGAGAGTAAACATACATAAATTAATAAAAATCTATAAACTCACCCAAATAGCAAACAAAAATAAACTTAACAGCCTCAAACTCTAGAAACTACCAACAAATTAACATTTAAAATTAAATGTACAGTTTTTTTCAACCAACGGAAAACAAAGCACCTGCTCCATATTAGAACACCCCCAACGAAAAAGCTGCACAACTGTGTGAAACATCTAAACAGAACATACATCTAAGTATACAAAATAGAAGCAGTTGCATATTTTCACATGTAAATAACAAAACTACAAACTTAAAATTATAATATATATTTATACTTTTACACTACTTCCTTATACAATGGCAGAAGCTACAAAATATATTGTTTCACAAAAAGGAAAGCAGTTACTAAATCACATGGGCTACATCAACAGCCAAGAAAGTGCATCATCAGGAGTTATAAACTGGAAATGTACTAAATACTAATTGCAAGCTACAGAAGGGCAGCTACAAAAGATGATTCATGTAAGAGGGCACAATCATACCCTAACTGTGAGTGAGATATTGCAGGATATGAGAGGAGCAAGCAATAGCTCCCAGTAACTCACAACCATAATTCTTAAAGATATATCACCTAAAGTCCCCGAACACATAACAGGGCAACTACCACCTAAACCCACTTTAAAACGTTTAATTGCATGAACTTAAAAAAAGCCACCAGCAATCCCCCAACTGCCCCTAGAAGATACCAAGATATACACATACCCGAACATTTAGCAATTACACATAATGAGGAACCTTCCCTTTTACATGACAACATAAATAATGGGAAATTAATCCTAATATTCTCTACAGCAGATAACTTAGTAAACCTTAGCCAATTTTAAACATGGATGATGGAAGGGACCTTCAAAATGTGTCCCAAACCATTCACACAGATATTCACCATATATGGTGAATATCAAGACAAAAATATCCCTTGTACATATGCCCTACTACCAAATAAACAAAGCAGCAATTACTACGACCTCTTAAACCATATAAACCATAAAACAAATAACTACTACCCCCAAAAAAATAATAATCATAGACTTTGAGCGAGCCATGATTCAAACCATTCTAAAAATTTACCTCCACACAACCGTACAAGGCTGTTACTATCATATCAATCAAAGTATACAGAGATACCTCCAAAACTCTGCACCAAGTGTAGAATATTCTACAAACAGCCAATTTGCCTATCCAATTAAAAAATATTTTAGCACTAGCCTATGTCCCTGTCACAGAAGTAGCCAACCACTACAATTTACTCATAGAAAGCCCTTCCTACCAACAAAATGAAGACTAACTTAGTCCCTTAATAGACTATTTTCAAGACACTTGGTTTGGCAGACTGCATCGCTCCAGACACAGACGCCAATCTAAGGCGCTGATTAGGATGGAGGGCGGACTTTCGTCTGCCCGCCACCTTTTCGCGGGCAGACAGGCTGTCGGCGGTCCTGACAGAGGCATTACGATGCGACTGCCGGTCTCAATTACTATGTTTTGCATTGCGGCGGGTGCTGCTGGCTGCAGCACACGTCGCAGTGCAAAAAAGGGACACTTAACATATCCCTGCACTACGTGACTGGCACCATGCGTTGCCTGCCACATGGTGCAGGGCTATGTAGGGGGCACCATAGGTCCCCCCCAAACCCACAGCTGAGGGCCAGAGGGGAAGGGGGGCCCGCTACAGCCCCCCAAAGTCCCTTTCCGCCTGCCTTTTCATTGCGGGTTAACCGCCATGAAAAGGCGAGCGGAAAGGGAAATTGTAATCCCTATGGCTCAAGGAGCCCGTCGGATGCACAGCGGTCGGTCTTTCCGACCGCCAACCATCCACCCACAATGGTAATATGGCATGCAGATTACATGGTTCCGATAGCGGTGGGACCACCACCGACGGGCTGCGGGTGGCGGTTCAACCGTCGTCGTAATTGGCCCCTAAATTCCAAACACCATAGTGAAATGTCTATGACAGCACCTTGGCACAGGAAGCCAAAACAAACAACACAGTAGAAGGATGGCACAATTCCTTCCAATTCACACTAGCAGAACCCAACCTACCCTCTACAAATTTATATAAGCATTACAAAAAGAGTAAACCTACCAAAAACTATGAATGGAACAATACGTTAGCCTAATTGGCCCTAAACGTAGCAAACAAACCAAAAGAATGTATGTATATTTTAAAATAAATTGTAACTTACCAAAGTCCTCAAACATTATGACAAATTCAAAACCAACAAACCAAACAATTGTTTTATTATAAATAGGGCTCCCGGTTTTCCGTTTATACGGATTTTTACATATAAATACAGGCGGGAAACTATTTTTTCTTTGTCTGTATTTATATTTAGAAACGGCAAAATACTAGTAAATTTTGCCGCGCTGCCTTTCTTCAGAGTTGCCGCACCACGCCCCTGTTCATGATGCTTGAAATTCCTTTCAGTTCCTCCCAATTAGGGTCTTTTAGTGACCTACTGTTGACCTATTGGCTCAGGGTCTTTTAGTGACGGCCGTGACCCTGAGCCAATCCTGGTCATATCCAAGCGTCACTGTGTGGGCGTGCTAACACCTCCGGCCCCGCCCTCATAACTTTTGCTGTTTATTTTGGGGGCTCACCCGCCTATTTTGCCTTTTTGCCTGCACTATGGGTTTGAAGACAGACGCCTTCCTGTTGCCACCATCATCAGCTTTTGTTGCTGCCCTCCTCTTGAATTCGGCATCTCCAGGGCTCCGCCGCTCCAGTGAGCTCTGCGCAGCCCGCTGCCATTTCTACTGGCAAGGTAAGTATATTTCCGTGGTCCTCCCCACCCACCGCTACCTGAAAGCCCAGGGGCGGGCCCGCCTCTCCGCAGCAGGAGCCAGTGTGAGAGGGCAGCAGTGCAGGGAACAGTGGCAGGTGTCAGCGAGGAGCAGGAAGTGCTGGGGCCGCTACTCCGCTCTCCCAGGGCCTCTCGCAAGCCCTCTGGCCTTGTGCCCCTCGTAGCAGTCGGCCTCATGCACCTCGCACCCCAGCCTCCGCTTGCCAGCTGCGCCCTTTCCTAGCCCGGCTCTGCTTGCATGCAAATATAGCTGTCGGCTGCATTTCCGTGGTGCAGCTTCCAGGCAATGCCACAGTGATAGCAGAAAGAGTGCAGGTGAGTTCTAAGAGTAGTTATCCAAAACCAACATGCATAGCCATGAGCAATTGAGGGCTGAACCATAGCAGAAATTACTAGATTTGTCGGCATACATTTATTTAGAGAAAATCTTCATTCAGAGGTAATATTGTGCGATGGCCACAAACTTTCATACTTTCATATTCAATAGCTTGAACTTCACTGTATGGAATTTAAGTTATCGCCAACCATTTGAGTCCGTACTGAAACACTTATCAAACATTCACCTTCAGATCTCCATACATAGCACACAGCCAGGCATGTTCGTGTTTTGGGAGTATTACTTTAATCCGACCGGAAAATATGTATTTTGGAAGTGGGGTGTGCAGGGGGACTCGCTGCATACCTGAGGCAGTGAGACTGCACATGCGACAGCTCTTCAGGAGAGTGAGTGCGGACAGACAAGTACATCGCCACACCGAGTGGCCTCTTGGCACATGGCCATGCGCTGACGTCTGCAGCTCCCACAATGTGTAATCTCAAAGGCTGCCCGAGGCACTGTTCATCTGCGTGCTACAAATTTCACATAATTGACTGCAGATCAGGTTTAGGTTGAGGTTTCAGCAGGGCTGGCTGTTCCTTTCATCCTTCTGAGGACAGTTTAACTCAGCACCATTGTTGAGTTGGATTAGTAAGTGTGCCTGCTTGATTTTGCTCGTAACAAAGCCACTCATAGTCGTAAAAATGTCTCTCATAATTTCACTGAAATTATGAAAATGTCACACATGTAAATCTGAAACCTTGGCAGCTATGGGTTAGTCCACTCCGCTTCCAGTAAAAACAATTGGGCTGACTAAAAGCCATGTTAGAGCTAACGTTTAGCGTGGGGCTCGCTCTGTCACAACCGGTATTTATGTCCTACAGCCTCCTTCCTGGGTCAGTTTAAATAAATGTGGAAAAATACTAGTTGAAGCGTCGCCTTTTGCTGGTCGCAAAAATAAATGTGGATAAATACAGATAAAATGCCCAAAAAATAAATATGGATAAATACAGACGGAAATGGCAAAAAAATAAATACCATAAAACTGGGAGCCCTAATTATAAATAACAAATATATTATTTTATTACATCAGGCAAAAGATTAATTTAAATTACAAAGTTAATGAAGACATGTATAATAAAATTATATATAAATTATTTTTAAAAATGTACCCATCACCAACCAAGAAAGTTAAAAACAAACTCAATACATCAAATAAAATAATTACAACACATAAACCAAACAATTCCACATAACAATCATATGATGTTCACACAAACAATTAATATCACATTTCCCACCCAAAGAAAATAAATGAATTAAACTTACTGTTTTGTAGCTTCAGATCTTTTTCTATATCCACATAAAAAAAACAGAAATCCATCAAAAATGAGAAACAAGTTCTCCAAAAATCCCCAAATACATGCAAAAATGAAACAAATCCAATAGAAATCTCTCAAAGCAATCCAAATTTAAGGAACCATAAAAAACAGAACAAGTGTTTCAAAAAAATAAACATTCCAGGAAACCCCCCGAAAAGGGAACTCAATTAAAAAGCATTGGTTTATTAAAAACCAAAAATGATTTCCTTAAAAAAAACATAAACTCCCAATGCCCATAGGACAATCTCATAGAGAAAAACCTGTAAAGTAAATGAAAAAACTCACTTGCAAAACACATTACATATCCAAAAATACATATATATAACAATCAATCATCAAATTATAACTAACATAACACAATTCAACATAACATAGCGATATATCACTAAAATAGTGTACAAAAAGCCAAAACGACAAACTAGTGAAAAATCAGTAACACTAATATATCTAAATATACAAAAAGCCCACAAACAACATTATAAGTAACTTGTAGACCGACCCCCCAGACCACCCTACCCTCAAAACTCTTAAAAAAGCCTTATAAAAGGAATTACCTGTTCCAAATAAACCTCAGCACCTTACCGTGACCTGGTTCTGGAAAAATAGACTAAATATAACAGACATAGATTGCAAAATAGAAGGTAATGGTAAAAAACAAAATAGCCGCTAAATAAAACTAAAAAAAAGACTATCTCCTTATAGAAATAGATGAGAAATATTGCAAAAATGGTTTAATAAATGTATTAAAAAATGTAAAAAATTATTAAACATGGAAAATATGTCAAAAGATGTTGTGATAAAATGTAGAAAAATTGTAAATTATAAATTAAAATAATAATATAAAATATATACAACTATTTATTATATACTGAGAAATTGCATGCTAAAATAATGCTGAAAAAATTATATATGAGTTAAGAAATGTTAAAAATATATTAAACAATGGATAATAAAAGTTGAAAATATACAACATACAATAGTATTTAAATATTTGCATGTTTTTATTAATACAAAAAATAAAAGAAAAATGTTGTATTTACTCAACTTTATATAAATGTTTATTTTTTATTTGAAGTATATATTATTACAAATTTGGAAACATAACTAAAATTTGAAAAATGTGTCATATCTTTATTACACCAAACATGTAACTAATAAAATTATTAGTTAAGAACATATAAACTATTTTTTTTAAAATATTCCTAATCACCAACAATACTACTAAAGTAACACAAACTATGGGGCTAATTACAATGTCGGACGGACTTGAGGCCACCCAACACCGTCTCGGTCCTGGGACCGACCGACCGCCTAATTAGGATGTGACCAAACACTGTTCGGTCGCATTCCTACATTTCCCTATGGGAGCATGCATTACGGCCGTAAACCGGCCGTAATACATGCTCCCATAGGGAAATGGGAGGTGTTGCTCATCTCTGCACCCAGTGGCAGGCACCTCAAGGTGCCTGCAACGGGGTGCAGGGATCAACAGGGGGGCCCCATAGGTGCCCTTTTGGCCCCCAACTGGAGGCCGCACACCCAAGGGGGCCATGCTGGGGGCCCCCAAACACGCTTTCTGACATGGTTTTTATGTAGGACAGGCCAGCATGGAAACTATGCTGGAAACCATGCATCATAATCCCAAGGGCGGAAAGGCCCGCCCTTTGGTATTACGAGCCGGTTCCCACTGCCCGATGGGCTCATTGAGCCCATCGGAAGCCAGCTGGAATGACCGGCTGGTTTACTATTCCCACTCCAGTCTAATCCAATTTGGAGAAGGTGGTGGACACTAAACAATTGACACTTACTATTCACATTCCAATCTAAACCAATTTGAGAAATGTGTTGGACACTAAAGGGGAGACAATTGCTATTCCTACTCCAATCTAAACCAATTTGAGAAAGATATTGGACACTGAAGGATTGACATTTACTATTCCCCCTCCAATCTAGAACAATTTTGCAAAGATTTTGGACACTGAAGGGGTGACATTTATTAGTTCCACTCCCATCTAAAAAGATTTGGGGAAGGTGTAGGACACTAAAGGGGTGACATTTACTATTCCCACTCCAATGTAAACCATACTGGGGGAAGGTGTTGGGCACTAAAGGGTGAAATTTACTATATCCACTTCAAAATATAACATTTTACACAAGATAATACAAATTAAACATTTAAAATACACTATCAATACTCCATACTCACATATAGTTTTTTACTATAATTAATTTTTAAAAGGTCTAAAACACACTAACCAAAGCTACAAACTTATATATACATATTTAAATATTAAAATATAAAAATATATTTTAATTACTATTAATAATTGATTTTAAGCCATGAAATTGCTAATAAAATTATAACACAAAATTAACAATATTAAAAGACAACAATATTTAAATAAAGTTTATAATTTAAAAAACTTTAAAAATAATTTTAAATATTTCTACAATTTTAACACATTTCTTTTTTTTAATAATTCTTTTTATTGTGTACAATGAACAACAATACAGATATCACATAGTAAATTCTTCAAATCACATTAATGATGTCGTGGAACTTGGGTCAATCTTTTATAAATAACATTTCCCTTGGTCAGAGCAACCTTACTTGTTACGAATCTAGGTCTTCCTGGGACACTTGCGCTGGTAAGCTGGGTGGAGTACATATGTTCCCTCTGTAATCATTCCACTTGCCCCATATTTGTATCCACTTCTTCGGGCACCCCCTGGATATGTATACTGTTTTCTCCCGAAACATGCACCAGTCCATGTCTTTTTTCCAGTCTCTTACTGTTGGGACCTCTCTTACTCCCCATTTCCTAGCTATAGTCCTCTTAATCACCATCTGACCCAGCGATACCCATGTTCTATCTTTACTAAACAGATCCGTTGGCTCCCACATATTCAGTAGACATCTTTTGGCCTCGGGTATTAGTCTCTTCCCCAGCACCTCCCTCATGCACTTGACAACCTCATTCCAATATCCTCCAACGTGTGGGCACTCCCAAATAATATGGAGGAACGTGCCTTCTTGGCCGCACTGCCTTCTGCAACTAGGGTCTTCTCTATATCCCATTTTGACCAATGCTGGACCAGTGACATACATTCTATTCAATATTTCTAACTGCACTAGTCTCAGTTTAGATGAAATCGCCACCTCTTTTGGCGATGCCAGTGCTTCTAGCCAGTCCTCCTCCTCCAGCCCTGCCATTTAATACATTTCTTATAAAATATTTAAAATTTACAAATTTAACAATCTTTTTTTTAAATATTTCATTTTATTAAAAGTGTTGTTATATATTTTTTTATTTTATAGTATTTGTTGTTTTCTTACATTATTTAATACCATTAATATATATCTTCATTAATATGAAATAACAATGTATTAAAAATAATAAATTGACAACATAAATTTTAAAATTCTAAATTATTGATTTGCATATCTTTAAAACTATTAATTTAAAGTTTGGTTTAAAAATCTAATTTTTTTTTAGTCTCCACACCCTTATCCCCTAAACACCAAATATCCTGCAACTAAATAGAAATATTTAACAATTATCTGTCTTCATTAATACAACTCAAAATACAAATTTGAACAATTTCATTACTGAAAAATATTACTAAAAACACAAATAAAAATAATAAACTTATAAATCAATCACCCTACAATACACTGACAAACAATGTTACATACAATATTTTCTACATCAATATTGATTACAACAATATTAAAACCAACACTAAAAATGATATTTTTGCCTCTGATATTCCTGTCAACAATATTTTAGATATCCCAATATTCTTGACACAATATTTTTGTATCTCAGTAATTTCTTTCAGATATTTTGTCCAAATACCACTTAACGCTCCAGTGTCATTTCTTTCACCTCACTTTCAGCCCATCTATTCACTTCTTGGAATGCTGGGATTGACCCTATGCAGGAATCAGGTCTGATATATGGCCTGAGTAAAAGGCACGGTTCAACTTTTCCCTTCATACCTCCTACGTATGTGGAACTAGTAACGCACATGCTGCATATAAGTTATGAGTTCAAATGTGAGTACTGATGACATGCTTAGCACGTACACAGCATTCAATGAATTAGACTGAAGTGGGCTAAATTAGACAAAGGTACTGTAAGGTTTCATAAAATAAACTAGAAGCGTAGTTACATGTAGTGTAGTCAAACTACACGTGTAGCCTGTAATGGCACTAAAGACGTTATGCAGTGGTGGCATCCTTACTCTGGAAAAAACCCTCCTTCAGATATCCACAATGTCACTTCCCTCATGGGTTTCAGAAACAGCACCAGCACTTCCTTTGTTCTCATAATACCTGTAAAAATCTGTACTCAAAATCACTTTTCACTTATGTTAGATATTTTACGTCCTTTACAACATGCATGTTTCACATCATCTCTAAGGGGCCCATTTCGAGTTTGACGGTGCGGAGGCGGGACCGCCCCGCCGCCGCACTGCCAAACCTGCGTGAGATCTGCCCGCCAAATAATTGCTTTTTTTTGTCATTGACGGGAGATTCCTTTGGCGTTCCCCTGGTGGTGCCTATAAAATAGGCATTGCAATGGGAACGTCAAAAAAAGTTCCAGCACGGCATGGACTGAAAAGTCCATGCCGTGCTGGAACTTCTGCGCATAAACACAGGGGGCACATGTTGTGCCCCCCTCTGTGCATCCACAAGGCGTGAGGCCCAATGGGCCCTGCAGGGCCCCCTTTCTTTTATCTCCGCCACTGTGTTCATGGAGGCAAGACCTCCATGAAATCAGTGGTGGAGATGAAAGTCGTAATATGCTTGGCTGGACTGCGGCAGTCCTGCCAAGCATATAGATGCCTCTTGACCACCGCGCAACTGCCAGGGAACAGTAGTTCCCTGGCAGAGTCGACAGTCCCAGGCCGGCACAGCCACTATAGTTGTAATGTGGCGGTCGCAAGACCGCCACAGCCGCGCCACCACGAGTCTGGCAGTTCTTGGACCACCAGACTCGTAATTAGGCCCTAAATGTGTTGCAATTTACATCATGCATCTAATGTGACATGTTTGGCACTGTTGTATTTAACTACTGTAGTGTGTGCTTTTACTCATAAAAAACATATATATATACATATCAACGTGATTGTGTTATGTGAGAGTGTTTAAAGGCTCTGTGAAACTCATACAGTAAATGCCATTTAAGGGTGCCTAGCTGCTAATGTCAACTGTCTGCTATCCATCTTCAACCAAACACTACTGAAGCTTTAAATATGGTGGCCACCTCCTTTTTAGAAACATAAACCTGAACCAAAGGCTTAAAACATGGTGCAACCTCGCATTCGTCAAGCCAAGCTGGAAACGACTCGTCCAAACTTAGAGTGCTGGTTGAAAAGTGAAGATTGAGGGAGGGAGACCAACGGCAAGATTCATACGCAAGGCTTACACAAACCTGTACACAGGGCAACATCCCTGCAGCTCACTTCCCGTATCAGCGAGGTATCTAATGAAACAAGGGAGCTGTTGAAGCTTTACCAAGAGGTCACTGAATGAAAAGCACTCAAGAACTGCCTTCAGGCATCTCCATAGCTCAGCGAAGGACTGCTCTGCCTGCAAATCCAAGATGTCTGTTATTCATGAAGTAATCAAAGCCAATAAGAAGATATCTCTCTCTCCCAATAATCATTCCTCACAATCCCAACCTTTCTAAACTATTAGCATTTCTCTGGTTCTAAAAGCCAGAAGCAGAACCACTGTGTCACTTTGTGAGGTGTATTTCTCAAAGATGCCAGTGACACTATGGATACTGCTCAACAACTCTGATCCTATTAGTCCCCGCCAAAGTGATCACAAGAGACTCCTAGATCGACTAGAGAAGGGTGCAGGCCACAGACAGTAAGGAACTTCGATGTGCACTGCTAAGGGCATTCCATGCAGAATGTTCTCATTGCATTTAAATATACACATGCAGCGCGTTGAAGAACTTATCTCGTGCCACCAGTAACAGATCAACACTGTAATCTATCTATCTATCCATCCATCCATCTATCTATCTATCTATCTAGCTAGCTGGCTGTCTGTCTGTCTGTCTGTCTCTGTATGTCCGCCTGTCCATCTCTCCCTCTACCACTCTATCTATCTATCTATCTATCTATCTATCTATCTATCTATCTATCTATCTATCTATCTATCTATCTATCTATCTATCTGTCTGTCTGTCTGTCTATCTATCTCTATATGTCTGCCTTTCCATCTCTCCCTCTACCACTATCTCTCTGCTTCTATCTGTCTGTATGTCTGTCTGTGTCTATCTATCTGTCTATCTCTCTGTCTGTCTATCGTAGACACTGGAATACATTTCAGCCATTGGAGGTGCAAACAGTGCCAAGAGCAGCTAAACGAGTGCCTGTAAGTGAGATAAAGCAGATGTGATTTTTTTCGTCGGGGAATCCGCTGCCTTTCATTTCTCGCATGCTTCTCTCTTCCCTTCTGCCTTGTATCTCTCCACCGCCCCCTTTTGTACCGAACCCCGAGCAACATCTGCTCCTGCAACCAGTCAATATTGAGGGAGAGTTCAAAGCATGGACCTCATTAGTAGAGTCCGCTTTACAACCAGAAGGTAGTGGCACAGAAGAGAGCAACAATGGGACAGACAATGGTGACCTCATTAACGAGTGATTTATCAGGGTCAAAGGACCTGTTTAAACTTTCAGCTCCACAAGTTCTCTTTACTTTCTTTTTAGGGATCGTTTTTCACAAAAAGATCAAGTTGTCAAGTGATAATTTGTGGCTTTTGCCACAAGCACATCATTAAATTATAGTTAAAAGGACCAGGGGGTTTCGCAGAGTGCTGAGTCTCAGTGTAGTGTTGCTGGGGTTGGAGAGGGGGCAATTCTGAACCAGTGCATGGAGCTTTTGAAAGAGTGATTGTTTTTGTTGTTTTTCGGTTTGCATATGTCCTTTGTCACCGGGAACAGCTGGTGTGGTCGCTGATTTCACTGGGCACGTCTGTCTGTTCCAAGTTGCTTCTACTTTCTGTCAGCAGTGAAAGCTCGCCAATGTTTGTACCAGTTGTCACTCAACACAGGAGCTCAACTTATGCAGGCGCTACAGTTCTGGCGATTGCAATGGAAAATCCCCAAATTGGTTACTTTTACAAGTGCACATATAAGTGTTCATTAGAAAATATGTGTACAGATGAGTCTCTGAATACATTTGTTTTTTAAGAAATATGTCATAAAATTTCACTACGAAGGCAGGAAAATATTATTCTCTGTACCCATGTGGCACTCATTGTAAGCATCCTTTAGAACAAACCAATGTCAAATATAGATGCATATTAATTATATACATTACAACAGCAGTTTCCCCATGCTCGATTGAAGAATTTTACATTTGGTGCCACTACATATTACTTTTATATCCACACATTTTTAAACAGTACCCTGCGTGAAAGGGGCGTACTGTGGGTGTTGCTGATGGTGTTCCCAAACAACACCCATTTTTGACACCGACCCAGATTTACAAGGATTCGGAAATCTTAGGCAGCGCCAAAATCTTACGCCTTTACAGGGAGGCATTAAAGTGGCGCAACAATGAGAAATACTTTTATTTCTCCTCGTGTTTTGCTCCTTCTATGTGTTCTGCATTCTGCAATGCAGGCACGCTTGCACATTGTTGCATGCTGTGCCTGCATTGGCGCACAGCTGCTGTTTCTGTGCCGGCGCAGGGGAGAGCACAGGGGTGCGCGCATTCTTGTAAATACGGCGCATCCCTGCATTTTTTAATGACGCAGCTCGGTGCAGCAAAATTGCTTGCAGCGCCACGCTACGCCATTTCATTGTGAAGATGCTCCCCACTCTGTTAGTCTCAGCACATTACCACCAGCAACATTTGCCACGAAAATTAAGATCAGCTCGATCTTAAATATGGCCAAAACCAAAAATAGCTGCCAGTACCTGAGTGTGGGGTTTGGCACGGGCAATACATACTCAGGTTAGTGAGTTTCGGAGCGTTTTTTGCTATAAAGTCTGTATTACTGCCCCCTATAACTATTGCATCATTTGAGCGCAGCTGTATTTTTTATATGGCAATAAGCTTTTATTCACTCGCGTATTTCCCAGCTGGTGGAAAGTATGAAACAATGGGGTATATTTACTAAGTGTTTTGCATTACTTAGCGTCAAGGGGGCGTACCATGGGTGGTGCATGGGCGTTCAAATGCAACCACCCAAGGTATCTGACGCTAAACCCTATTTACTTTAAAAAGTAGACAGGGTTTAGTGTGAGAATATAGCGCCCCTTGCAAATAGACGCTATAACGGAGAAATGCTTTTATTTCTCCTTTCTTTTCCGACTTTGCCTGTGTGCAGCACTGTGCAGCACACGTACAAAGTGGGAAAAGGTTTAAGGCTAGTCTAAACATTGTATTTTGTACTGGAA